>CM050174.1:50749616-51095151 GCA_027410445.1 Discoglossus pictus
CATTGAGTTAGGCTCGTAAAACACAAGATGTTAATTTAAGGGAAGTCCTGTATGTCCTACCTGAATCATATGCATAGTCTGTCTGTTCCTGTTTAATGATTACACTGGATGGGTATCTATGAGACCTGCTGGTACCCATGTGGTTTGCCTGTTCATACATAGGATCGTGGTACTCCTGTTTGAAGCTTTGCTGTGGGTACTGGAGACAAGGTTCAGACACTTGGCGCTGGTAGTTGGCTGGAGACTCTCTACTCATGTTTTGTGTGGATGGAAACGAGTGACACATCTCCAATGGCTGCTGGTACCTGGAGCTAAAAAGGTATAAAGATATTGCATAGTAAGTATATAAATATAGATTTGTATACATCATGTAGAGATCCCACTACGGACACATATTTAAAAAAAACTAGTTTAATTAGGGAATCTAAAAAGTTACAAATTGTAATATCTATAATGGTTTAGTGAAGCCCTAATACAAACATGGACAGGGAGAATTAGCTTCTAGGAATAAGATATTTGTTTTTCTCTATATTATTTTAAATATAGTTTAATTCGTGTACTAGAAATTTTCTGATGGAATAACAATTAAGGTTGCTATCAGAATCTCTATAGTAAAGAATTAATAAAATATTAAGAATTTACTTTGCAGCTCAGTATGCTTGATAAGGATGGGAGAGGGTTCTAGCTGCCAGTAAACATTGTAGGTCTTTATTTTGGCCACTACAGAGACAGACAAGTAGACTATAAGACCGATTAGAGCACCAGCTAGTATGCACGAGTCACTTATTTGTATAACAATACAGCAATAACATGGAATTTCCCAGGATTGATTAACTTTAGGGGGGGAAATGGATAATACAACATATAGCCAGTTTTTCATTCTTTTTAGGAATAACCCAACATTTATTTATTTTTGTCAATTAGTTGTTGGTATTTAAGAAATCTACTTACTTGTGTTCCATGAGATATCCTCCAGATGAAGCAGCCTGGGATGAGCTTTGTGGATTGACAAAGCCCCGGTCTTGCCTGGAAAAGTGGTGGAGAGGGGACATCTGAGCACCTTGGTTGGTTGACTTGATATTGATTTGTCTTGTTTGGTCATAGGCACTAGAGATTAGAAACATTATTAGTGATTAAGTCATGTACAGGTAGGGTCAATATGGCAGGGCATCAGTCACGCTGGTGTATGGTATCTAGAGCTGGCCATTGACAACTCTAGAGGACTTACCTGGCGTAAAGGCACTGCTCCCCATTGCGGTACTGAAATGGCTGTTTCTGGCTACAAGATACGGCTGGGTCTGAACATGAACTATGTTGTTCCTTTTTTATTTTCACTGGAGGACTGTGGAAAGCAACTGAAATGAAAGCAGAATGGGCTTTTACTCAAGGATGAGAGTATTCATTAAACAGTTAATACCAAGCCTTCTGTCCACCACAATCCACTCTACCATCCCTACTGTCCCCCATCAATACAACAACAACAAGCATGTCCGCTTCTAAACACCAACAGAGTTTGGTACAATTAATAATAAATGATGTTATGCTCCTGCACTGCTGCCAATGTTAGTTTTTTTTATTCTATATTTCACAAAACATTTTATGTTTTTCCTAGTTACAGAAAGGAAATTAGTGATAATTATATATAAGGGTTGCCTAACAAGTTCAGAGATGACATACCCTACACCTGGCAGTGGTGCCCTCAGGACATGGGAGACTCTTTCAGTTAACACAAATAATAATGAATAAAAAGGACAGATGATTTTTGCAGATTCTCATAGCCAGGAAAATGGACACAAATTTTATTATTCCTATTACACATTTAAAAAGGGATAAAGATGGTTCTTGAATTTTACTAGTTATATGATATCCCTGTATATCTCTTTTGTATGTACATTATTTTATTAAGAAGTGGTTGTTACTGCCTAAAACCAAATACATTGTCCCTGTATGGGTTTGCCCTCTGTATCATTTGGCTACATAGACTCTGTAGGCTGGATGTGCAGTGTAGTGTCCTAACCTATCAGGAACCACTTCTCATTTTGCAGAATGTTGCAGAGAGATAGTCACTGATAGGTTAGTATGAGACAGCACAAGAAGTACAGCAGACCCATGTAGGGACAATTTGTTGCATTTACGCAGCAAAAACAGAGCTTATAAGCACTTCTTAATAAAATAAATAAAAGTAAATAGATTCACAGGGACGTCATACCTGGTAAAATCACGAATGAGCCATAACACTCCAGGTAATAAAAAATCCATCATTGCAGCTTTTAAATAATTATAAAGCAGTGAATGAATATGGTTTTACAGCTTCTTTACTTGACTGCTCTACATGATTGTCAGAGAATATCCTCAAATTTACAAAAACTTCCTTTGCACCGTTTCGATCTATTCTGTTTATGCAAACAAAGTATAAAATAAAATAAAACACGTTTTATTTTTAAACAATCTCATTTAAAAAAAAAAAAAATCTCATTAAAAAGTAAAATAAACCTAAAATAGACTTAAAAAGTTAACTGTACTCTCTGCTACTAACTTTTGGAGGTGATTGATTAACTCTCACAAGCAGGAAGCTCGTGGCCCAGTGGTTAAATAAGCATACTCACTCAGATTTAGTGTTTGTTATTTATATAAACACATACGCTAAAAAGGCTAATATTCACTAAGCTTCACAGAGGTGGTTGCAATCGCTAGTTTAGTGAATTTTGGCCATACATTTTGATGGCAGATATAAAATACCCAACCTCCTATCTACTAAAACAAAATCCATATGGCATCACGGTGTGTATCCCTACCACTGGAAGGCTGCTGCACTTGTCTACTACATTTTCAGTAAAGTAAAAAAAAAAAAAATGGCTAATTACCCGCAAATGTTCTATGAAAACTATAAACTCTCTTAGAGACATCCATCCTAAAATGTATGTATAGTGACATTTGGATGGTGTTGACTTTTGCAAAAAAAACAATTGACATAGCGGTCTGGGTAGGTTTCCTGGCTTGTACTTAATACCATCCGTGGCTTTGCTTAAAGCTATATAATACAGCAGGCATATGCTTAAAAAAGGTGTCCTGTTTCAAATGGCATTTGGATTAAAGAGTGATGCCTTTGGGGGCATATTTGCATGTCCCTGCCGAGGTTCCTAGAATGCAGTGTATTAACTGTATTTCTCATAATTCTGAGTAGGAAAAAATTTGAACACATATGTACTCTTTATTTTACACACACATACATACATACATATATATATATATATACACACACACACACATACATACATATACATATATGTATATACACACATATACATATATACACACACAGCTCTGCTGCCGTGACAACATGCCTCAGATCATTAAGAAATATAGAAATATTATAGGGGTGTATTATAGTACATAATTATAGATTATAATTTCACTGTCCTGATCATATTTGCAATATAACCGAGCATTACAATTGAAAATTAAATAAAATTGCCACTTTTATTCTTTTTGTATTTTAATGTCATTTTTTAACCACCTCCCAGCTCTGTGTCAAATATTTACACTAATTAGACTTTATGACGTATTTACTGCGCCTTCCTCGGCTCTTTTTTTTCCTCAGTACAATCTTCCTGGCTCGTTTAGTAAGTCCCAGAGAGGCCTAGTGACGAGCATCGAGAGATGGTGCAACAGAGCTGCAAGAACATGAGAGCCCCCTGGGGCAAAGCGGGGGCAGCAGGGAGACCCTGATCAAACATTGATC
Organism: Discoglossus pictus; assembly: GCA_027410445.1. Lineage (NCBI taxonomy): Eukaryota > Metazoa > Chordata > Amphibia > Anura > Alytidae > Discoglossus > Discoglossus pictus. Next base: position 50,753,359 of record CM050174.1, read on the forward strand.
ACATCTGCCAGGAACGAAAATGGGCGACAAGGCAGTCACATACAGCACACATTTAAATCTCAGGTTCTTAATGAAGGTGTTAAAGAGAACTCCATGTTTATTGTGTGCTTCTTACAAGGACTGTGATGGATAGTGTGAAAAATCAGTTTAGCGTAAGAAGGAGAAAAAAATAAAAAAGGAGAGAGAGAAAGAGAGAGAGAGAGAGAGAGAGAGAAAGAGAGAAAGAGAGAGAGAGAGAGAGAGAGAAAGAGAGAGAGAGAGAGAGAGAGAAAGAGAGAGAGAGAGAGAGAGAGAGAGAAAGAAAGAGAGAGAGAGAAAGAAAGAGAGAGAGAGAGAGAAAGAGAGAGAAAGAGAGAGAGAGAGAGAGAGAGAGAGAGAAAGAGAGAGAGAGAGAGAGAGAGAAAGAGAGAGAGAGAGAAAGAGAGAGAGAGAGAGAGAGAGAGAGAGAAAGAGAGAGAGAGAAAGAAAGAGAGAGAAAGAAAGAGAGAAAAGAGAGAGAGAAAAGAGAGAGAGAAAAAAAGAGAAAGAAAAAAAGAGAGAAAGAAAAAAAGAGAGAAAGAAAAAAAGAGAGAAAGAAAAAAAGAGAGAAAGAAAAAAAGAGAAACAAAACAATGACAATTATTAAAAAAAGAAAATGAAAGTTAACGAGAAAGTAAGAAGTGATATTTATTTGTTTTATTTCCATATAGCTCCGTTATAAGGAGAAATGACGGCTCTGGCGTGTCCAGGAGCAGCCGGGGGAAATCCGATACCTCCTAAGCCTGGCACCTAAAGGGTGCTTCCTTTACTCGGCCATCAAGCAACAAGTGGTTTAAACTGCAAGACATCTAGAAAGGAATTTTATTACAAGTATAAAAGACGTAAAGCATCTCCTCGCTCATCCAAAAATATCACTTGTGGAAAGAACTTTTACTGTGGTGTAACTGCAACAAAACTGCGTCTCAAGGGCCCGACTTAAAATACAGTAACACCCAAAAATACTCCAAGGTACAATATACTCCCTTTGAAAATGGATTCATGCCCCATGGACTGAGCAATGATTCCAAAGAAATCATTTACACTAGAATAAGATGGTGGCAACAAGTTTAGTGGCTCAATATAGTATATACTAGGCTGTGAGATAATGCTATATTCCTAGATGACTAGGTAGCATCAGTGCCAAAATGAATAGGTTAATTAACCGGATCTATATTAAGTCAGCGGTTTGGCCAGACATTGGGATTTTTTTTTTTTAATGACTTAACCAAAGTAAAAAATAGCTCTGTGAGACGACCCATCACAAGCAAGATATATGCAGCACTCATCTTGCATCAATTAGTGGGTTTACACCAAAGAAACACTCCTGCAAAACCAGAGACTGCTTTGCAAAACAGTAAGAGGGAGTGCTCTGAAAATCCCAGAAATAGAGTCGAGTCCTTATTATGGACTACTGCCTACTTTTGACTTCAGCAGCGCATGGCCAATGAAATACGGTACTTGTCGTGAGCTGTCTAAAAAGAATATAACCAACACTGTTGCTTTTGGGGCTTCAAAGCAAAGAACTCGTCACTGCACCCATGTTGACAAGGGTTCATTGTCAGAAAATACTTAAATTTGCATGACCCTATTGAAATAGGAACTCTTCTGATTAGCAAAGGGTTCAAATAACAAACACTCTGCAACCATTGTTGGAAGAACATGACCGCTGCATGGTCTGGGGAATGTTTTTTTGGCATTTCCCAGTTCCACTCATACCTCTTGAAGTTGGGTATCTATCCATCCTTGCAGATCAAGTACACCCATACATGTTGACCATCTTCCCTGTAGCGGATTGGTTCTTCAAGCAGGACAATGAAACATGTCACATGGCCATAATTGTCCGGGGGTGTCATCCAAGTACTTTCCTGGCCTCTAAATTCCTGTACTTGAACCCCATGGAACACCTATGATCACCATGTTCGCTGTATGGATCCTCCACCATGCACTCAGCAGATTTTGGATACACTGTAGTTTGCATTGCTCCAGATACCTTTGCCAACCTTTCAGCATATTATTGACTCACTACCACACTGTCTATCTGCTGTCCATGTTGCACATATTGGTTATTCAAGATATTAGCTGGGCGTCATAATAATGTGACTCGACTGTGTACATGTTGAAGCGATATGGAAGGTTTCTGGATATTACCATGTATGTAATATACCTGCGTATTATTTACTTTAGGTTATTAAAAAGTGCTTAAAAGTTCTGTTTTTACTGCCTAAAATCAAGCAAACAAATAGTCCTTGTATGGGTTTGTCCTCTGCAGATCATGAATACACAGACTCTGCAGTACTTGCTGTGCTGTGTCTCATACGAGCTAATCTCTTAGCAACATTCTGCAATGTGCTGCTGAGACATGGTTCCTGATAGGCTAGGACACTGCACTTCATATCCAGCCCTACAGAGTCAGTGTTTGCATATGCTGCAGTGGGCAGAACCAAACAGGGATTATATGTTTTATTAAGAAGTGCTTAAAAGCTCTGCTTTTACTGCCTAAAAGCAAAGTAAAACAATAAACAGGTATTATTATATGTCTAGTAAAATCCAGGAACCTCCCATATCATTTTAAACAGGTACTGTGGTCTAAACCTTTCCAGCATGCATTTCAAAAATCATATAGGAAATAATTTACCAATAGTTTAGAAAACTTACATTAAATATAGACAGCGGTGGACTGATTTATTTTTTCCTCTGTCTGGAAATATTATGGGGCAGTGAACCTTATGGATAATACAACTCCCTAGATATTTTTTTTCACACATGTTTTATTCAGATTAAATTTTATGTAATCACATATATAGTTGTGAGCGTACGAGTTGTTGCCAACGCTTGCGGGCTTGCATAGCGAGGGCCTCAGTTGCTGGCAAGGAGCGCCAAAGGCGCTCCTTGCCAGCAACCGCGACCCTCACAAACTTTACGTCGCAACGCAAACACGACACACCAACTACGACCCTCACAAATTTTACCTCGCAACGCAAACAACATACGAGACACGTTACCACACATTACGACCTCGCAACAATCGGACGCAACTCGCGAACATTACAAAATTCAAAACACAATAAATACACACAGCACATACATAAAAAGCTTACCTACAGCAAGAGGAAGCATCCAGGACCTCAAAAAAGCAACTTACACCTTCATTTAACTAAAAATAACAGAGTTTGAACACTAAAAAAAATTCGCTAAGCAAGAGAAAAAATGGCCACCGAACAAAACGAAAACGAGGCTACAGCACTCTAAACACGCAAAACACCACAAGAAACTCGCAAACCACCACAAAAGACCTACGGATATTCCGCTAAGACGCATACCACACATTACCCGCCATTTTACGCCAATGCATAACTACACAACTACGCTAAAGGTTTCGTCTTGCGCACGCACACTATTGCACTGCACACATTCATCACGCTTACACAGCAGCTCAACACCACTAATGCTGCAGCAACATCAAAACAGATTGTCAGCTCTTCAACACAATGCTTCAAAATAGGTAAATTATAATCATTTATTAATTGTATTATATACTTCAGTAGTACACACAAAACACCATTAGCTACCTTACAATTTCATTGCCGTCATTTTTTGACGGGCAATTCTCTAGTATCATATAAAATTTACACTTTCAAGAATCCCCCAAAGTAACATATTCTGAACATCTGGAACCTCTCCTGACAGCTAAAGTCACACCCACAGGGAAGGAGCTTTACACTACTAGTGTCTAATGTGACTAGACAGACTGTAACAAAGTGAGTTTGAGCAGTATGAGACACTGTTGGTGTTAAGCTCATGATGGTTTTAAGAGAAAGTAGTGCCAGATGTCAGCTTTTATGAGAGAACAGGAAGAAAGGAGGAGGTTCCAGAAGCTGAGCGGATATAAAAAAAAACAAAAAAAAACATAGGAGTATCCCATTCTGGATCGCTACCGATTGTGGTAAAAAGGCTTGTGTACTTCAATGAAGCTGTGAGCTATAAAGTAGGGTCACCAAACCAGAGAGGTCAGTTACATTGTTTTCCACTGGAGGAGGAACTGGCAAACCAATTCAGTATATTTGCCAAGATAATCTTATGGATAAGCACAGCGAGAGACATAATCATAGATGTGCCTGGTGTACTGCAGTCCATAGGGTCAGACACGACTAAAAAACAACAAATATTAATGACATTAAAAAAAATATATTATAAATGCATAAAGAGTCTCTTTAAGAGAACAATCAGAACAAGAGAAGCAGAAATGAACAGGTTAAACCTGGGACATAAAAAAAAAAAAAAAGAAAAAAGACAGCTAGGCACATTGTCCAAGGACAAGTCTCAGCATGAGACACCCACAGGGGACAAACGAGACAGCACCACAAACGCATTATATCCCAGGCATAACATGGGGGTCGGTAAGCAAAGAGTAGACCCCCCCCCCCCCCCCCCCTCCGGCGTCCTTTGATATATATAAACTATACATAATATCACAGCTGGAATATCACACTGTATCCTGCAGCAAATCAAAATATAACATTAGAAAACGTCTGATAATCTTGCTTATTACCCTCTATTTGTTTACAATAGATAATTTGGCGCAGTCAATTATAATCAGTACATCTTTGTGTGCAACCAATCAGAAGAGTATAACAGTATACAGTGCAATGCTTGGGACATGACGATAATAGTTCCAAAGACATGTAGCAAGGGAAGAGTAAAATAAGCTTATTTTTTTTTTATTGAATTCCTTACATTATCATCCCTTTAAACCCAAACAATGCAGTGGTTACTTTTATACTTATACATGATACTTATGCTCCAACTCTACTTAGCACTGTCGCTTGCATACTTCCCTAGACAAATCTATAGTGAAACCAAAGTCCTATTTTTTTAATCAATGACTGAACTCCAATACTATAAGGGAACAGCATTATTTAAAAAAATAAACTAAAAAAAAAAAATACCTTTAATGTTTAACAATTAATTGCACATCATGCAGTACTGGGGCTTTCATTGTGTTTTTTGTTCATCTGAGCAAGCAGGATGGGTCTTGGACGCAAATAAGATTTTGCTTAACTTGCAAACTTTTCTACAAGCTTGCAATTTAACATTTTTCTTTAATACAAAGTCTAACCCAATGACTTAGCAAGTAAACAATAATGGCTGTCCCATCACTGCACACAGTTGCATTCAGTAGTTACAACTGAACAGTTTTTATATTTTGGTTTAAATTTTCTAAAACATTTTACATATTATTTGTTATATAATAAAACACTGTATGCCTTTAACTCATTATCTGCTACTCAAACAATTAAAGGCTCAAAGTGGTCAATATCATTAATAAGTGGAACGCGACTTACGATTTTCGGAATGGAGATCCTGCAGAAACTGTTCGTCACTGTCTGGTACTTGGGCTATACGAAAAAGAAAAGGAAAAATTATATCAATACAACATTTTACATACACAAATAAATAAATGTATATATATATATATATATATATATATATATATATATATATATATATATATATATATATATACACACACACACACATTTTTTTTTAACTTGTTTTCCAAGTTAGAAAAAATAAATGTGTGTGCGTATAAATAAATTATATATATATATATAAATATAAAGAGTTTATTTTACTTTACTATAGTTTATTAAACACTGGGTAGCTCATCTCACAGCGGGAAGTGCAGTATATCCTTACTAGAAAGCAGCCAGCATGGAGGGACTGGGCTGCTGCTGTGCTCCACTCCTAAGTTTTACTAATTGACGGTTTATAATAAAACCACAAGTTTATTCCCATAATCCTCTGAGAAAAAGAAAAAAAAAAAAAAAAACGCACTGGGCAGTGCTGGGAAGACCGGGCTTGGGTTGGAGTGAGGGAGATTTATAGCTCTGCTTACTCTACATTCAAGTGAGGTTAAGAGTAAAGTAATGGAGAGTTGTTATAAGTCAAAGTGTGCATTAGTGCACTTAATGATTTTTAAAAAAACATATTGCATGACGATAAAAACAATAAAAAAATAGAATGGTATTTAGTTAATGCAGAATATATCTGGTTTAGTTGATTTGTTTTTTTGCTTCATCCTAAAGCTAATATGACTACAATATATTTGTTTTTCAAATTAAACCTAAAAGCAAGAACAAGATAAATTATGGAGCAAAACCAAAAATATACATTTAAAAAAAAAAACATATATTACTCACTTTTACTGGTCAATATATACATAAAACTTGTGAAAAATATTCTTTCAATTTGGCCAACCACAATACAATGTGACATGACAAACCACATAATCTAATAGGATACAATTTAAAAAAATAAATGGATATTTGGACTATAAAACACCGGCTATTTAATCCTAGTAAAAAAGTGAGTATGCGGAGTAAGAACATTTTAGAGCATTCATTGTCAGTGGAAATCTAAAATAAACTATGTGAAAATGTATATAAAATATAATGGAAAAAAAAAAAATAGATATGTTATACCCTTTATTTTTTTTTATATATAATTATATGCATGTTTTAATTTACCTATGTATAAAATTTACACACACACACACACCTCTGAGCACCTCTATTTTGTTTATGCAAATGACCCTTAGGGATTAGTCTCTATAATGGTTATAGAGGAATCCAGACGTGGACCCCTTGCTCACGGTGCCTTAGGGAGTTATCAGCTAAACCTTACTGACAATGCCCAATGAAGGCCGAAATGTACGTCTGAGGTTTGCGGTTTCTCCTGTTCAGGGTAGAATTGCCTGGTATTTCGGGGCTGGACCACTCTAGTGAGTGGGACCAGACTGATATACTACAGGATATTTCTCCCTGTGAAGGGCACACAAAGAGGTTGCTCTCAGAGTGGCTTATCATGGCCATAGAACTAACCTATTAAGGTTAGTTCGTTCTCCGATTGAGCACCTCTAAATAAAGAAAAAAGAAAAGAAAACACGACTATGATGTGCGCACGCACGCAGCACATACATAAACTGCATTATATTATATGCCGCATTTTCACTTTATTGTAGGTATTTTTTATAATTTCATTGATGTTACATATATTATTAAAGTGTAATTTCACTATAAATCTATTATTAAAAATAGTCTAACTTTAAATGTATAATACAGGGTTAATCTAGAGTCACACAAGGAGCAGCCAAGATACTGGATCAAAAATAACCCGTTTAGTTAATAGGTTAGCGATTGCTCTCTGACATTTCGGAAGGAAGGATTACTGTCTTGTGGTAATTTAGTTACTTCAGAACTGAACCGGGCATTACATTTGAGTCAATGTGTTTTCCTGATCCCGTCCATGGCTGCAGGTGGCAGACTATTTAAAGCTGGCACATTGGCATCAATTTGTGTAAGAGATACCGGAAGAGTCTATGATTAAACCGGAATGAACACCCTGCACTATGAGAGCGGGGCGCAGAATGGCTCAAGGCCTACTATGCATCATGAAGCCTATCTAAAGTTACATATGGCTAAACACTTGTCCCACACAGTTTAGAAAAAAAAAAAAGGTTTAATTTTTTTTATATTATTTAGAATGTTCAACAACAATATATTAATACTAGCGTCTTGCCCGTCAATAAAATTTGAAGCCATGGCAATGCTGTTTGCCACACAATATGAAGCTTTTTGTACTGTGAGGACCTTCGGCGCTTATTGCGAGCCTCTCCTCTGAGCAGCCTCTGCGCTCATCACAAAGACAGAGATAGATATAGATATAGATATAGAGAGAGATTTTTTTTTTTTTAAATATTAATCAATTAGTGTAATTAATATATCCATCAATCAATAGGCTGAAGAGCTAACAATCTATTGACATTTTCCTGCAGCATATAAGGTCTAGTTGGACTGTTGCTGGGCTGTGGAGATATTTTTATGAATGTCCCAACTGTGCATTAGAAGTAGGCTGTGTGCGCGAGGGCAAACCGTTGGTTTATTTGTTTAAAGCGCTACTGTAGATGCGTAATGTTGTAATTTGCAAGTCCGGAGTGTAAAGTAGCGTCGTTTGTGTATGTGCTACCCGAGTATTTGGCGTCCTTTGTATTAGTGTATTTTGTACCTCGTATGTTCCTGTAGGAAAGTGGTACACGGTTGGAGGTATGTTGCGTGGTCCAGCAACAAATCGCCTCATTTTAATTTTTTGGGGGTGCCATTTTTTTCTCTTGCTTAGCCGATTTTTGAGTGCCGAAAATAGATTTAAATTTGCGTTCCACCTCACTTCCAGACGTCCTGGCTGTTCCCCCGTGCTTTGTGTGATGTTTTTGTTGCTCATCGGCCAAGTGCTGGGAGTTGTAGTGCCTTAACGGCTCGTCTCGCTACGCAAGGCTCGCAGGCAATGAGCGCCTAGGCTGTACGCACCACGCAAAGCGTGACGACGTCTCGCAGTTCGACAAATATAATATGCAATATAAATAGTGTTTTCAAAAGTTTTACCCTCTCGAGACACCCACAGCAAGCGTTAAAGGGACCCCCAAAATCAAGTTTTTCTTTTTTAGGTTATTCTTAAAGAGCATGAGAAATTGGCTCTATGGTGTATTCTCCATTTTGTGCTAAAGTGAACCAATCCTGGGAAATTCAATTAGAATTACAATATGATGGTCTGTCTCTGTAGTGGCCTAAATAAAGACCCTCCACAATGTTATCTAGGAGTTAGACCCCTCTCCCACCCTGGGCCGCAAAATTAGCATACAAAAAAAAGCCACAAAATCAATTTTAAATAATTCTTTACTGTAGAAAAGAAGAAAAAAAACTGCTAGTACAATGTATAGTCCGTTTAAAACGAAGTTGATTTTATTTTAACTATCATTTAAAAAGTGATAGAGTCACTTTAAAACCCATTCTGTGTACAGGAAACTAGATAGATATAAATTTGATCTAAAAAAAAAAAAAATACTATTATGACTAGAATAAAAGCCACCTCCGTATTCAAGTAGCCAGTGTTTGTAACAGGTCTCACTCCTACACTGTCCAAAAAAAACATTGCATGCACCCGATTACTTGCTGCAGCCATAAATAATGTATGCAGCACTCCAACGTGTCTGTCCCCAGACAGTGCACAACTGGTTTTAACACCAACACTGTAATTACATTCAACATTAGTTTAACAGCCTAATTGTTATATACAGAGAGATGAGCGATGTTGACTCGGCAGTTTGGACTCCCTTGACTGCTGGGGGTGGTATTATCCTCACCTGGTCTGTTCAGGAGACAGGGAGCCTGCAGGGGGTGGAAGAAAAGGCTTGTGACTCATATGAATGGAGTGAGGGAAACCAACAAGTACTGGGGGGGGGGGGAGAATATATATATATATGGAAGTGCCATCATGCAGAGGTGGGAATGGTTTTAATATCAGGTACTAATGTCACGCTATAGACCCCCAGTCAGACCCCTTTAGATACTGTGCCCAGTTCTGAGACCAAATACCAAAAAAGACACAACTCCATGACATTAAGTTGTCATGTTTAGGAGGAAAACCTATTCAAGAAAGAGAGGAACAAGAGCTCACGATTGGGAGGATGGATGGTACAAGATTTAGGGGTAATGATACTTTAAAGACAAGGTAGTAGGTTGGTGGAATAATTAAGGCGCCAGGTCATCCTTATACTTTTTATGTACTTTATACAAGAAGTGTTTATAAGCTCTGTTTATACTGCCTTAAACAAAATAGTCCCTGTATGGGTCTGCCCTCTGCAGCATATGCAGGGATAGATTGTTGCAGAGAGATGGTCACTGATTGGTTGGTATGACACACAGCAAACCACTAGAGTCTGTACCTGCATACGCTGCAGAGGACAGAGCCATATAGGGAATATTTAGTAAAAACAGAGATTATAAGCACTTCTTAAAAAATAAAATACATAAAACAGCTATATTACATACCTAGTAAAATCCAGAAAACTTCCATGTCCCTTTAATATTTTTCCTGCATTTTATTTGTTTCAACCATTTTAATTAACAACTGAATGAGTTGATAAAATTCCCTTATCTTTTACTAAAGAATAAATTAGTTTTTCAGGGTTGAAAGTTTTAAATCAGTTTGGTGCAACAGCCCGCGGAGGGGGGCTGGGTTGTTAACGTATTGGAGGGGGTCATAAAAGTCAGAGGTAGACGAGTGGGATCAAAGAAAAAAGGGAAATACTGAGACCAAATGGCAAGGCCAGAATTAACAAGTGTTCATTAGTTTGTGAGTCCCGTTTAGATTGGAACACTGAACAAGTGCATTATACGGTTTGTGAAGCCTTTGATCACATATTAATGTTTTAATTCACTCGCAAAACGATTGTGGGTTAAAATAAAAAAAAACAAGAAGGTTTCCATTAGACCTAAAAGACGCACTAAAAGTTGTGCGATTACACATTCCCATGATGCAGATAGAAACTTTGCACATATCCTCCCTAATCAGGTAGTAGAACAGCAGAAAAAAATTGCAGCATAGGTGTATATAAAAGCTAATATATAAGCTGTATTTTATTTCCAATAGATTATATTTCAAATGTAGGAGCACAGTGATCCTTTAATACTCCAGTATTACTCAGCAGGGGGGTAATTCGCTGCCATGTGAAGGGTCTCAGGGAAGGAGCCGGAGGGGGAGAGGAGGGCTGAAAGTGGTTTAACATCCTTTACATTTTATTTCCAAAGTGTCTTTTTCCACAATCCCGGCCAGAAACCCTTTTACTACTAGCTCAGGATTACTGTGTCCTGTTTTTTAGGAGTGCTGATGTTGGACGCCCTGTATAAACAAGCGGATCCTGCCCAAACCTTCCATTATCCGGATATTTCCAAATAGGAAACAGAGAAATAAACTTCATCTCGGGGCCCGGGAGGGAGGGGAGTCAAATAGAAGCACCTGCTGGAAATACAGATGCGGACAGAGGTGGTTATTTTCCAGCCACGGTGGCGCTAAAAATACAGAGATTCTCTCACAACCCAGAATCCTCTGCTCTGGTTTAATGACAAAGTATGTCTCAAATACTCTGTGACACGGTGTACAAACACTGTGTGACAGATTACTTACTAAGGACTGTAAAGATACACTAGCTGTGTGAAAAGTTAGACTAAGGACTGTAGGCAGAGAAGATTGCTATTTACCTAGTGCGACAGGTAACTGACTAAGCAAGGACCAAATCTCTCTCCATTCATCCTACACACTGTGCAAAAATCACAGAGACTAAGGATTCCAGGCAAACCCACTCATTCTACCTTCAGAAAGATTATGACTGTGTGGTACATTATGGACTAAGGATAAGAGGGAAATCCATATGGACTCGTTGCACATTGTGCCTAGGGAGATTGGTGTCTCTCTCATGTTTAAAGGACTTGCTTGCCATAACGCGGCTGGCTTGTTATTTTTGGGCGAAGTCAGGTAGATATCCTTAAAGAAAAAGCTATTTTTTAATGCTTAAAATTGAGAGTATGCAACCTTAACGATTGCCCCTAAATATAAGGGATCATAAATATCACGCAATGAAGTTTCTCAAAAAAGACAATCTGCAGGAAAAAGGATCCAATGTCTTGTGTAAAACGGTTTCTATTTATATTTAAAAAAAATTAAAAGCAATATAAAGAAATAAATAAATCAAACACCAACATGCATTTTGTGCAGCCTTTGTTTACAAGGACCCAACTGTAGCTCGTGCTTACATCATGATTTTGACGAGGAGAACTACGATAGAAGAGAGAGATAATAGTCAAGTATGAGCATGGTAGCCGTGTGTCTGATCTCACTGCAGAGTACAAAATACCTAGAACAAGGTTCTCTACGATAATGAAAAATAAGAAAGCTATTAAAGAAGCCGATGCAGCTAGAGGTGTGAAAGCTCTGACTAAGCAAAGGTCAGACATTGGACGAAGCTGAGAAATTGTTGTACATTTGAACAAACGAAAAAACAGTTAGTGGGTGATAGTATTTCCCAGGCAATAATTTGCAAGAAATCAAAACAATTGGATGCCAATCTGGTAAAAGACCAGCCTACAACAAGTGGTGAGAGCAGTGAAGTATTTAAAGCCAGTAATGGTTAGTGTGATCATTTTAAAATGAGAACTGGCTTTTACAGCATGGTGAGGAATGGAGAGGCAGCCAGTGCCAACAAAGAAGCTGCCAAATCTTTGTTAGGGAGTTTAGAGACTATGTAGATTGTAAGGTTGAGAGTTTTCAATCTTGTGTCAGTGCCTTGGAAATGAGCACTAGGTACATTTGATTCTAAGCTCAAAATCAGGGCCCCCCATTCTTTATAAGGTGTTCATTTTGTTTCTGCCATGTACTCAACCCTTGTACAGCGCTACAGAATATGTTGGCGCGTTAATAATATTATTATTATTATTATTATTATTATTATTATTATTATGTAGAGGGTGAGATTTTTATTCCCCAACAAGTCTTCAACTGGTTTATTTTGGAAGAAAATGCTTATCAGAACCTACATTACTCAAGAAGAGAAGACACTGCCAGGGCCCAAGCTGACTGAGGACAGGCTTACTCTGTTAGTGTGTGGGAATGTTAGTGGGGATTTAAAAATTAAGCCTAAACTTAGGCAGAAACAAGTTTTTCTTGATGGATTTCTAGTGAAACTCTCTACATCAAAGTCTCCAGCAGGGTTCATTGGTGTTAAGATAAGAGAAAGATCCCCTGTGCAAGTGTCTAATGTTTCAAAGGAAGAGTACTCCCTTCCCAAGCAATAACCTCTCTCCTCTTCTACAATCGCCACCATCCCATTGAGTCCTCAAGTCCTCTCGGTACAGTTACATTCTATTTAATGTTTCTACCGGTTTTTTTTATTTACCAATTTATTTCCTCCAATTTCCTGCTTGACCCCTTCTAATCTGGCTTTCAGGCCCAACATGCTACAGAAACCACCTCACAAAACTCACTAATGACTAGCTAACCGCCAAGTCAAAAGGTCACTTTTCTATTTTAATTCTTCTGGACCTCTATGCGGCCTTCAATACAGTTGACCACCATAAATGGAGATTATATATAGTTCAGGAGAGTACAACTTACATTTTCACTCACTCTTTAGCATGGTATAAAATCTGGAATTTTAGATTGCTACATTGTCATGGTGAAGGGGCTTGTGTACCTCAGTGAAGCTGCGAGCTATACCATATATGGTTACCCTAGATGGGCAGGTCATAGCGGAGAAGTCAGACAAATCGCAGTCCACTGGAGAAGGACCTGAAACTACTCCAGTATCTTTGCCAAGAGAACAAAAATGGATAGGCACAGACAGACAGATATGCTTGGTGTGCGCTTCCATATGATCACTGAGTGGGCACATGACTGAAGGACTGAACAACAACAATTCTGCAATGGGACGTTCTGTGATCGCAGGCATATGCCAAGTACAATTATACACAACAGTGGAACGCAAACACACAGCCAAGACTGTTACCAGGAAGTAACCACAAACATTTAGCCATTTACATTTAGCTGAGCTTTCAAATAAAACAAAACAGCACATACTATATACATATACTGGATGGATAGACAGGCAGGCAGACAGTCCCCTGGTTAGGAGCAAGCTAAGTTACTGAGAATGTCTTTACGTCGGATTTGTATGTGATTCCAATCCCTGATGAATAAATAAATAATGATAAAAATACTATAATGGTTCATATGTGATAATAATACAGTTTAATAATACCCCTATACTGTAATAAGTTTCAGAAACAATTGTGCTCGCTTTCTTTTAATTCAAACAGTACATAAAAATAAACCCATACAAAAAGCCTTGGGAGACCGATCATACACACCTGTAATAAAAATATATATCCTGATGGAATACATCAATGGGTACTAAGGGAACTGGGTTCTGTAATAGCCCAGTATATCTAATTTTTCAAAATTCACACAACACTTGGTCGCAACCAGATGACTGGAGAAAAAAAAACAGAGGCGATACCTATATATAGGAAGGGAGCAAGAGCAAATCCGGGGAATTATAGACCTGCAACCTTCTCTTCTGTAGTGGGAAAGCTTTTAGAAGGGTTAATAAGGGATATTATACAAGAATATGTCTATTCAAAAACAGGATTATAAGTAGGCGCAAACATGGATTTATAAATGGATAGGTCATGTCAAAAAAACCTAATTAGTTTCTATGAGGAGGTTAGTAGGAACTTGGATCAAGGCAACTCAGTGGATGTAGTCTTTTTAGATTTTGCAAAGGCTTTTGATACAGTGCCACATGGGAGACTAATGTGCAAACTAAGAGATACAGGAGTTGCAGTAAATATCTGCTCATGGATTGAGAGTTGACGAAAAGACAGAAAGCAAAGAGTTGTTGTAAATGGAACATACTCAGATTGGACGAATGTGGTAAGTGGGGTTCCGCAGGGCTCAGTATTAGGTCCTCTCCTTTTTAACATATTTATTAATGACTTAGAAGTAGGACTGGAAAGTAGTGTCTCCATTTTTGCTTATAACACAAAGTTGTGCAAGGTAATTAAATCAGAAAATGATGTACATTCCCTCCAAAGGGATTTGCATAAATTAGAGAAATGGGCATTAAATGGCAGATGAGATTTAATATGAATAAATGTAAGGTTATGCATTTAGGATGGAAAAATAACCATGCAATTTATAAACTTAATGAAACAAATCTAGGGGTATCAGATATTTAAAGGGATTTGGGAGTACTTGTGGACAACCACCTACGTAACAGTTCTCAATGCCAAGCAGCAGATGCAAAAGCAAAAAATAAACTATTAGCATGTATTAAGAAGGGTATAGAAGCAAATATAATTCTACCCCTATACATCTTCATTTGGGCACCACTTCATAAAAAGAACATTTTAGAAATGAAAAAAAAGGTACAGAGAAGGACAACAAAACTAATAAGGGGAATGGAGGGGCTAAGTTATGAAGAAAGACTAACCAAATTAAACGTATTTTCTCTAGAAAAAAGGCGTCTAGGAGGGGATATGATTACCCTATATAAATACATACAGGGTCAGTATAAAGATTTGTTAAGGGAGGTTTTTGTGCCAAGAGGACAACCTTTGAGGTTAGAACTAAAAAGATTCCACCTGAAAGAAAGAAAAGGGTTCAATAGATAACTTTAAAAAGGGATTGGATATATTTGTAAATAAAAAGGGTATACAGGCATATCCTGGTTAATTAGAGAGGGAGTATTAATCCAGGGAGAAATTCGATAGTCAGTATCTAGTGTCAGGAAGGAATTCTTTTTTTTTTTCCCTTCTGAGACAATTGGCAAAGTTTCACTTTTTTTTTTTGCCTTCCTCTAGATCAATTACTAATCCGCATATTGCAGATCAGAGGAGGAGATCTTAAAAGGTTGAACTTGATTGGTTAAAAGTCTTTTTTCAACCTCAATTACTATGATATATAATATAATAATTATATAGATCAATAGTTAAATTATTGCAGTATATAGTGATACCTTTTCCATTGGACAAACATATGACAAGCTCTCAAGAGCATCTCTCTCTCTCTCAAGTCACTATAGCTCCAGAATTGAGAAAGAGGAAGCTCTCGAAAGCTTGTCAAATATTTATGAATATGTTTGGCCAAAAAAACAAACAAAAAAAAAAAACTTATCACTATATACTGCAATATTCTGATTATTCATCTGGATTACTGGACACTCACGGCTACCTCACTCTTCATATTAAACAAAAAAAATAAATACAATTAAAAGATCTATACATACACACTACAAACGTGTTTAATTTGCATCATTTATCAGTTTATTTGATCTGGTGAATAACTAACTCCCTTTCAAATAATATTTCAGAGCTGCTCCTACATCTTTTTTTAGATAATGTTATTCTTTGATCTATAACCCAGCACTTAACAGGGTAGCCAAGTAGGCAAATCATTCTATACTCTCAGACTCCAATGAAAGTACAACCATGGTCCTCTAGTCCTCTCTCCACTAAACAAGCATCAAGACTAAGAGTTCTTCAGCCACTGACTGCCCTCAGATTATCTTAAAGTAGTTTACTTTGTAGTGAAATACAGTTTGACCACAAAGGTCTTCCAGTGATGAGTGTGGTGGGGGAGGTGTGTAGAGGAAGTACGGTTGGCTGAGCACCGTCGTTTGCACATCAAAGTGGAATCCACTTATGTTAACTGGTTGCTATTGTTCCCTCATCACCTTGCTCTTCCTGTAAGGAGACCTACACAAGCGGTTTGCTCAAGTGAACCGATTAACAAATGGTCAGTCTGAGACCAGATCAAAAAGGACACAAGGTAAGAATCTGGGAAGAGTGGAGAAGGTTGACATTTGATTATAGACAATGTCACTATGGTCAAACGACATACATGACATATCTTAATAAAATGGACTGCACACTTGGTAGATATAATTAATCCATATGTCATATAAAGCCACATGTAGATGTATCTTCACCTTGTCCAAAACCATTATACAAAATCAGTAATTATTCTTCAGAACTAATAACTCAGTACCCCCCCCCCCAACATTGGTTCTTAGGAACCGTATTAGTAGAGAATTTCAGGCCAGTTATTAAAATAATCAAGGAAACTGACACAATCCCATTGGTCTTGGGCTCCATTGTATTACATTCTGTCCAATAAAAAAAAAAAAAAAAAAGTGTTAGGAGTTTAAGGTTTCAAAACACATTAATGTTTTTTAACCGAACAACAGCCTAAAATTACACCAATTTGGATGAAAATATATATTTTTTTTTAATCAAGTACACTTGGAATTAATTAGGGAAGTAGGAGGAGTTATGTTAAAATGTTGGGGAAGTGAGCCAGTGTTTTGGTAACAGAGATATTGAGACACTTTTTCAAGAGTTTGTTTTGAGTTAAAATGCTTTAGGGCAAAGGAGGTTAAATAGCAGACAAACAAGAGGCGGCAATGCATGTAGTGAGAAATTAGGGAGGGAAATTAGGGTGAGGCAGAAATGTGGAAAGAAATTGTATGATCATATGGCACCCTGAGGAACAAGGGACAGGTTAGCATGTTCACAATTTATTGCAGGAATAGAGATTGAATCATTCCCAACACTTCAAAAACAAGTTAAAAGAGCACCAAGATTATCAACTAAAAAAATAAATAAAAAAAATACACTGGTTAAAAGATCTTGGTAAGTGATACAGATTCAACCGTATGGTCCATGTGTCTTTTATATATCAACAAATTGTAAGCTCCATAAGATAGGGTCTCCCATTATACAAGGGGTTGCAAGTTTCTTGGGAAAGGGTCTTCCAATACACCACTAGCTTATTAGTTTCTCTGGAAAGGGCCTTCCATTATACCAGTAGATTGTAAACATCTTATGCAGGGTCCCCTAGACTGCAATTCCCTCAGGTAGGATCGCCCACAAACAATTAGACTGTGAGCTCTTTGGACTAGGATTTCACATTATTACTACTAACTTTTAGCTAATTGGAATTGGATTTTCCATTAAAGACACTGGAAATGTATACCATCAAATAACCGGCTCCTTATCCGATCTTCATGGTCAATTTCTGAATATTTGTTTAACAGCCCCGAAACCTAAAATTAAAAATGAACAAACCTGTGGGCTCAGAGCCAATTGGTAGTTTCTCAACTGTCTCCCATGTTAAATACAATTTTGTCAGTGATGAAAGATTCCTGGTACAACATTTAAGCAAATACAACAAAGCAGTTCAGTAGAGCTTGGGGTAAGCAAAGTTATCTTGATTGGAGAGGGTGTGATGTGTAACTGTAGGTTAGGAAATTGGTGAGCCATTTAGCTGGGCTGCAATTTATGTGGCTCTCTCTTTAAGCTCCACAGGCTGGTTGCTATATACAATATAAATGTGTCGCTCAGCAATCCCGTACTCTCCCAGATCAAGATAAGAAAAGATAACACTACACCCTCCCTATAGTTACAGGCTTGGCCACTTTGCCAGGACTGACCATACACTAGTAAATGAAGATCTCTCAACTAAAAACCTCAAAGGCTTCAATTAAAAGCCAAACCCAAAGAAATGGATACAAGGTTTTATATAGACTATATCACCTTGCATATAGGTGTCCCCAGAATTGATCACAAGTGTAGGGTGATAACCCAAAACAGAAACACTTCAAGCTGAAGTGAAAGGAATATTTCTCCTATAGAAAAAGAGTGGTAAATATGGGCAATAGGTTTCCATCAGATGTGGTAATGACAAACCCAATAATTTAGGACTTCAATACGTAAAAGGCTATCCTGAAGAATTATAAACCAAGCTTTTCAGTGAGATAGAACGGACATACTAGAAGGAACAATTTAGATATGTTGATGGCAAATAAATAAACAAATATATCTATAAGAATATGGTCATAAACACTGGAATTAAAAAGGGTTAAATTAAATGACCCCCTCCCCCCAAAAAACAAATGAATAAGATGTATTCACATCAGATACACTGACCTATCTGAATAATCTTTTACCTTCCTAAATCATGAAACATTTGCTCATATCACCCAGTCCCAGTAAAATCTATGTAGTTCAAAATAAGCACATTTTCACATTCTTTGTGCTAAAGATGTATTAATTGGTATTTATAGCAATTACACAAATTTAGATATTTGCATGTCTTTCACTTATAGAAAAAGACATACAATTCAATATATATATATATATATATATATATATAAATAAATTACACACACATTTCTGATCACCATTTTTTGCAGGGACTACTGTATTATATTCATCAACTCAATAAGCTTGCCTGAACAAATCAATGTTTTTTCCTAAAATACACACATGTATCATATACTCATTTATTATGAAACAGCACAGATAGCAGTGAGTCACCAGGAGATGCTCTGCAAATGCTTTTGATGATATATTCCTATATAAAAATGTCATTAGAAAGTCCTTGTTCCATGTATAAAAAAAACCACAAACAATATAAAAAACTAGAGAAGCATAACTATCTAGAAGTAGTTAGTAAAATAAGCAACAGATGACCTACCAGTGATATCAAACCAGAAGGAGAGTGGGGCTCTTAAAGGCTTCGTTAACCCGATATTAAACAGCATGATACCAATTACATCAGAGCAAAATCACTAAGCAGAGGAGGCTCTGGAGGATCATGCAGATAGCTGGAACCCCGGGGAGCGATGGGATTTTGTAAGGTGTACATCATTCCAGAGAGTTCATAAAACAAGATCTGCATGCTCACCTGCATTAGAATTGGCAGCTCAGCTCCTCACTGCACTATATCCAAAAGGTAGGAACCTCACATTGCGACCAGGACCCAATCATTTAAAGGAAATTCTCATTATATCAACTTAATGATCATTAGGCTGTATAACCCCTTCCTGTCTAGGAGGCAACTTAAACCAGTTAACTGTAAGCAGACAAGGCTTAATCAATCATGGCAGCCATCACACTTTCAATTTAACTTAGGTGTCATATTTATTTGAACCTTCATAAAGATCCATCCTCATACACTACAAAATATTTTTCTTTAATAACTATAAATCCATCAGCCAACAATTCCAATCTACAGACACTATTTTGCAGTGTATACAATAAAATGGTTACATTACACAGATATTTTAAAGGATTTGGGGGAGTTACTGTCATTAGATTGGCCATCACTGGGATAGCCTGGCTCCTCACTGGCACCCACAATTGAAACAGCTTTGCATGCCCATGGTACAAGAAATGTAATTTTGTAGACCAATCAGTGTTTAGAAGAGTTTGGTGTACAAGGTTACATTTCTTGTTCCAGGAGGCCCCTGAATCAAGTGTGCTCCACACTAAGAAATGGTTAGAAGAGTTTGGTGTAGGGCACACTTGAGACAGGGGTCTCCAACCCTTAACAAGAGCTACTTATGATCACTGTAAAATATCTCCAGCTAATAAGACATTTCAAGAAGTTGCAAATTGCATGCTCTTTCACCAAAAAATGAAAGCAAGGCTCAATTAGATTGCCAGCTCTTTTACCACTAAAACAAATACATTTTACAATAAAGAACAGACTAAACAGATTCCATGCTCTTAATATAAAAGGTCTAAATCTATTTTAATACAAATGACCAAGACAAACACATTGTGAGTTGCAAGAACTAAAATAGTTTACCATAATATTATAACTAAAACAGATTGCAAGCTCTTTTACCATAATTCAAACAATTTAAGATTTCACACTTTTACCTTCTTTTTTGTTTATAAGTATATCTTTATGTATTGCATTTTTAGTTTCTAGTTGATAAAGAACAGATAATTCCAGAGGTTAACAAGTTTATCTGAAACTTAGGAGCCAGCAATGAAATTTCAGGAGCCATGGCTCCCAGTGTTTGTCAAACCCTGGGTAATTAGGAGTTTTTATTAAGATGTAAGTAAAATAAATGTTAACTTTACAACTGTAGTGCCCTAATTTTTTATTATAGTCAAGTACATAGAGTTTAAATAATGGAAAAGATAGATCTTTTGTGTTTGTAGAATAATTCTGTGTGGTTGGGATTCAGGGGGATATCACGCTTAGATAGAGGGGGTATCTTTGAGCTTCTTCGCTGCTGGATCCCAGGAGACGGACACATAACAGTAGAAAAATTAAATATTTAATTGTCTCATAGCAAATTAAAAATTGGACATTAATGTTAAAAACTTGACAAAGTGCCTATAAAATATTTGCGATCACATAGTTTAGTGCAATTCTAAACAATATTTTTACTGAATGATTGCACTAGCAAATGCAAACATTTAATAGATTTGAAGATAAAATCCGGTGATGTACAATGTCTTAGTCAAAACAGGAGGTCTTAAACTATTATCTTGTGCCAATGCGATTTTTTAAACTGAAGACATACTGCACAAGACAAAAAAAAAAAATACAAAAATTAACATGCCCAATGAAATGTCTTATTAGGCAGCCAGAAACTGGCGTTTCACTCATTAGCACATTTGCATCCCTTTATCGCTCCCTTCGACTTCTGCTGGACCACAAATTAAACATTTCTACTACCCTTTCATTAAAGAAGTATTTTGCAAATTATCCTGAATCTACCTTCCAACATCAAATCATGAACCATGTTAATGTATTCCTCTCTTCTAGATTTATACTTTATTCAAAAAAATGGATTGCTAGAGGTTGATTGAGATAATGAAAATATAGGACGACTCAAACAAGGACAGAACCATCAACATTTGTGGTCATAGTATTTCAAGCGCTATGGAAGACCACTATTCGTTTAATTATCCAAATATAATGAAGACCTATTTTGCCACAGAAGCCTGGTCCACACCAATGAAGCTCACCCAAGAGAGTGAATCCTCTTCTCAATGGGCAATGATTAACACCAAAAACTATAGACCTGTGGAAGTCTAGCCACGAAAAACAAGAGTTTTTTTATCCTATCAAGGAATTACAATGACTTCATAATGAGAGCAAGAGGGAAGCTGCAGTGGTCTACATGATGTAACAATAATCCACCTTGGGATTCTTGTTACATCATTTTTTTTCAGTTGTTTATGTTTAAAACCTGTCATGGTTTGGACAGTCATCTCTTCCACAGAAACCAATAAGATTAACTTATCTCGTTTTGGCATTTCCTTAAATTATGGCATGTTCATTTCTGATCAAAACTTTGCCCTAGACTGAGGTCTACCAATTTAAAAAAAGAAACAAATAGAGATAGTAAGAAATAAAGTATCCAGCCTTCAACCAATTCAAAATAGTGTAATCCCTTAAAAAAAAAAAAAAAAAAAACACACACAATAGTGGAGACTCCACTAACGAGGGATTATTAATTGAATTATGGAAAACCTACACACAAACACAACATTTCCCATATCCTATTTGTAGTTTCAGTATACAATTTGTCACCAGGTATATATGTTCTAAAAATATTTACATGTGTCTGTAAAAATAAAAAATAAAATTAAAAAATTAAAAAATAATATATATATATATATATATATGTGTGTATGTTTGTCTATTATTCCTTTACATTATGAAAATATATTAGTGTGTGTAATATATATATATTACACACACTAATATATTTTCATAATGTAAAGGAATAATAGACAAACATACACACACACACACACATACATATATATATATATACATATATATATATATATATATATATATATATATATATATATATATATTTTTTTTTTGTATTCAAGGAGCTTTTACATAGATTGTTCTAGTCCAAGAAAGAGGTACTATGAAGGGTTAATTAATTCTGACAGTTGTGCAGTAATTCAGAAAGAACAGGTAAAATTCAAAAATATTAGATACCCATAATAATAATAGTTAGTAAACCTATCAAATTAAAGCTAGGTAGGTTACCAAGATACGTACCTACAGTCTCATTACCAACACAATAAAGAGAAAATCCTAACCTTCACATGTGGTCAATCCCATAAAAAATATATGCGGCCAGTAAAATTAAATATTGATTATTCTATTCAATGTCTAGTTGGAGTTCCCTGCTAACGAGCACGGTTTTAGTATATTTCTTGATAAATGGTTTGTTAGAAAAGTTGGATCTTCATAAAACAGTGTATATTTTAGGTGCGTTAAGACAGGGCTTGAGAATTCACAGCTCTGGAAATTTTAGTTGTGGGTCCTAACTTTTTTTAGTTTGGCTGGCTTCTCCTAAAATTTGAAAATCCCTGCATTAAGATGTACAGCTCTTGTCAGGTGATATGAACCTTGCAAGAGCACCCTTTCCTGCCAGGAAAATAATCTCAGTTCCATAGAAAGTGCCCACACACACACACAAAAAAAAAAAAAAAAAAAAAGTAAATGATACTCTCTTTATGTCCATAAATATAGTAAATAAATAAATAGTACATTTGAGTTCATATTTGAAGGTCTAAAAAAGAATTATTTCATGACCAGAATTTTAAAAAGTACAGTTATTTCATTGCACGAGTACATGCAAATGAGTACACAATGCAATTCAATCTTTAATCCAATACAACTTTATATATGGCTCCTTTAAGGCCTATGCCTGCTGTATAACACAGTTTTAAAGCATAGCATAGGACATCTGTGAAAAAACACAACTACCAACCTGCAACTGTTAAATGGACAACTTGCATTGTTCACATTGTAAGCAATATGTTACACCCACAATGCTCTGTTTTGTTTTTTAGACAGTGCAGTTTTTCTTGTTTTTTGTGTTTTTATTATACAAGAAATCTGATCAGGTTACAAGAAATCTATTTAAACACGTCAGAGATTTAAGACAGAGGACAGCAGAAATATTGAGTGACCAGGAAGATAGAACCAAAGCCGCTCCCATATCATCCCATTTATTTATAGAGAACAGTTCTAAAATCGGACCCTTGCCCACGCATATTCAGGAAGTTGTATCTACTGGAAACCAGTATATACACTAACTGGTAATTTAATCACAGCTGTACACTCAAAAGTACAAGCTGTAAAAATACTGACCTTAAATAATGGTTAAATAGTAATAAACAATAAGCATGCAATGCACATTATGTTGAAAATGGAGCTTACAAAAAGGGGTCAAGATTTAGCTATGGTAATTGTAAGTTGGCTCCACCACCAAGCAGGCACTCCTGGATATAGGACAGGGGTTATTACTCTTATTGAGGGCTTGACAAATTCCAGGAGTCACTTTTCTAAAATGTTATTGCTGGCTCATAACTTCTTATTTATTGTACAAAAATGTATATAATCCCTTCTGTGGCTCTGAAAATGCCTGAATGAATGAATGTATATATATATATATATATATATATATATATATATATATATAAATAAATTATGGGGGGGGGGGGGGACAAAATAAACTGTAGTTATTAAAGGTTTCACACATTTCTGTTTTAATATTTAACAGAACCCATTATTAATGCTTTTATAAGACATTGCATACAAATAACGAATCATGCCACGGATATTATTACCAGAAGATTATATACACAAGTTTCTCTAAGTTTTAATCAAATTTATATAAACCTTTACTTCCATATAACAATAAAAGCAAAATTCATTACAGTTCGAACCCCCCCCCCCTTACAAAATAAAGCAGCTGTATTCAAAAATTACCTGTTTTAACCCTTTCACTAGCAGAGGAGCCAGCACGGCAATGCAAAGTTTTGCTGGCCCTTGCCAGTGAAAAGGTTAATTTAAAGCAGAGCTATTATGTGTCTTTAATGGGCATATCCAATTTGGACCCAATTCCGCCAGGATCAATACAGCCAAAAACAGAAGGATGGTCTGTAGACCCCAAGTGCAAGATGCTTTTCTAAGGGATTTTTGCTCCCAAATCTGTAGCTTCAAAATGAAGTATAAGGATGTCCGTTAAAAATGACACAGCTCAGCAGTACATGTGTCTTTAGATAGGCTCTAAAATAAGGAACTATTGCAATCATGCAACTTTAACTCCTTCACAACTGGTCAATGGTTGGCATACTATAGACCAATAGCTCAACAGTCGGGCCCAGCGGTTGTCCTTATCTGCAATTCCACAAGGATGAGGAGAACCTAACACTTTACACACAACTATCATTAGACATAAGCAGATTATTGATGAATTGATCTGCATTTAAAATGTACTCAATCAAATCAGTGCAAAACTAGTTGAAAATGTAGTCACTCCAAACAATTACAATACAGAAAAGCAAATATTGATGCAAACCCCCCCCCCCCCCCCAAATATAGGATATTTAATAACGTGTCAGAGTGTGCTTTCAATTTACAAATAAAATACTATGAACAAAAACTTCACAATTTAACCTTCCTCTGCCAGCCAACTAATTCTACAGACTAATGCTTGCTCTCTGCATTTCCTGTTAGTTTCAATTATGTTTTAACAGGTATTATTTGTTTTCCCTGTAAAAAAAAAAAAAGAAGAAAAAAAAAGCATCTTTTGTATTGTTTAATACATGCTCTTTTAAATGCTTGGGGGGAGGGAGAGATGGGCAAGGAAGCAAAATCCACTGATGTAAAGCAAGGTGTTTGTTGGAGGAAAATTCAAACAAATATGTATAAAAAAAAAAAGTTAAGAAAATATTTTTAGAGGTATTGCTTAACTGTCCCAATGAATCATGGAGGGAAATGACACATGCCAAAAATATAAACCAAGGTTATCAGCAATTAACAAGATTTACTTGCAAACAAGACACTAGAAAAAAATAACCAACTAAACTGCAATGCAAATGTATACATTATCACAAGTTTATTCAATTCACACACAAAAAAAAAAAAAAAAAAAGAAAAAACACCAGTTTTACCCAAGAACTTGTAAGTTTAAGACGCTGTTATAGAAAAAACAAACGCACACACAAAAAAAAACCTCAGTAAGAATGGGCCCCAGGCCAGACACTATTCATAAGCAAATACGCGCAGTACAATCATTTGATTCATAATCCTTAAAATTTAAACAAGCTTCAAAAACTCTGGCAGAAAAGAAAAATCTCTCATCTGTGGAATGGTGTAAAATAAATACAGGCAGAACAGTGATAAATACAGATGTAAGGGGAGAGGGGACGGGGGATTCACAGCCTCACCTTCTGTAAGCCAGGTCTCCTGAAACTGACTCAAGTCCTGGAAGAGATCTGCAAGAATCAAGAGAATAATCTGTCATTACTACAGGGGGAACTTGGAGGACCATGCACTGCCTGACTAAGGGTTTATATTCAGCATTCATTATTTATTTGATGGCGCATGTTTTGATACACATTTATATAAAAATTTAAAAGTACAGCAGTTGAGGTAAAAAATATAAAGATAAGTAGCCATAAAGTTAATTTGAGATGTTTTATATATATATATATATATATATATATATATATATATATATATATATATATATATATATAAAATCTATAAAAAAAAATAGGAGCTTATTGACATATATACAAAATATAATTACAGTTTAATGATTGATATATACTAATCTATGTATACATTCATGGAGTATTTATTTACTCAATACCATTCATAATTCTACAGGTCACTAGAAAACGTCTGTCAAAAGTTCACACACACATATCTATTCACCTATGCACACCCAACCATACACGTGTATATCCACCCAAACAGGTATACAGAATCAATATAATACATACACACAAATGCACCATTACAATGTTATTCACAACATATTTTCTTTTTACTTAGTTTGCAGGCTCCATTTACAGAGAAGAAAACATTTCCAAACACACGTATATAAATAAAGGAATGTTCCTTACACTGGTATTTATCACACCCTGATCACTGACACAATAGATAAACAGCAGATTGGCAAATATTTACTGGTCCCAAATATAACAACGCAACATTTACCTTCTGATTCCTGGGGAGGCAAGTCTGCATCCATGAATTTTCTCCTGCTGGACATGCACACTCTGTCTACGTTTCCATGTCCTGGTGGATTCTATTAAAAGATCACAAAGTCATCAAAACAGGAATCAAAAGATGTGAAGCTGAGATTTCCGATCCAGGACAGAGGAGATGGTGCAGAAACATTAGAAAAAGTTGGGGCGGAGGCAAAAAGCAGCAAAACTCACATTTGTCAGGGTATAAGGCACTTGCTGATCCAAATAATCTCTCATCCTACGGTCCATTTGTTAACTGTGTGTTGTCATGGAGGGCTCAGGCAGTCTGGAAGGGACAGGAAGGAGGAGGGGGGAGAGAGAAGGGGGTGTATGAATGGAGAGCACAAACATGCATACATAATAAGGCCCATTCACAAAAATGCACTGAGGAGGGGGGAGGGGTGTCTAGCAAGGAAAGCTGGAGGCAATTAGGCATGGGATGAAACCAGTATACAGTAAAGTGAGTGAGGAGGGGACAGCGTATATAGGTTATCACAAAATGGATCTGTAAAATGTAAAAAATATATATATATAGAATTACTTTGGAGTGTTATATATATATATATATATATATATATTCTAGTTTTCAATCGGGTGTCAGTGCTTTGGAAACAAGCACTATGAACATTTGATTTTAAGCTCAAAAAGAGGGCCCTCCATTCTTTGTAAGGTGTTAATTTTGGTTATGCCATTTACTTAACCCTGTATAGCGATATGGAATATGTTGGCGCATTACAAATAAAGATAATAATATTCTGCAGTAAAGAATGTGTAAATTCATATGTCTGTATATCTAGATGTGTGTATACATCTATATACCTATATTTATAAAAAGTGTGTGTATATAATCTATATATTGCAGTAAAGTGTATGTCTATATCTATGTATATACTGCTGTAAAGAGTGTTTGTATGTATATATCGATGATCTACCTGTATATGTGCATATATACTGTAGTAAATAGTGTGTGTGTGTGTGTGTATATATATATATATATATATATAATTTTCCCAAAAAATTGCTTTAATCTGTCTAAGATAAATAAGATCTATATAAAAGTGTTGTTACAAGCAAATGTACTGTTTATAGCACTATTAAAATAAGCTGTTTAATTTATCAAAACATATGAATTAAAGTATTTGTAAAATGTACAGTTCAATACAGCACATGTGTATATATATATATATATATATATATATATATATAACCTAATATTATTTTAATGTATTTACACCAAAACAATGAATACATAAGAAAATAATTAATTATAGATTACATACTGGTACTGAAGGTGTGGAGGGCCGAACTCTCAAGTACTTACAATGTAACTAATGGACAAATGAGCTGTGTTACAAAGTTTGTGTATATTGTGGAAGTACTTGTATATATGTTTCTAGGACAAAAAAGTAAAGTATTATTTATATATTGATTTAAAGAAAAATAAAAAATAAATCACAAAGTAGCCCCATACATGCACAAGAAAAAGTTAAAACATGTACAAAACTGTGAATATTCAGATACATTTAATTACAGTCATAAAATATAAATCCTTAACACACACTACTTTATTGCCATAAATCCCTTTTTAAAAAACCTATTGGTCTGAAATCCTCATGAGCTGGCTAGGAAGTAGCTATAAGGAGTCTGCAGGTTTGTGGGATCCTTGTAGAGAATAAATAATGGCTGCCTTATTTATTTATAGGCTACCATATATTGCAAAACAATATGTATTTGGGACAAAGCAGCAGCTAATTCACAAGATTCACAGAGTATATACTGCAGGAAGATACTAACAAATCCAAGTGGAGTAAATCGTTCAATGTTACTTGGACATGCTCAGTACTGCTATTTATTTCCTCATCTACAACCTTGAATGTGAGTGTACTGACAGAAAATATGTTTGTTTGGCTTAAAAGACTTGAGGATACTCTGTACAGGTTTATAATGCATGCTAACCCTTCCTAAGAACACAAGACCCACTCACCACATTAATAATACACAAAACACAAGTTATTATTGCTTGGCCATGTAATGCTTATTTAAAATTTTAAAGCACTTGAAACATGATCTACCAACATTAGTGTCCCTTCATAGATTTACACAAAGGGAATCTTATGTAAGCAATACTTGGAGATACTCAGCCCTGTTATACAATGCATGCTCTCTCTTAAGTGTGTGTGTACATTTAAAAAAAAAGTTAAATATTGAGATATGAAATACTTAGATATAAGTCCTGCTATAAATGCACTTTCCTGGTTGCATTAACTATACGTAGTTCTATAAAGAAGCAGTAGTCATCCTCAGTCTTGCTATACTCTCCACCTCACCTCTCCCTACATTAATAATAAATCAGTTTATAGAAATCAGCTGCATAGACATACTCACTCCTGCTTTACATCACCACATGCTCAGGGTGTGTCTATGAAAACCAATGGGACATTAAAACAAAGCCCTGTGTCTCTCACCTTGCCTCTTTAGGTCATACTCTAAACAAGAAGCAATTTAAAAATGCATATAAATATCCATTATATAAGGAAATTGCATGGTCAATCTCAGTCCTGCTATATGATCACAAACATAATAAGTTGCATACAACCCTTAAATTCTGGCATTGCTCACCAGTACCATGCCCAGTCCTTTTCTCATGCACATGGAGTTTGCAAGTAGATACAAAAACCCTGAGATCCCCCCTCTCTGTATAAAAGTCCCATGACCTGCTAAGTCCAATGCTATATGCTCATGGTGTGCAAAAACATTCTATACAGTCCATATTGTATGCCCATAGTTGTTTGCTCCTACTCAGTGCTACTGTATAGGTACTATCCCCTGGACTCAATATTGGAAGCCCCATGACTATACTCACTGTAGCTCTATACTCTCACCTTACTCCAATCCTGTTCTTTAAGGATGGATTGCTTAGATGGGGGCGGAGCTATCCTGTGAGGTCATACTCAGTCCTAATGTATGCTTTCACCTTGCTTTAGCCTGACTCTGTATGAGTTGCAATCTTTGTCCTGCTCTATACTTTGCTCCATCATAGACTTGTACAGAGAATACAGCTTCATTCTGTATAGTCATACTCATCCCTGCTCTATACTTTCAATTTGCTCATGGGTCCTTGAACAAAGGTGGTTGCTGTATCCTGCAGGGTTATACTCAGTCCCATTCTATAATCTCATATTTTTTTCTAGGTTCTCTCACTGTTCCTTATTTCTTTGTGGTTGCTGTATCCTGTGTGGTTATTCTCAGTCCTAATCTATAGTTATACTCACTTACTTCTAGATGCTTGGTGTTGGCTGTATTCAGTATAGTTATATTCAGTGCTACTTTATATTTATACTCAGTCTCACCTGTCCCAACCTGACCCTTTGCATAGAGGTGGTTGTTATATCCTATATCCTTATGGTTAAACTCAGTCCCACTGTACACTATCACCAGTCCCATTCTATGCCCTCACTTTTTCCAGCCTGGCTCCTGAAGTTAAACTGTATTCTGTAAGAGTGTTTTTTTTTTATTTTTGAGACAATTGGCAATGTTTCAATAGTTTTTTTTTTGTTGTTGTTTGTGTTCCTCTGGATCAATTAACAACTAATCTGCATACTACAGATCAGAGTAAATCTAAAATGTTGATCTTGTTGGCATAAAAGTAGTTTTTTTAAACACACTTACTAACTAAAAATACTCTATCCCACTATATATCCTCACCATCCAGATTATTTGCAGTGAAGCTGTATGGTTGTACTCAGTCCCACTCTATGCCCTCACCTTTTCCAGGGTGGCTTTCTATTCCTTGCAGTTAGACTGTATCATGTAAGGTTATACTCAGTCCCACTCTATGCCCTCACCTTTTCCAGCCTGGCTTCCTATTCCTTGCAGTAAGACTGTATCATGAAAGGTTGTACTCAGTCCCACTCTATGCCCTCACCTTTTCCAGCCTGGCTTCATATTCCTTGCAGTTAGACTGTATCATGTAAGGTTATACTCAGTCCCACTCTATGCCCTCAACTTTTCCAGTGTGGCTTCATATTCCTTGCAGTTAGACTGTATCATGTAAGGTTGTACTCAGTCCCACTCTATGCCCTCACATTTTCCAACCTGGCTTTATATTCCTTGCAGTTAGGCTGTATCGTGTAAGGTTATACTCAGTCCCACTCTATGCCCTCACCTTTTCCAGCCTGGCTCCCGATTCCTTGCAGTTAGGCTGTATCCTGTAAGGTTATACTCAGTCCCACTTTATGCCCTCACAGCTCCCAGCCTGGCTCCTTGCAGTTTCTTACAGCTTTGCAAAGACTTGTTTTTCTCAGTCAGACAGTTGTTTGCCCAGGGGAGCCCCTGATTGGTGAATTTCCTCTTTCATGGTCTCACATTTCCCCTTCTCTTTTGTTTCATTGAGTTTTTTGTGAATGGAGCCAGCCTGGGACGCGCCAACCAATGGGAAAGCAGCTCGCTGGCCCAGCCCGAGCCAGTGAGAGGAGGGGCAGGGGCTACCAGCCAATCAGGGGCGGGGCCGCCCAGCTTTCCATTCAGTACTCTGGCACTCATTCATAAAATCAGGAGAGAACAGAACAGCTTCATTCATGGAAAGAAGGGAGGGGGTGGGACGAGTGAGGGCAGTTATAGGACCCAGGAGCTGGAGGGGAGAGCATGTTATTACACATACAGACATGTAATTGTGCACTAGGCATTTATAGCTGGTTTTATATATATATATATATATATATATATATATATATATATATATATATATATATATATAAAAATATATATTTTAAAAGAGTGAGGCAGCAGTGAGTGACCAGTTATCTTGGCGAATAATCAGTATTGCAGTACATAGTGATATATTTTTATTGAAAAACATTTTAGTTATAGTGACAAGATTTTGAGAATTGTACCTCTCTTTATCAAGTCAGATAAAGAGAGGTGCAACTCTGAAAAGCTTGTCGTTCTAGCTAAATAGGTTTGTCCATAAGTTATGCATCTGGGAAGGAAAAATAGCCATGCAATTTATGAACTTAATGGAGCAAATGTAAGGGTATCTGATATTGAAAGGGATTTGGGAGTGCTTGTAAACAACCACCTAGGTAATAGTGCTCAATGCCAAGCAGCAGCTGCAAAGGCAAATATACTATTAGCATGTATTAAGAAGGGTATAGAAGCCAGGGAAGCAAATATAATTCTGCCACTATACAAATCTCTAGTACGCTCTCATTTGGAATATGGAGTACAATTTTGGGCACCACTTCATAAAAAGGACATTTTAGAGCTGGAAAAGGAACAGAGAGGGGCAACAAAACTAATAAGGGGAATGGAGGGGCTAAGTTATGAAGAAAGATTAACCAAAGTAAACTTATTTTCTCCTGAAAAAAAGGTGTCTAAGAGGTGCCTTATATAAATACATCAAGGGTCAATATAAGGCTTTGTAAAGTGAACTAATTTGTGCCAAGAGATTTTCAACTGACAAGAGGACATCCCTTGAGGTTAGAATTAAAATATATGTATATATTAGATTGTAAATCTGCGAGTTTCAATCTTGCAAGGTGCTTTGGGGACAGCACTATGGACATTCTAAGCTCAAAGACAGGGCCCTCCACTCTTTGCAATATGTTAATCTTGAGCTTGTCATTGCCTGTAACTTACATAGTTACATAGTAATTAAGGTTGAAAAAAGACTTTCAGTCCATCAAGTTCAACCTGTTAAGATCTCCTCTGATCTGCAATATGCGGATTAGTTATTAATTAAATTATTGATTAAATAATTATTAATAGTATAGTATTGGAGGATGAATAAAGAGTTAGTCCATCAAGTTCAACCTTTTTAGATCTCTATTGATCTTTTTAATTTGGACTATTTATTATTATTGTTAATTGATCCAGAGGAAGGCAAACATAAAAAAAAAAACCATAAACTTATTTTACTATAACAGGCTGGCACTCTTAGTGAGGTCTTTGTCCAACAGGAAAGATAACACTGTGGACTACAGTGCTCTGTTTTTTCATGTATATATTGGTGTGTATAGTAAGGGTATATATGTTTCATATACTCTGTTGTGTTGATTACCCCTATATGTATTTATCCCATGACGTCAGCTGCTGTCTCTGCATCTGCTGTTTATAGCTGTGCTCAAACTTTTGCATACCCTTGGCAAATTGGATATACAGGGAGTGCAGAATTATTAGGCAAGTTGTATTTTTGAGGATTAATTGTATTATTGAACAACAACCATGTTCTCAATGAACCCAAAAAACTCATTAATATCAAAGCTGAATATTTTTGGAAGTAGTTTTTAGTTTTAGCTATTTTAGGGGGATATCTGTGTGTGCAGGTGACTATTACTGTGCATAATTATTAGGCAACTTACCAAAAAACAAATATATACCCATTTCAATTATTTATTTTTACTAGTGAAACCAATATAACATCTCAACATTCACAAATATACATTTCTGACATTCAAAAACAAAACAAAAACAAAAACAAATCAGTGACCAATATAGCCACCTTTCTTTGCAAGGACACTCAAAAGCCTGCCATCCATGGATTCTGTCAGTGTTTTGATCTGTTCACCATCAACATTGCGTGCAGCAGCAACCACAGCCTCCCAGACACTGTTCAGAGAGGTGTACTGTTTTCCCTCCTTGTAAATCTCACATTTGATGATGGACCACAGGTTCTCAATGGGGTTCAGATCAGGTGAACAAGGAGGCCATGTCATTAGATTTTCTTCTTTTATACCCTTTCTTGCCAGCCACGCTGTGGAGTACTTGGACGCGTGTGATGGAGCATTGTCCTGCATGAAAATCATGTTTCTTGAAGGATGCAGACTTCTTCCTGTACCACTGCTTGAAGAAGGTGTCTTCCAGGAACTGGCAGTAGGACTGGGAGTTGAGCTTGACTCCATCCTCAACCCGAAAAGGCCCCACAAGCTCATCTTTGATGATACCAGCCCAAACCAGCACACCACCTCCACCTTGCTGGCATCTGAGTCGGACTGGAGCTCTCTGCCCTTTACCAATCCAGCCACGGGCCCATCCATCTGGCCCATCAAGACTCACTCTCATTTCATCAGTCCATAAAACCTTAGAAAAATCAGTCTTGAGATATTTCTTGGCCCAGTCTTGACGTTTCAGCTTGTGTGTCTTGTTCAGTGGTGGTCGTCTTTCAGCCTTTCTTACCTTGGCCATGTCTCTGAGTATTGCACACCTTGTGCTTTTGGGCACTCCAGTGATGTTGCAGCTCTGAAATATGGCCAAACTGGTGGCAAGTGGCAGCTGCACCCTTGACTTTTCTCAGTTCATGGGCAGTTATTTTGTGCCTTGGTTTTTCCACACGCTTCTTGCGACCCTGTTGACTATTTTGAATGAAACGCTTGATTGTTCGATGATCAAGCTTCAGAAGCTTTGCAATTTTAAGAGTGCTGCATCCCTCTGCAAGATATCTCACTATTTTTGACTTTTCTGAGCCTGTCAAGTCCTTCTTTTGACCCATTTTGCCAAAGGAAAGGAAGTTGCCTAATAATTATGCACACCTGATATAGGGTGTTGATGTCATTAGACCACACCCCTTCTCATTACAGAGATGCGCATCACCTAATATGCTTAATTGGTAGTAGGCTTTCGAGCCTATACAGCTTGAAGTGAGACAACATGCATAAAGAGGATGATGTGGTCAAAATACTCATTTGCCTAATAATTCTGCACTCCCTGTATATGTACCATTTTTAAAGACATGAGTGAGCAGGCAAAACACATTTCTTTTATTTCTTATGGGATTCATGTTCAACTGTAGGCTATAACAGAATGGCACAATCATAAAACAAAACATGGCAACAAAGAAAAAAAAGGAATGGCCTGAGCAAAAGTTTACATACCCTTAATTCTTAATACTGTATATTGCCCCCTTTGGCATCAATGACAGCATGCAGTGTTTTGTAATAGTTGCCTTTGAGGCCCCTAATTCTTGCAGGTGGTATAGCTGCCCATTCATCCTGGCAAAATGCCTCCAGGTCATGCAAAGTCTTTGGTCATCTTGCATGAATCCCACGTTTGAGATCTCCCAGAGTGGCTATAAGAGGGAAAGGCAGGAGAGGACAAGGCAGACTAACTCTAAAGAGGGAGTTTCAGGAAAGGTTGAAGGGAGACCTACCCTAAAAAAGCAGCTACAGGAGAAGTGGAAGGGAGACTAGAACTAAAATATTGGAATTCGCCATAGAGAAACTAACCCTCAAAGAGGGAGATTCGGGAGAAGGGAGACTAACGCTAAAAAATAGAGGTTCAGGAGAGGGAGAAGGAGATTGACACTAAACGAGGGAGATTCAGGAAAGGATGATGGGAGAGCTATCCAAAAAGAGTGAGATTCAGGAGAGGGAGGAGGGAAACTAAAACTAAAAGAGGGAGATTCAGGAGATGGAGGATGGCGACTAACGCTAAAAGAGGGAGATTCAGGAGAGGGAGGAGGGAGACTAACACTAAAAGAGGGAGATTCAGGAGAGGAAGGAGTGTGACTGACTGTAAAAGAGGGAGAATCAGGAGGTGGATAAGGGAGACAAACCCTAATAGAGAGAGACTCAGGAGAGGAAGAAGGGAGACTGACACTAAAATATGGATATTAAAGAGAGGGAGAAGGGAGACTGACACTAAAATATGGATATTAAAGAGAGGGAGAAGGGAGACTGACCCTAAAAGATGGAGATTCAGAGGAGGGAGAAGGATGACTGGCCATAAAAGAGAGAGGTTTGGGAGAGGAAGAAAGGTGACTGACCCTAAAATAGGGAGATTCAGGAGAGGGAGAAGGATGACTGACCCTAAAAGAGATAGGTTCAGGAAAGGGAGAAGAGACTCTGACTCTAAAAGAGGGAGATTCAATAGAGGGAGTGAGGAGACTGACTTCCTTTTTTACACAGAAACAATATGTTTATGATCTAGAAATTGGTCTGATGGGTCACAGGGCATACTGGGTGAGATCTCTCATCACTCTCTCTGCTTATCCTGTTTTCACTTGGGAATATTTAGACTCCATCAAGGGGAAGTTGACTTTGCCAAATAAGACAGTCACACTCTGCCTATTCACGACAGGCATGGGTACTGTGTGTGTGTGTAAGGTGAGAACCTCTCACCAGGAGCTGAGCTCCGAGTCACTAACTTTAGATTGTAAGCCCTTGAGCTCACTAATTTGCTAACTTTTAACGGTAAAAAATGCCCTTCCTTTTAACTCTGCTATTCAACATTGTGGCAGCCTTTCAAAAGAACTGAATCTCCTACCCACAGATATGTTTAACTACAGGGAAGCAGACAGATAAAGACTCCAGGACAACCTCCTGCAGATCATCTCCCACCACCTGGATACCTAATAGGTGGTAGAGAGAGGCAAATCTTTAGGAATCTTCAATTCAAAAATGTGAGTGTATGCTTGGAACCTGCATTGGTTATTTAAATGCTAATTGTATTGCTAATTAGTTATCATATTTATTATTATTATTATTATTATTATTATTATTATTATTATTATTATTGCTACAGAGGCCCTTAAGACAAGCAATAAAACAAAGGGATTCTGAATTCTTGCATATTGCTTCAGAGAATCATTTATAATTTAGCAATTTGCTGGTCAGAAACAATTAGATTATGAGCAAGTGCATTTAACAGCAGCTATACAGGATGACAGCATTAAGTGCACAGTACATATATAATATATTGATTTATTGGATGGGCTGAAAGGGTGGCCTTAAAGTAGGAGTGGTTGGACTTCCTGTTAACCGTCCGCCATGCTGCTGCTGCAGACTTTGTTGAATTTGTTCGTAGGGTTAGATTTTAGGGTGAGTGTTTAGTGTTATGGTTTAGGGTTAATAATGGGGGTTATGGTTTAGTGTTAGGGTTAGGGTAGTGGCGGGTAACAGGTCATACACAGTGGCCCACACAGTGCAGCTCCAGCAAAGCTAAATATATTTAGAAAGAAAAAAAAAAAACAGCCTTTTATAATTTTGCTTTATTGCAGCCAGACATTTGTTTTGTTTCTGACCTGATTAGTAGTCACCTGGGAGGATGTGGATAAGATCTCTATTTGGTTTTATTGAAGGGCTGCCACGATGTTGTGGGACAGAATGGAAGTGCAACTTTCAAACTGTATCACATTCCCAGGCAGCAATTGTTTACTTTCTAAAACACATTTTACCAATTGTGCATTGAAATCATTGTATTCAGTACAATTTACTCAGTGCAATCCCTCTCCAGGGCTTACTCCCAGGTCAGGAAAAAGAGGGGGAAAAAATGTACCTACTATATAGATCTCTTATCAGACCTTAAATGAGATACCGTGCCCAGTTCTGGAATAGTAGATAGGGTAACATTAAGGAATTCAAGCATGCCGCCATCCTGATAGCCAATTGAATAGGGCTCTATATAAGCACATAAGATCATTTTTTTACAGAAGTTTTTAGTTGGTGAACCTTTATCCAACAGCATGGTCTTCACTAACTAAAAACTTCTGTAAAAAATATGCTCTGTGCTTATATAGAGCCCTATTCAATTGGCCAAATCACAATTGAATGAGGCCCTGTGTTATTAATTGCCTCCAAATCCTATATTTCTGTTATTTTAAAATATATTTTTTCATGCAAAATATTTTTGATATGTGATAAAGAAATTATCTGCAGCCAAAATATATATCTAAAAAAAAAGAAAATACATTTTAAACTCTTGATTTTTTTTTTCTAAACTTATTTTCTTTTTTTTTGTATTTTGTTAGTATACTATTGCATATATTTATAATATAAACAGAATATATTAAAATATATGTAAGTAGCATTTTATAAATGATATAATAATTACTGCATTCACAAGTTTTTTCCCTACAGGAAATTCAGTGTGAAAAGGTAAACTAGACAGAAAAGGGGAGGAGGTACTGGGTAGACACAGGCAGCGAAGGGGTTAAGTACACACAAACCGTGGGTGTATCAGGACACAATGGGATATTTCCATGTCAATGGGCTGGAGAGGAAACTCCACTTCCTACTGACAAATGAGGGATCAAGTCTAAGGAGCTTGGATGTAACAGTCTGTATTGATGCCAGGAATTAAACAGACTGTCAGTTCCTATGCACTATGCAACTCAATGGCAGCTAAATACTTACCCAACTAGATCTGCCTGTTTACTACTTGTAAACACACTGATACTGCGAGGGTCGCCCTTTTTATATTCATGTCTGAGTGTTATATTATTCTGCTTTTATATAATACCTTGGAAACCCTCTCCTAAGTGGTGGTAAACAGACACCACTCACCATATATATTCCTGTCCTACCACAGGAGCTTGCAATCCACTTTTTTTCTAATGCCGTCTAGAGTAAGAGCTTTCCTTTTTGTAAATGTAATGCAGACTATCTCAAGAGCTGGCAATATGTTTTTATCTAATGCAGACTACTGTAAGAGCTTGCATCCTATGAGCTTGCAATCTGTATTTATTTAATGCAAACTACCTTAAGAGATAATGTTTGTATTTAATGCACCCAGCCTGATGAGCCAGACCCTTCCAAACCAAGTAATTTTGTTTAGTCACAAAGTTCTTCAGGGTATCTGGGTTTATTTAATGCAGAATACAATCTGTTTTTAATATTACAGGCTACCATCAGAGGTTGTAATCTGTTTTATTTAATGCAGACGACCCTAAGACTACACTAAGAGCTAGCAATCTGTTTGCATATAATACAGAACACTCAAATATCCTGTAATATGTTTTATTTACCATAAGAACCCCCTTCTGGATCACTACTTTGTCATGGTAAAGGGTCTTGTATGCCCCAATGAAAATGTGAGCTATACCATGTAGGGTCACCCAAGATAGGCAGTTCATATCCGACAGGCTAGGCAAATCACGGTCCACTGGAGAAGGAACTGGCAACCCACTTCAGTATCTTTACCATAAAAACTAACAATCTGTATGTAATGCAGGCTACCCCTAGAGCTAGCAAACTGTTCTTTATTTAATGCAGTCTATCCTAAGAGCTTGCAATCTGTTTATATATAATGCAGCCTACCATTCAAAGCGTACAATGTTT
The DNA here is from genome assembly GCA_027410445.1 of Discoglossus pictus. Taxonomy (NCBI): domain Eukaryota; kingdom Metazoa; phylum Chordata; class Amphibia; order Anura; family Alytidae; genus Discoglossus; species Discoglossus pictus. The sequence goes on from CM050174.1 coordinate 50,791,697, forward strand.
TTATTTAATGCAGACTACTATAAGAGCTAGCAAACTGTATGCAAGGCAGACTACCCCAAGAGCTTTCAATTTGTTTTCATTTAATGCACTAGCGAATTGCCCGTCAAAAAATGACGGCAATGAAATTGTAAGTGAGCTAATGCTGTTTGGTGTATAATAATCAAATAAATAATACATTAATAAATTAATATACTTTACCTATTTTCAAGTAATATATGCAGGAAGCATTGTGTTGAAGAGCTGCAATCTGTTTTGATGTTGCTGGAGCATTAGTGCTGTGGAGCTGCTGTGTAAGCGTGATGAATGTGTGTAGTGTAATAGTGTGCATGCGCGAGGCAAATCCGTTAGCGTAGCTGTGTACTTCCGCATTGTATAAGTTATTTTTTAAAATGGCGGCTAATGTGTTGTATGCGGCTGTGGCAGAATATCCGTAGCTGTTTTGTGGTGTTTTGCGTGTTTAGAGTCCTGTAGCCTCGTTTTCGTTTTGTTCGGCGGCCATTTTTTCTCTCGCTTAGGTGATTTTCGGGTGTTTAAACTCCCAAATTTGGACTTAAATGGAGGTGTAACTTTACTTGCAGTGGTCCTGGGTGCCCCCCCTTGCTGTGAGTAAGCTTTTTATATGTTTGTTGTGTGTATTTATTGTGTTTGTAATGTGTGTTGGGGTCGCTCGGGTTGTGTCCTTGTTTTCGAATCTCGTATGTGTTTTTCGGCAATTCCGTTGGTGTTTGGTGGTGTTTTGCGTGTTTAGAGTCCTGTCGCCTCGTTTTCGTTTTGTTCGGCGGCCATTTTTTCTCTCGCTTAGAGAATTTTTTAGTGTCTAAAATCTTTTCTTTTGAGTTAAATTAAGGTGTAACTTCAGTTTTTGAGGTCCTGGGTGCCCCCTCTTGCTGTAGGTAAGCTTTTTTTGTTGTGTTTTTCATTTTTTCATGTCCGCGGGTTGCGGACGATTTTTTGCGAGGTCGTAATAGGTGGTAACGTGTCTCGTACTTTTTTGCGGGGCCGCAGTTGTTGGCAAGGAGCACCTTCACAACTATATATATGATGCTATCCTAAGAGCTTGCAATCTGTTTATATATAATGCAGTCTGCCTCCAAAGCTCACAATTTTTTTCCCTTTTAATTCAGACTACCCTAAGAGCTAGAAATCTGTTTTTATTTAATGCAGACTACTCTTAGGGCTGGGTTCCCTTGTGGTCCAGTGGTTAGGATGTGATGCTTTCACTGCTGCAACCTGGATTTGATACCAGTCAGGGAACCAAGAAGTCACACCACCCTAAAGCCATGCACTGTTGGGCCTGGTCAGTACTTGGATGGGAGACCACCGAGGAATATAAGGAGCTGTATGCTGTGGCCCACTAAAGAAGGAACTGGCAACTCACTCCAGTATCTCTGCCATGAATATCAAGTGGATCAGGGTGTGTTGTGGTCCATGAGGTCATGGAGAGACAAACACGAATGAACAACACAAAAAAGCTAGCAATCTGTTTTATATATATTGCAGTCTACCCCAAAGCTTGCAATCTGTTTTTTGATATAATGCAGTCTGCCCCAAGAATTGCAAACTGTCTTATTTAATGCAGGATACCATAAGAGCTAGGAATCTATTTTATTTAGCAACTACACCCTAAGAGCTAGCAATCTGTTTTATTTAATGCAGATTGACCTAAGAGCTAGCAATATGTTTTATTTAATGCATGAGTATTGCCCTATTGTAACATAGCACACCATTTATATAAGGTTTTATGAAGATGAGTCCTATCTTTGTCCAATCTATTATTGAAATTAGAGCTTTATTGTCAGTGACAGAAACATCTTAATTTCCTATGCTATTCTTTGGACCCTATCTATTAAAATATGAAGGGCATTTATTGCCCTATTTCTTTTCTGCATGAAAATAAAATGTATTAGCGGAGCGGTATAGATTTGCAGCCATGTACAACACATTATAATTAGGGAGAGGTAGCTACATTATATTTGCAAAATGCATTTTCCTATACTAAACTTACAATGGAGTTTGCAATTTTTACTTGCCAATCAGCCTTACTGATATACTTATTAAGTACAGTCTGATATGTCTTGACAATGGAAAGATCATTATCAATAATTAGTGATTACAACTGGGGTTCAGAATCAATTGCCTTCATTGTAGAGCAAGGGTGGGCAAGTTCGGGCCTGGAGGGCCGCACACAGGCCTGGATTTGATGATAACCCTGCTGTGCACAGCTGAGTCGATTACTTCTTCAGTCCTGTGTGCGGCCCTCCAGGACCAAACTTGCCCACCCCTGTTGTAGAGCCATTTGAAAGAGAATGGATTGGGCATGCTCAGACCCACAAAGTAACTAGGCTTATTAGATAAATGATTCCCTGGGTCTGGACATGCCCAGAACTTTTTTTTTTTTTACACTGAAGACAATTAATTTAGAGCTCAAGAGCAACAGTATGTTCTTAGTGGGTGGATACAAATACAAACTAAAAAGCAGGTTTAATGTAGGAAACTGCATTATTTAAAACTACAATAAGTATTTAGTACATACTGAGTTAAATTATACCAAATTTAGCATATGTTACTCTCTATTGTGCTATCTCCCCTGTCTCTGTCCAAGCCTCGCTGTCTAATCTCTTAGACTTATTTGCAGTCTAATGGATATTATCCTCAAACTGACTTTTTTAGAACAGTTTGTGTCTTGGTTTTATTTTTACCAGATTAAGACATTTAAATATTTGCTCAGTCAGCCACGTCAGCGCACGCCTTACCCCTCACAATGCGCTGCAGAGCTCCACACAGCACTTTATAGGTGTCCCTTCCCTGGCCAAACACATGTCCTGAAAGTCAAACACTGTAACTAAGAGACAACCTCTCCTGATCTTCAAGACATATCGGACATCTCAGTTAATTTCTTAAACTGTATTTTACCTTTTATATAAATAAGGAAACTGTCACACTTCTGGCTAACCACACACGTAGCCGAGGATCAGAATTTTGACCATCATCTACAAATCCCCAAACAACACTGCACTTATCTACACCTGCCATCTGATCTCCAAATAATCCTCCTACTCTTCTCTTCACCCAATATTACCTTAAATCACTCCAATATACAGTCGAAAATCCCCACCTTCCCTACCTAACTCTATCAGACTCCAGCTCTTCACAGCAAGCACTCTCTATTCAGACAATCTTACTACCATGCTTCCTAACATCCACTAAACAATCTGTCCCTCAGCAGCGTATGCAGACACAGACTCTGTAGGGGTGTACAGTGGAGTGTCCAAGCCTGTCAATAATCACATCTCATCAGCATGTTTCAGCATATTGAGATGGTCGCTGATTGGTTAGTGGGAGACACTGCACACCTAGTACTACAGAGTCTGTGTCTGCATACTCTGCAGTAGGCAGACCCATACAGAGAGTATTTGCTTTATTTCAGGCAGTAAAAACAGAGCCTATAAGCACTTCTTAATAAAACAAAGCACATACAAGAAAATAGATACTTCATATACCTAGTCAAATCCAGGAACCTTCCATACCCCTTTAAGAGAAATTGTTACATGGGCAGCTTATTCTAAGTTAGTGATTGTAACATGGCTCTGGGGGTTTCTTTGTGGCCCCTTACTTGACTGGAGCTTTCCTGTTTTATGCTACAACACGTGCATGTGCATCTGTTATGTGCACGCATGCATGCTGCACTGCCCTGCGCTGATGAAGCTGTCTCCTTGTAAGTGGTAAGCGGTTTGGGGTTTTCAGGTTAGGTTTACAGGGTTACTGTCGGGAAGGGGTGTAGAGGGTTAGGGGCTTAGGGACTTAGTTTTAGGGGGTTAGGCTTAGGCTAAAAGGGTTAGGAGGTTAGTGTGAGAGCCGCAAACGGGTGTAGGGGGTTAGGGCCTTAGGGTTAGGGGGTTAGGTTTAGGGTTAGGACCGGAAAGTGGTATAGGGGGTTAGGGTTAGGATTAGGGTTAGGGCTAGCAAGGGATGTAGAAGTTTAGAGGCTTAGGGACTTAGTTTTAGGGGGTTAGGTTTAGGCTAAGAGGGTTAGGAGGTTAGGGTTAGGGCCGCCAAGAGGTGTAGGGGTTTAAGGTCTTAGGATTAGGGGGTTAGGTTTAGGATTAGGTCTGGCAAGTGGTGTAGAGGGTTAGGATTAGGGTTAAGGCCGGCAAGGGGTGTAAGGGTTAGGTGCTTAGTGCCTTAGCTTTAGGGGTTAGGGACTTAGGGTTAGGGTTAGGCCCGGTAACTGGTGTAGGGGGTTAGGGCCGGCAAGGGGTGTAGGGCCTTAAGGAATACATTGGGACGCGGGACGCGAGCGCACCCGGCATCAGGAGGCTTCCAGTGCTGTGCGTGCACGTGTGGTAGCATAAAACAGGAAAGGTCTGTCTTCTGGGTTGTGTAAGCATGCCAGTCTAGCACAACACACAGTCCATTTTTTCCTCCCACATTTAGAAAATCACTGACAATCTAAAAAATGTTTTTGGTGAGCAGGGCAAGGGGGGAGTCGTGGGGCCCCAGGAATGTGAGGGTTTTCTCGTTACTATTATAAGGTATGGCACTCACACAGTCTCAAGGATACTGACTCTGTCCACAAGGATATTTAAATCCCAAAAGCCAGCCAAGCCTCCTCTAGAGAAGCTTCAATGTGAGAGATGTATTTAGACCTCCTTGGTACTCCTTGCTACTGATCTCCCTGGGCACAGTGAACCAAATATCACTCGATCCTCTTCTCTTCGTCCCTTATATCAACCATCACCAACTTCTGTTACATTATATAACTCCCTATTTGTGTTTGCCCTCTGCAGCTCAAGAAGACACAGACTCTGTAGTACTTACTGTGCAGTGTCTCATACCAATCAATTATTAATCATCTCTCAGCAACATTCTGCAATGTACAACTGAGATGTGGTGCCTGATAGGTTAGGACACTACACTTCACATCCAGCCCTACAGAGTCTGTGTCTGCATACGCTGCAGAGGACAGACCCATACAGGGACTATTTGTTTGATTTTAGGCAGTAACAACAGAGCTTATAAGCACTACTTAATACAATAAAGTGCATAAAAGGAAATGGATACACAGAGCTATTATATACCAAATAAAATCCAGGAACCTTCCATGTCCTTTTAAATATTTAAACGATACCTAGTCCTTTCATTTTCACTTACTGTTCAATGTCTTAGGAGAGAAGGACACATCAATAGTAAAAAAAAAATCAGTTTAATTTCAGTCATTGACACTTACAGTTCTGAGGTACATGATCTGATTGGCTGAAGGCTATTATTATTATTTATGTGCAATGGTTTGTATTTGGGTGTTGTTTTGCTTCTGGCTGACCGGGTACACATACATGCCAGGAACAAAAAATATTTATTTGTATTATTATTATTATTATTATTATTATTATTATTATTATTATTACATGCCAGGACCAAATCATTTAATGACAATATTCTTCTTCTTCGTCTTTTTCTTCATTATTAAAAGCCAGGACCAAAGGATTTAATTACATTATTATTATTATTATTATTATTATTATTATTATTATTATTAATAATAATAATAATAATAATAATAAATGCCAGGACCAAATCATTTAATGGTATTATTTTTAATATTTGTATTATTATTATTATTATTATTATTATTATTATCACTGTTATTATTAAGTGTCAGGACCAACTATTTAATGACATGACTGGTTTTGCTCCACCAGGATATACATAAATCCAGGAATACACAGATTTAGAGTACTCATATATCCCAGATCATCATGTTTTTTTTAATTTTTTTATAATAATTGAAAGTTTAGAAACTTAACATTAAAGCAACACAAATATCTGCCCCTCTTTTAACCTAGTCAGCTAAATAAAACACAGTTAGGTGGAAGTCTTGTAAATGTGCAATTCTTTCCCAGGGCTTCCTCCCACTTTGTACAATTACACAGGTTAGGGTAGAGAAAAAGCAAATAATCCTCCCGAATGTCATTTTAATGTAGAATTTCTAAGCTATAGATACATCATTTCTTAGTCTGTTCTTTTGGATACATGATAGTATATTGAAAAGTTTAGTGACTCACTCTTACTTTACTCTTAAAGTGATAGAAGAGCTGTCAATTACAGATTGAAGTTGTATGCAAAAGGAAGCCATTAATCCAGGGAACAATGATCAATCATGATGGTTCTTAGGTACCATAATTATAATATAAGCTATTACTACATTTTTTAATAACGTCCAATTGCAAATATTCATATTTTTATTGACATATTACTGTCTTCCCATAATTGGGCATATGTGGCCTTTTAATAGTCAATTATTATACGCTAATGAGCAGATAGTTGTTTAATTAATCATTAGTGAATACTATTCCTATTCAATAATTCATAATCGCTGACCTGTTTGCCTCCCCCCTTATAAGCTCTTCAAGGGGTTTGGATGACAGACAGGACTTGTTGCCAAAAGCTTGTTGCCAAGGGACACCATTATAACACAGCAAGTATCCAGCTGATGAAGATTATTGTGTTGGTATAGCTTTGTACCTGAAAAATTTGTATAAAGCCTCCTCCTTCAATTGACATTAAAATGGGCGGAGATCAGCAGCCCGGCCTTTCAAAGTAAGTTTAATAGAATTATTATATTAATAGTCAATACCTAATTAATCCATGTAGCTCCTGTCCAGGTTTTAGAGTGGCCCTTTAACTTTTTCATTGCCCTTCAGACATTGATTGCAGTACATTGTTGTCCCACATGGTGACCAGGGGTATTGCAGTCTATTGTTCTGAATGCTTAAGTGATTCCAGAGGTGCAGTGATCAGGATCGTCAGAGAACAACTCAAAGAGTTGTATATATATATATATATATATATATATATATATATATATATATATATATATACAAATAGTACATTTGTGTCCACATTTGAATGTCTATATATACATATATATATTTACTTATTTTTACATGTAGTTTTCAGTGGCACAATACATGGGACCTTTTTGTTATCAAATTACTTTATTACACAACTTGTTCCTTAGATATTTAACTGAGAGATCGGAGGTTCCAAGTATGGTAAAGAAAAAAAATCTATAAGTTATAGTTATATCAATTAAATGAAATTAAAAAAATGCTTTACTTTTTACCTGGCAATCAGCATTTCTGATCCATCCACCAACCATGAACTGTTAACTCTTACTGATGGGTTTCTATTACTAGTAACTTTTAACATGGTTTTGGTTGTATATTTTTCAGTATAAAGCAATGTGATGTTAAAAATAATAGAAGGAATACTTTATTGAATGACAAAAATAATCATGCCGCAAGGTAATAACAATGGTATATCAAGATTGAAAGTTGGGGTGGGTGTTGCACAATAATAACAAGAATAGGGTATCTGGAGCAATTGTCTACATCAAACAAGAATGCATCAATATATAATTGGGTTCTCAAGTACATTTACAAATGTCAGTGTAAACTCCTAAGATATAATAATCAGTTACCGTATCAAAACACTAATAGAGGTGAAGAAGAAATCCTAAGATCCTCATGGGATCCTTCTGACTGGAAGACACATTTAGATTGATGCCCCAAATATTGCCAGAGAAACTATATGTAACAACAAAAGACCTATCTTGTGTGGAATATTTGAAAACCCTAAACTTACTAAAGAGGACTAGTGTGCTCTGAGTCTAGATTCCCATTACACCCTCTTCTAACTATTTTGACCGATATGTTAAAAACAAACAAAAAAAAAAGACCAATGTCAATGGGACGGAAACCTGCCAGCAGGACCGGAAAAAAAGTCTGATTGGCAGTACTTTTCTATGTATTCTATGCAAATGTGACTTTAATGAGAGTTTTAATCAACAAGCCAATGTGTTAAGTAAGCGGTTCAAAGAAAAAGGTTATCCCAACCGAGTTCTCAATGAAGCATATAAAAGAGTCACTGTAATGCTCTGACGTTCACATGTGACTAAGGGAGTAACACTACCTGAGCCATTGCAACCTTGCTTGTTGCTGTGCATAACCCTGTGTGATCTGGTCACAGGAGTATCAAGTTCAGACCAACATATCCATAAACTAACATCACATGAATCATTATGTATACGTCCATACACTTTAACAAACATCACAACATCACAATAATATCTACATCTCCCATTTTGTTTAATTCAGGTGATGCAGGATTTGAGTGTTTGCCGTGATTGTTATCCCCTGTGAACAATCCTCAGACACAGGCGGAGGAGAGGTACAATGCAGCCCATGCCACATGCCAGAATGTAATTGAGTGCACCTTTGGTGTGCCTAAGATGCGTTAAAGATGTTTACATTCAATTGGTGTGGCGCTTCAGTATACCCCAGATAAGGCTTTTCACATCATCATGTCCTGCTGTTGTCTGCACAATGTAGCAGTACAGGCCAACTGTCTGGGGGACTTTAATGAGGCTCTGCCTCCCCCTGTTGTGAATAATGTTCAGGGGTCACAACAACATGAACGCATCATTTGTGAGTACTTCACATGTAAGTACAAAACAAATAACAACCTACTATAATGTAGCTTGATTATGCATAACAAATACAGCTATTTTCTCTTTCCCCATTGTCATACAGAATATCAAACAGGTCACAGTAGAGGAGAGCTTCCTGATATGATGTATGTCTCATGATGCATTATTGATTAACACTGGATCAACTATGCTATGCTATCCGTTAATGGTAAGTATGCACACATTCCCATATACATCATGCAAGCCTCATGAACATAGCTAAATGGATGGGCTTATATATCCCACAATGTCAATGTATATAGGCCCTACAATTGTATATGAAAAACTCACCTAAGTACAGAATAGTAATGTTCACATTTTCTAATCATGCAAATCCACATCCAATAGGGGTCAATGCAATAAATTGCAATATGGAAATATGAACATACAGCATATTTAAAACTATAATCAATCTGCAGCATGGGATACAAAGATGTGATCATTTATCAAAGTAGAAATCAATGTTGAAATATAACTGATTACAGTGGTATATGTGTAAGTCTAATAATCTAATTTTATTGTCAGTATACAACTGCTGCCTGGTGTCAACTCATCGGTTAACCACACAGACAAAGAAAAACAACATATACAGTAATAGAACAACAGCTACGTCAACTACATTGTAAGTATTTGCTGATAACATGTGCATGTATGCTGAAGAAATAATACATAACAATTCCATTTACGGAGGTGTGAGATGAGGAGGCCGGAGGCTCTGGTTGCAGTCAGGGTGGAGCCTGTGGAACCAATTGGAGTCTGGACAAGGAATCCTCTGACCAGGTGGCAGTGGTGGGCCTGTGTATGGTGGTCTCCGGTACCAGGACATCTGTGGAGGGAGTAGTGGTTGCTGGCTCCATGACATGGGAGCTGGAGGTTGATGGAAAGGCTGAGAACAAATCCATGATGTGTGCAAGGGCCCAAGTGATGTTTCCCACAATGGTGGTATGGGTGGACATATTGCTGCTGATGGGCCAACTTCCTATGATGGTCCCGGGCCCTCTGGAAGTTTCTCAGCTTCCTCCACCACCACTTGTGGGGGTGGATGTGGTTCCTCCTCCTGTGGAGCCCCTGCTTGTGTCTTTGTGGGTGACGTACACCTCCTGGGTAATGAAATGAAAGGACTATAGTGTTTGAGTATTGATTCGCTAAACAATTGTTTGCTGTGTGTTTCCATGTCCCTCACATCATGGTCACTTGTAACTGGCTGTGGTGATTGTTTTACTCAGATAAACATTGACTTGTATCATGAGCATTGAAAATCATGGCTCATATCAATATATGTAATGCTGGTGTGGTGTGCCATCTGCAGCTCTTTAGGACACATGCTCAGCTGAATCTGCTGTGCAGTGTGTGAGACTGACCATTCTGTGACCAATTCTCAGCAATGGTTGTCATCATGCAGATGAGACATGGTCCAGGTTAGGCTAGTACATGACACACACATGCAGACCTACAGAGTCTGTATCTGCATATGCCACAGGTTGGCAAATCAATCTGGATCTATTTGGCGACTGCTACTCAGAATTAGTTTTAACTGCAGGTATTGGACAGCCATTTAATTGATAACAATTATGATAATAATATGTTTGCTCCCTGGATTTACATGGTTATTGCTCCCCATATATCTGTAGTTATAACCAGAGATCTTACAGTGCTATTGTATGTCAGTTATCTATGTGTGTGGGGTTCATGTGTGTGCATATGAGGGTGTGATGGTGTATATGATACTCACATTGCAGGGTTATCTGAAATCCCAAGTCCATCTGTCCTGGATGACACACTCCTGCTGCTGGCTTGATCCACTCCCTCAAAGTCCACTCCCACTCGCAGTATGTGATGTTGGCTGGTGATCCACGGTTGCACGTGCTGCCTCCGCTGCCATCTTCCTCAGGACCTTCATCCGGCTGTCATCATAACTGTGTTTGACAGAGCTTACATCCCTGTTTGCAACTGCTAATGCAGGAACAGATGAATCAAACTCACTCCAGGCACGTGTCTTCTGGCTAGGCCTCACATCCCTCCAACCATATATGATGCTATAGCAGGCACGGATTTCCCTGAGGAGGATGTCCATCTCCTCTGGGGTATTATTGGGGGCCCTGTACTTTGCCACAGACTCTTGCCCCCCCCCCCCCACAACTGTGCCTGGGGTTCCTGGCCTCCCTGTTATCTCCCTGTTATCCCACCTGCCACCCCACCTAGTATAAGGGCCCTGCCCCTCTGCCCCTACTCCTTGTGTGGCTACATCTCGGGGGAACATCCCTTCCCCTCCTGCACTCTTACACTTCTACCTCCCCACCCTGACCTCACTCCTCTTACACCTCTACCTCTCCTTCTCCTACTCTGGTGTGTTCCACACTTTCTCCTTTCTCTCCTCTCTCTCCTCACTCTCCTCCTCCACTCCTCTACCCCCTGGAAATTATTAACGTAATATAACGATAAATCAATATAATATATACATGTACTGTATGTGTATGAGGTAAAAAAAATATGTGTGTATTATGTGTATTATAGTATGTGTATTGGGGGGGAGGGGGTAGGTGTGGGTATGGGGGGTATAGATGTGCTGTGGCCTCTCGCAATGTATAGGTATTTGTAGGTATTAATCTATGTGTGTGAATTATTTGATATCAGTAATTATGTGTGTTGTAAATTAAGTGTTAATAATTCTTAGCAGTCCAAATATAAAGAAACTTACAAACCTGCTCCTTATCTCTCTCTCTCTCTCTCTCTCTCTCTCTCTCCAAAGCTCGGAAACCCACCAACCTGTGTGTTGACTTTCTAAGCTACAGCACAGTCATGGACTGATGGTTTTCGAGGCCTTTTAAAACCATTTCCGCAGCGTTAATTGGTGTTCTCCGGTTCCTATTGGTTAATTGGCCTGTGACAGGATCACCTTGCTTGATTTTGGCGCGCTTCTTAGGATTGGAAACCAGGGTTTACGATCTTGAGGCTTTGGCCCATAAGTTGCGGCCTTGTTCAATTGAATACCTCTGTAATTGTAGCAAATGTCAAGCCCGCCGACATACGGCCTGTAGGACGCAATCTGCGGGCTTGCAATTGAATGAGGCTTGCCCACTAAACCATTTTTTACATCCAGATACAAAAAAAGGTATATCATATTGGAAACTTCGACAACTACAGATCTATGGTGGTAGTTTATATTCTACAATGTCCCTGTAATAAGGTCTATGTGGGCAAAATAGTTAGTCAGCTAAAGAGACGGGAACTGGAGCATGTATATGCAATCCAGAAATAATTGAAAATACTAGATTTCTAGGCATTTTAAATCATCTCATGACATGAGCGTACACTCTTTATGGGTTGATGTTGGTGGGTGTTGGTGTCATCTGTGGCGTTGGGGTCGCCCGTGTCGGTGGTGTAGCCCAGGCTTGTTGGGGCCAGGTTTGTTAAGGCCAGGTTAGGAGTGGAGGAGCAGTGGAGTCCAGCCAAGGAAGAGTAAATTCATCTATCTCCTTCAGTCTATATATAGTTGTCGTAACTGCGAGTTTGTTGGTAATGCAATGTTAAAAGTTATGGTTTGTGCATGCTCAATGAGTGATGAAGGCACTCATCGCAAGGCCCGAAAGTTACGGGATTGACGCGATCCACAATGAACGCCAAAGGCACTCATTGCGAGGCCCACAAGTTGAGGGTTTGCCGAGGTCTACAATGAGCGCCGAAGGGACTCATCACGAGGCCCGTAAAGTAGGGAGGGGGAGAGGCTTGCAATGAGCGCCAAAGGCACTCATTGTGAGGCTTGCAAGAAAGGCTCCGAACGGCTTCTGAGTTAAGGGCTTGAAGTAAAAAAGACGCCAAAAGATGCCAAGTAAATAGAAAATTAGCTACAAACTTCACTTATGGGCTCCCTACCTCCTCCTGTGTAGAGGGGGGGAGAGGCTCACAATGATTGCCGAAGGTGCTCATTGCGAAGCCGCAAGTTGTAGGTTTGCTGAGGCCTGCAATGAGCGGCGAAACAGCTCATTGTGGGGCTCGCCATGAGGCCCGTAAAGTAGAGGGGCGAAGGGGTTCGCCAAAAGACGCTAATTAAATAGAAAATTAGCTAAAAAACCTCACTTATGAGCTCCCTTACTCCTCCTGAGTAGAGATTGGGGGGAAGCTCACAATGAGCGCTGAAGGTGCTCATTGCGAAGCCGCAAATTGCTTGTTTGCAGAAGCCTGCAATGAGGGGGAGAAAAAGCTCATTGTGGGGCTCGCGATGAGGCCCGTAAAGAAGAGGGGGGAGGGGCTCTCAATGAGTGCTGAAGGCGGTTATTGCGAGGCCTCAACGCGAGATCCGTAAGTTAGAGGGGAGGCAAACAGTGTGGCAAACATGTGGCAGTGTGGCAAACAGCATTTCCAGGCTTCAAATTTTATTGTCGTCATTTTTGACGGGCAAGTTACTAGTTATATAAATAATTTTTCAAGATTCACTTAACACAGGGATAACATACAAGGGTTAATAAGGGATAATATACGAGTATGTGTTTATTTGAAGAGGATTATAAGTAGAAGTCAACATGGGTTTAAGAGGGATTGGTCATGTCAAACTTATCTAATTAGTTTCTATGAGGAGGTTAGGAGGAACTTGGATCAAGGCAACTCAGTGAATGTAGTCTTTTTGGATTTTGCAAAGTCTTTTGATACAGTGCCACATGGGATACTATTGTGCAAACGAAAGGATACAGGAATTGCAGTAAATATCATGGATTGAGAGCTGGCTAAAAGACAGGAAGCAGAGGGTTGTTGTAAATGGAACATACTCAGATTGGACTAATGTGGTTAGTGGGGTTCCTCAGGGTTCACTATTAGGTCCTCTCCTTTTTGACATATTTTTTAATGACTTGGAAAGTATTGTCTCTATTTTTGCTGATGACACAAAGTTGTGCAAGGTAACTAATTCAGAAAATGGTGTACGTTCCCTCCAAAGGAATTTGCATAAATAAGAGAAAAGAGCAACAAAATGGCAGATGATATTTAATACGAATAAACGTAAAGTTATGAATTTAGGAAGGAAATATACCCATGCAATGTATTATCTTAATGGAGTAAATCTAGGGGTATCATCTATTGAAAGGAAACTGGGAGTGCTTGTGGACAACCACCTAGGTAACAGTGCTTAATGTCAAGCAGCAGCTGCAAAGGCAAATTCAATATTAGCATTTTTTAAGGGTATAGAAGCCAGGAAAGCAAATATAATTCTACCACTTTACACATCCCTAGCATGCCCTCATTTGTAATATGGAGTACAATTTTGGGCACTACTTCATAAAAAGGACATTTTAGAGCTGGAAAAAGTACAGAGAAGGGCAACAAAAATAATAAGGGGAATGGACCACCTTAAAGAAAGAAAAGGGTTTTTCACAGTAAGGGTGATTAATCTGTGGAATTCTCTACCAAAGTAGGTGGTAACAGCGGATTCAATAGATAACTTTCATGAAGGGATTGGATATTTTTTTTAATAAAAAGGGTATTCAGGGTTATTCTGGTTTATTGGACAGGGAGTATTGATCCAGGGAGGAATCTGATCGCCAGTATCTGGGGTTGGAGACAATTGGGTGTCATTTGTTTTTTCTTCTGTTTGCCTTCCTCTGGATCAATTAACAATTAATCTGCATATTGGAGATCAGAGGAGATCTTAAAAGGTTGAATGTGAAATAAAAGTATTTTTTCAACCTCAGTTACTATGTAACTATGCAACAACTACTATGATCTAAATCAGTTTAAAAGATTTCCTGTTTAAATTGTATCATTAAGTATTATTATACTGTACCTTTAGATTTACCTTTAGATTTAATTTATGTTATAGCTTGCTTATAATAACATTCATATAGCACACTCATCATTCACACCATCACTACACACATTTTTTTTTTTTGTCACCACTTTTGCACTGTTCATTAATACCTGGAAAGTCCTGCATGTTTAATTTCAGGACTCATTTATATATTAATTTCATCAATTATAAATTACAAAGGGATTGAATATTTCATTTTTTATTGAAACACCAGTGATAATTGGAATAACTTGTAGTTTATTGTCATTGTAAAAATAATTGGAGAGTTTTTTATCATTGCTTTTCATCATTGTTGTGAAGTTCACTTGTAGCAGTGACTCACAGCAATTATCTTGCAATGTTTTAGGGATGGGGCCTTAACAATAAGTTTTTGTTGATAACATTATCAACCTGGACTATAATTCCATTATCGATTTCAAGTAATGATAACTGTTTGCTCATGTTCAATACCAATAACACATTCTTATATATAGCAATCATCATCTCTACAGTATGAGTTAAAGAGCTAAATAATATCACCTGATTGGTTTTTTAACAAGCCGCATTATCTAATGAATGAATCGATCAGCCTTATTGTCTTATCCATATCATACGGCAATAGGGACTGCATACATAAATATATAAAACTGGGACTAAATATATATGCAAACTAGTGATGTCCCGAACAGTTCGCCGGCGGACTATTCGCAGCGATTTTTGCATGTTCACGTTCGCAGCGAACGTCGAACACATGCGCTTTTCGGTCCGCCCCTATTCTTTATCATTGAGGAAACTTTGACCCTGCACCTTACAGTCAGCAGACACATTCCAGCCAATCAGCAGCATACACTCCCTTCCAGAGCCTTCCATCTGAAGGACAGTCTCCATTTTAGAATCATTCTGAAGCTACATTCGTTGAGAGAGGACATATATTCTATCTGCTGCTGATTTAATAGGGAAATAGATAGCCAGGCTGTGTATTTAGCTTCCACTACATACCTGAAGGACTCATCTAATATCTGCTGCAAGGACAGCAACCCAAAAAAGCCCTTTTTATGGCTAGAACATCATTTATTTTATTTTATTATTTTTTTCTGTGTAATCTAATTGCATATGCCTGCCAGCGTGTGCGTGCCAGGCTAACACCTAACAGCTTCTATTGTGCTCATCGAAATAAAACAACACTTTTTTGACTGTAATAAATTGAATAGCAATTGCCTGCCTACAGACGTGTGTGTGAGGCCTATTGCATCTATTCTGTCAACTTTTGCCAGTGCACAGTGACACTCATATCTGGTGTCACAGTAGCTTGCACGCATAGTACCACTAATCGGAAAAAAAATGACAGGCAGAGGCAGGCCACCCCGCAGGGGCCGTCGTGGTGCTGTGATTGCCTTTGGCCCTAGAATAATGCCCAGTTTTCAGAGGCAATGTACCCTGAACTTGAAAAGTTCGGAGGACATAGTTGACTGGCTAACACAGGACACCCAATCTTCTACAGCTTCTGCTCGGAACCTAGATGCACCATCCTCCTCCAGCTTAGCTTCGGGCACCTCTCCAGTTACCACTCGCCCGCCTGCCGCCACCACCAACACTAGATCCGTCAGCAGAGTTATTTACACATCCGTTGGAAGAATTGAATGATGCACAAACATTAGTGCCAGAGGATGTAGATACAGGGATATGTCCCAGTCAGGCAGCATTACACACATGAACGTACGGTCTGATGATGATGATGATGATGATGTTGTACCCGGTGCTGCTTCCTTTGTTGAGTTGTCAGATACAAGTGAAGCGGTTGATGATGACGATGCGTCCGTGGATGTCACGTGGGTGCCCGCTATAAGAGAAGAAGAACAGGAGGAAAGTTCAGATGGGGAGACAGAGAGGAGGAGGAGACGAGTTGGAAGCAGCGGGAGGTCGTCGAAAGTAGCTAGTGGCACAGTCAGACAGCATGCATCGGCACCCAGGGTCAGCCAGACAGCACGCCAGTCAACGCATGCTGTTGCCACCACCAGAATGCCGTCATTGCAGAGCTCAGCAGTGTGGCAATTTTTTTGTGTGTCTGCCTGTGACAACAGTGATGCCATTTGCAACCTGAGCGAAAAGAAACTGAGTCGTGGGAAGTCGAACACCCACCTAGGTACAACTTCTTTGCAAAGGCACATGATGTCACATCACAAACGCCTATGGGATCAACACATGAGTACAAGCAGCACACAAAGTCAAAGCCGCCATCCTCCTCCTGGTCCAACATCTTCAGCCACGTCAACCACTGCTGCCCTGCTTGCCCCCTCTCAACCATCTGCCACTCCGTGTCTCACCCTGAGCAGTCCCTGCTCATCTGCCCACAGTCAGGATTCTGTCAAGGACATGTTTGAGCGTAAGAAGCCAATGTCACAAAGTCACCCCCTTGCCCGGCAACTGACAGCTTGCTTGTCTGAACTCTTAGCCCACCAGCTTTTACCATACAAGCTGGTGGAGTCTGAGGTGTTCAAAAAATTTGTAGCTATTGGGACACCGCAGTGGAAGGTACCCGGCCGAAATTTCTTTGCACAAAAGGCAATCCCCAACCTGTACTTAATTGTGCAAAAGGAAGTAATGGCATCTCTGGCACACAGTGTTGGGGCAAGGGTCCATCTGACCACTGATACCTGGTCTGCAAAGCATGGTCATGGCAGGTATATCACCTACACTGCGCATTGGGTAAAGCTGTTGACGGCTGCCAAGCATGGAATACGTGGCTCTGCAGAGGAGTTGGTGACACCGCCACGAATTGCAGGCCGGCCTGCTGCCACCTCCTCTACTCCTCCTACTCCATCCTCTTCCATAACCCCCTCGGCTGAGTCCTCTTCTGCTGCTGCTATGTCTTGCTCCACATCAACGGCACCCGCCCAGCTGCACAGGTACTATTCCACATCCCGGATACGTCAGTGTCACGCCGTCTTGGGGTTGACTTCCCTGAAAGCAGAGAGTCACACCGGACCAGCACTCCTGTCCGCCCTGAACGCACAGGTGGATCAGTGGCTGACTCCGCACCAACTGGAGATCGGCAAAGTGGTTTGTGACAACGGAAGAAATTTGTTGGCGGCATTGAATTTGGGCAAGTTGACACATGTGCCGTGCATGGCACATGTGTGTAATCTGATTGTACAACGCTTTGTGCATAAGCACCCAGGCTTACAGGACGTCCTGAAGCAGGCCAGGAAGGTGTGTGGCCATTTAAGGCGTTCCTACACGGCCATGGCGCACTTTACAGATATCCAGCGGCGAAACAACATGCCAGCGAGGCGCTTGATTTTAGACAGCCCGACACGTTGGAATTCAACACTCCTAATGTTCGACCGCCTGCTCCAACAAGAAAAGGCCGTTAACGAGTATTTGTATGACCGGGGTGCTAGGACAGCCTCTGCGGAGCTGGGGATTTTTTTGCCACGTTACTGGACGCACATGAGCAATGCCTGTAGGCTTATGCGTCCTTTTGAGGAGGTGACAAACCTGGTCAGTCGCACCCAGGGCACCATCAGCGACATCATACCATTTGCTTTCTTCCTGGAGCGTGCCCTGCGAAGAGTGCTGGATCAGGCCGTAGATGAGCGTGAAGAGGAAGAGGAAGAGTTGTGGTCACCATCACCACCAGAAACAGCCTTATCAGCATCGCTTGCTGGACCTGCGGCAACGCTGGAAGAGGATTGTGAGGAAGAGGAGTCAGAGGAGGAATGTGACTTTGAGGAGGAGGAGGAAGACCAACCACAACAGGCATCCCAGGGTGCTCGTTGTCACCTATCTGGTACCCGTGGTGTTGTACGTGGATGGGGGGAAGAACATACCTTCAGTGAGATCACTGAGGATGAGGAACGGGACATGACTAGCTCGGCCTCCAACCTTGTGCAAATGGGGTCTTTCATGCTGTCGTGCCTGTTGAGGGACCCTTGTATAAAAAGGATGAAGGAGAATGACCTGTACTGGGTGTCCACACTACTAGACCCCCGGTATAAGCAGAAAGTGCCTGAAATGTTACCGAATTACCACAATTCGGAAAGGATGCAACACTTCCTAAATAAATTAAAAAGTATGCTTTTCACAGTGTTTAAGGGTGATGTCACTACATAACGGCAATCTAACAGCGGAAGAGGTGAACATAATCTTCCTCCTCCCACAACCACGCCGGCAAGGAGAGGACGCTTTACAGACGTGTTGTTGATGGAGGACATGCAGAGCTTTTTAAGACCTATGCATCGCCACAGCCCTTCGGGGTTCACCCTCAGAGAACGACTCCACCGTCAGGTAACAGACTACCTCGCCATAACTACAGATATCGACACTATGAGGAGCGATGAACCCCTTGACTACTGGGTGTGCACGCTTACCCTGTGGCCTGGGCTATCCCAATTTGCCATAGAACTTCTGTCCTGCCCCGCTTCAAGTGTCCTGTCAGAAAGGACCTTCAGTGCAGCAGGAGGTTTTGTCACTGATAAGAGAAGTCGCCTAGGTCAAAAAAGTCTAGATTACCTCACCTTTATTAAGATGAATGAGGGATGGATCCCGAAGGGACTGACAGTGGGCGATACATTCGATTATAAAAGGCCTGATAGATGAGCTACCTTGAGCTAATAATGGTCCACACGCTGCTGTATTTTATCCCTGAATGCCGGATGACTTGCGTGACTTATCCGTCACCAACTAGGGTTCAAGACGCAATATTTTAGGGCACTTTCTGCCTGGCAAACTAACATCAATTTTTCTGGTCGCTGCAACAATACCTAATTTTTGCATTTAAATTCTTTTATTGTCAGAAGGCGTACAGCATGTAATGAAAAATAAAGCATTTTTGAACAGTCTTGCATAACAGTTGTGCAAAAATACATATTTACAATAAAGACATTTTGTGAAAGTTAGCTGCCTATTCCTTCTTATTTTTACTTTTTAGGTTAATAATTTTTCTTATTTTTTACTGTGATTGCAATTTAAGAGATACCTAAAACATGGTAAAACAGACAATAGTAAAGAGTATATCTGCAGGGAACACCGTCCTATTAGCTATCATCAAGACCAAGTCCTATTAGCTATCATCCCTCCAGCAGTATTAGCTTATTATTTACAATATCTAACCTGGGCAATCACCCTTGGGTTACCCTAGGGCAGGCTTCAGTAAGCGACCTCTCCTTTCCTGGGATGATTTTGCTGCCAGTTGCTTCTGAAGGGTCTCCAGGGCTCCCCCACTCCGGTCCTTCCCCCAGTGTCGCTTCAACCAGTAAGACAAATTTTATATTTGTAAAGCGACCCAATGATCCCCCTTGATAGAGGTTTATCTTTACAAATTTTGGAGAACCAATTTAAGACCGGTGTCCCCTGTTTCTGGGTCAGGGAGTGTGTGAAATGCCTCAGCCTACAGTAATTGTAATGTTCTGACAGCGGTAGCTCATGCTTGTCCCTCAGTTCCTCAAAGGTGAGCATCTGGCCATTTACTAACCAGTCTCCCAGTCTATCTAGTTTCCTTGACCTCCACCAGTGTTGTGATGTTGTGCTCATGTGTTTCGGGGCCTGAGGGTGGTCAAGAATTGGGGTCATTTGGGTGGATCCAGGGAACAAACCCGTGTGTTTCTTGGCCCATTTCCAGTATGATAGTGAGTGTCTGATTAGGGGGTTTGGGGAGTTTTTAAGGCTCTGAGGCAATTCTGATAGCTAAGCCACCTTGTCCCAGGTTAAGGGCCTTAAAGTGTGGTTCTCTAAATACACCCAGGCCGGTTGATGACATATAGAATGTTCTATTGGGAGGAAAGATAGGTGACATAACAGGTATTAAACTGGTAGGAATTTATTGTACAACTTAATACACCACTCCTATCTGGTGGCACCTTAGATTGCACGCGCAGTGCCCCAAATTCGAAGTAGGAGGTCCGACCAAGCATCTTTTTCCATCTCCCTGTTCCAAAAATCCATGCCATATACACGTCCCCTGATAGGTGACGTAACAGGTATTAAACTAATAGGAATAAACAGTACAACTTAATACACCACTCCTATCTGGTGGCACCTTAGATTGCACGCGCAGTGCCCCAAATTCGAAGTAGGAGGTCCGACCAAGCATCTTTTTCCACCTCCCTGTTCCAAAAATCCATGCCATATACACGTCCCCTGATAGGTGACGTAACAGGTATTAAACTGATAGGAATAAATAGTACAACTTAATACACCACTCCTATCTGGTGGCACATTACATTGCACGCGCCGTGCCCCAAATTCGAAGTAGGAGATCCGACCAAGCATCTTTTTCCATCTCCCTGTTCCAAAAATCCATGCCATATACACGTCCCCTAATAGTGGACGTAACAGGGATTAAACCGAAAGGAATAGTACTACTTAACAGTACACACCTTATAATAACGCAGACAGAGGCAATGCAGAGAGAGGAGTCTGAAGAAGAGGAGTCAGAGGAGGAAGGTGGCTTTGAGGAGGTGGAAGACCAAACACAGCAGGCGTCCCAGGGGGCTTGTTGTCACCTTTCGGGGACCCTTGGGGGCTGGGTGGAGGAAGAGACCTTCAATGACATCAGTGAGGACAAGGAACGGGACATGGCTAGCTTGGTATCCAACCTTGTGCAAATGGGGAGTTTGCAGTTGTGCAAAGGGACTGTTTGCGGTTGTTTGCGGTGCATTAAACGGGGAGATTGGTCTCTTACTGTGAAGTGGGTGTAACCCTTTACACTACCTGATCGATACAACATCATAACTGATGTTTTAAAGCATGTTATTCCAAACAACTTAGGAATGTTAGGTGATTTATGCCCTTTATGGCTTAAAACCAGACTCTGCATTAACTATGTAATTTTCCGTGGGAGTTTTGCCATGGATCCCTCTCCGGCATGTCACAGTCTAGGTGTTAGTCCCCTTGAAACAACTTTCCCATCACTATTGTGGGCAGAAAGAGTCCCTGTGGGTTTTGAAATTCGCCTGCCCATTGAAGTCTATGGCGGTTCGCCGATGTTCGCCTGTTCGCGAACATTTGATAGAATTTGCGTCCGCGGTTCGCGAACCGAAAATTTGATGTTCGCGACATCACTAATGGAAATCAAACATCGTTTTTACCATCCACAGAGTCCAATCAATCCATGATTTGAAACCAACCGAGGTCATTTATAGATGTGGCAGATGCAAAGCCTGCAAGTTTATCACATCCACTAAACAATTTATACACCCATATATAAAAACGGTATATCATATTAGGCACTTCTACAATTGCAGCTTCTACAATGTCCTTGTAATAACATTTGTTTATTTAATTTAATTTATACCATCTACACCACCTGATGGGGTATTCAGATAACCCGATCCGTTGTTTAGAAAACCGGATCATGATGTTCGGTAATTGGGGCTGTGTGGTGATATTGATTGTGTGACTGTATGGTTCGATCGGATGTTGAGTGGGTCAGATCACATCAACATATGGATTGAATGATATAAAGATTCTATTTATTCACTTATAATATCTGCTTGCCAATTGGAGTCATATAGAGATTGGTGCTTAATGAATTAATTTATCTATTGTACTAACCATCAATGCACACCTATTAAAACTACTGCAACAGCACTTTTCTGTTAGTATTTGATGGTAGTAAGCTTCATTAGTCTGATCATTCTGCCACTAATGGATTGGAACTGCCGAAGTTTGACACCTCTACTTAACCAATCATCTTACCGTCCACATTAATAATAACTAATCTGGCCACATTCATTCAACCAATCATAGTATTTTGATTCAAACTATACATTGCTCTGCCCACACCGCAAGCAGCCTATCAACAACAATACTGACATGATTATTGTAAACAATCACATGCTATATAAACCCACTAGATTATGTGACCATTTTTCATAAGACTTTTTGCCTTTGATAAAGCCACATCCCAGTGGTGAAACAAGCCATCAGGCCTTAAACCAGGGACCATTGTGTTGCCTATTTACAATTAGCACATATGGGGGACTGTGAGACTCCCTTTGGGCAAATTTAGTTGAATGTGGAACTGTCATGGCCGTAGTCTCTTTAATATTTTCTTAATTAATATTTTCTTATATTATATTTAATATATGGCTCAGATTACTTAGATTTGGGTAAGTCTAGGCTTTTAGAGTATTCCACCACACAATAGGACTTTTGTTGTTACATATAGGGTCTCTAGCAACATTTGGGGTATCAGTTTAGTTGCTTCTTCCAGTCAGGAGGATCCCATGAGAATCTTAGGATTTCTTCTCCACCTCTATCAGTGTTGTGATATGGTGACAGGTTATTAAATACCTCTTAGGAGCTTACACTGATGGTTGTACATATACTTGAGACCCCAATTGTATATTGATGCCATCTTATTTGGTGTAGACAATTCCTCCTGATACCCCCTTTTTGTTATAATTGTTCAACACCCACCCCAATCTTGATATACCATTTTTTAACTTGCGCTGTGATTATTTTTATCATTCAATAAAATATTCCTCCTATTATTTTTAACAATAGATAATTGGTGTTAAGCACCACAATAGTGCTCCTAACTGTCCCATAAAGCCATGTGAAACTGAAAAGGCTGAGCATGTGCAGACCCCAAGAAGTAACTAACCATCAGGAATCCTGTTTATAGCATAGCCGGTTTTATATGAAGTATTTCAACTGTGCATTTGCATGTCCCCACCCAGTTACCTAGAGTGCAATGTAATAAACGTATTTCTTGGAATAAGGAGCAGGAAGTAAGAGTCCCATGTAAATCCCCAATATTGCATGTTAGACCATGTTTAAGGTTAAAGTAAATCCCGCTAGCTATGTTAATCACCCATCCCAGAAAACTTGTGAAAGAACTGCTACGAGTGACTGCGGCACAACAAAGCCGAAAAGCACGGCAAACATTTCCATTGATTTGTGCACTGACAAAAGATTATGAGTTCCTCTGTTAGACTTTTACACCGAAACACTATGCCAAAGATCCCTCACCAATGGTTTTAAAACCGTTGATGAGTGCCACAGCAGCTGTTAAAGTGAGTGTATAGCACCAAAAAACAAGTACAAATTATAAAATTTCAACTTGGCATTCCAATATAATTATATGTGTAATTAAAAAATAAGATATTATATTATTATGTCAATTTTATTATACAACATCAAGGGTAACACACAACCCAGCACTTCAGGGGTCAATAGGAACAGGCTTGCCAAGGAACAAATTCTCTAATGCACTGCCTAAATATATATAATATATAACTACAAAATAAACACATTTTATATATTGAATCTTTTTTTTTTGATAATTAATTTTTATTTAGGACGAGTCAATTTTTATACAACAATATAATATAACAAAGAATAGAAAAGTCAATCATGCAAATAGCAAGACATAAGCACAAAAAAAAAATACAAATAAAATGAAGAGCAGATCTGAGATATACAAAAAAAACTAAACATTCTATCCTTCTCAGCCTATGAGATCTTCATGGTCTGATAAATGTCCAGAGCTTTTAATAGAATGGTGTGGATGAAGCATATAAAAATAAACATGAGACACCGGCTCTCAGCTCCCCACCCTATTGATTGGGACCACCTGAGATCCGGAATCCATATGACTCTCTATTCAATGATGTAATAAAACGTCCTAACATTTTTTCTCTTTTTGATTATCAACCTGCATTCTTAAGTATGCTTGCGTTTAACTATTTTACAAAATATTTAGTCATCATTAAACCTCCTCAGCTTATGTTTACTTGTGTTACTAATCATAACATAATCAGTACCTGCAAAATCCTTCATCATCACTCCAAAAGCCTCCATCCAGATGCGAACCAGCCATCCTCTCCAGCCGCTACCATCCTCCAACATCCCATACTCTTCTATCCCATCTCTATCTAGATCTGTGTACTATATTTGGACACCAACCAAGGAGTCCACGTGTTAGTGAACCTGGGCATTGTATTCTGCAATGAATTCGCTATTCTCTCATTTATCATTATATAATTTATCTTTTTTACAACTTCTTTGACTGACAGTACAGAAGTTTTCCAATTTTTGGCAATGCAAGTTTTAGCAGCTAAGGTCCAAAATTGCCAAAGTTCATTCTGTTCCCTAGACAAATCATAATGTGTCATTCCCAAAAGACATGTTTCAATCTCGGGTCTCAAGCCACTGGTTGTAATTTGCGTAAATAAGTCTATGAGTTCTCCCCATTGCCTCTGTACAGCGGGACAAGTCCACCAGATATGCAGGAAGCTCCCTTCTGTTCTGCATCCCCTAAAACACTCTCCATTTATATCTTTATTAAATTTTGCCATTCTTTGGGGAGTATAATAGGTTCTGTGCAATACCTTAATAGAGGTCTCAAGCAAACTATATGTATATGACCCCCTTGTCAAATTAGTGCAGATTCTTTTCCAGACCATGGCATCTAACTCCTTTCCCAGGTCCTGCTCCCACTTCACCATAAATCTATTTTTTTGTGTGTTCTGAAACTCTATTAAGTGTGAGTATATGTATCCTAGGGTGCCTGTCATCGAGGGTATCTTTTCACAGATAGAGGACCATGCTGTATGTGTAGGATTCCCATAAGTATGTATTAACGAGGAGATCCAGTGTCTAAACTTCCGATAGTTCCACAGCTCCTTCTCCGGAATTTGGAACCGGGGTATGATAGAAGAATGTGTTAACAGAGCCTCCGTGGAAAACCATTCCCCTATTCTCTTTAAAGGGCTAGTCAACCACCATGTTTTAGAACTTGGGCTAATAGTGGCCTCAAACTCGGGGAAGGACGTTAAGGACATCAGCGGTGACAGGGTTGGAATCAAGTTGCTCGATTTTTTAAGCCTATCCCAGGCCTTAAGGGTCGTAGAAATTATTGGATTAGTATGTCTGTAACTCGTGTCTATCTTTTCTATCCCCCAGATCACCGTATCCCATGAGTGGGGTTTCATCTGCCAATTTTCAATAAAAGTCCACAACGGCTGTAATGTACTAGAGTGGGTTACCGGGATGCACGCCAGCCATGCTGCTTGCAAATAAAGCCTCAGATTGGGACAAGAAAGACCCCCTTTTTGCCTATTCCTGTACATCGTTTTCCTCGCTATACGTGGTGGTTTATTACGCCAGATAAATCTAAACATTGTATTCTGAAATTGATCAATATCCTTCATACATAGGTTAATTGGTAGAGTTCGGAAGAGATAAATAATTTTTGGGAGCACTGTCATTTTTATCGATGTTATGCGTCCCGTCCATGATATTTGATATTTAGACCAGGTCCTCAAGTCCTCAGTCAGCCGCCTAAATAATGGTGGGAAGTTAGCTTTATAAAGACCCGCCAAGTTTTTGGTAAGCTTAATTCCCAAGTACTTGATTGAATTTTTAGGCCATTGAAAATTGAATGCCGCCTTCAATGTTTCTAATATAGGGCCTGGAACCCCTACCCCCAAGGCCTCAGTTTTTTCCTCATTAATTTGCAGCCCTGACATGGCCCCGAACTCCCTTAAAGTAGACAATAATTTAGGTATAGAGTTTACAGGGTCCGTTAGAGTGCATAAGAGATCATCTGCGAATAGAGAGCATTTCAGGTGGTGGTGACCTATCTGCAGACCCCTGATCTCCCCTTCTCCTCTTATCCTTTGAGCCAGAGGCTCAATAGCCAGAGCAAAAAGCAGTGGAGACAGGGGGCACCCTTGCCTGGTACCCCGCTGGATGTTTACCAAAGCCTCTCCTGTCCCGGGCATTCTCAAATGAGCTTCAGGGCTTTTATATAGTGTCTTGATTAGGCGTATAAAGTTTCCTTTAATACCAAATTTGGCTAACACTGCATATAGGTAAGGCCACTCTACTGTATCAAATGCCTTTTCCATATCCAGTGCCAACACACAAAGAGGTGTTTTTCTTTGGGAAGCCAGGTGTATAACATTCATGGTCCTACGGATATTGTCTACCATTTGTCTATGTTGTATGAACCCGGTCTGGTCCTTGTGTATTAGAGTTGGGAGAAACCTTGCCATCCTATTTGCCATAATTTTAGTCAACAATTTAATATCCCCATTCATGAGGCAAATGGGACGATAATTTTTCGGCTCCAGGGGATCCCTCCCTTCTTTAGGGAAGATTACTAAGTTCGCTGTGCTGAGTTCCAGCGGCATAGATTCCCCCCTAAGTACGGCATTAAACAGACAGCTAAGATAAGGGGCTAGAACGTTCCCACATACTTTATAATAAGAATTAGTGAAGCCATCCGGCCCTGGGGCTTTCCCTGACTTGAGACTTTTAATGGTTTCCAATATCTCCTCTACACCCACATCCGCATTTAAATCCTCTATATGCTGCTCTGAAGCTTTAGGAAGATCACAGGAATCCAGATAAGATCTAAGAGCTTCCGGGCTCGGGTTTATTTTTGTTGAATAAATCGAATTATAAAAATCCCTAAATGTGTGCTTGATTTCACTCTGACTTACTGTTATCTTCCCAGCCCTGGTTCTAATCCTAAGAATTCTGGACGATGCTGCTCTAGACCGAAGCTTCCGTGCCAGAAAGGAATCAGGTTTATTAGCTTGGGAATAAAACAGCTGGTTCGTCCGTCTCAGGGCACTCTCTGTCTTGTGCGAAAGCAAGGCGTCAAGTTCTAATCTAGTGTCATCTATTCTCTGGCGAAGTCTATTGGAGGGGAGCTTTTGATTTTGTAATTCTAGATCTCGTAACTTAGCAGTGAGTTCCTGCTCCTGACGTATACTATTTTTTTTTATGGTAGCTGCCATCTTAATACACATCCCCCTGATATAGGCCTTGTGGGCCATCCACACCCATCCTATATTAGATCCCGGGGTATTATTTAGCTCAAAATATTGTTGCAATTCTTTCTGTATCTGGCCCAGTAGCGCCGTATCCGATAACATACGTTCATTAATTTTCCAGGAATATGGAGTCCTGGAGTCTCCTCCAAGATCCATATCCAAGGAAACTGCAGAGTGGTCTGACCATGGGCATACCAAAATTTCCGAGCCCCTGGTTTGGTCAAAAAACTTAGAGGTTACCAAAATCGTGTCTATCCGTGAGTAGGTCGCATGCGTATGTGAATAGTACGTGTATTCGCGACTATTAGGATGATGTCCTCTCCAGGCATCCACTAAGCCCATTCTGTCCAACACCCCTTTAATCTGTTGTAGTTTCCGCGAGTATCTATTAGTGGCCTGGGAGCTCGAACGATCTAGTCCATGCTCTAACACAAGATTGAAGTCCCCCCCTATCACCACTAGACCATCTGACCAGGGTTCTACTTTTTTCAGCATGTGTAGTAAACTTTTATGGGGTGCCACTGTGTCCGCGTAAAAGGATACCAGCGTAAGTTTAACTTCCTGAATTGTGCCCCGTAAAATAACATAATGCCCATCCTTGTCTATCAATTTGGAGTCTATTTGAAAGGGGAAGTGACGGTGAATAAGAATGGTAGCTCCTGCCTTTTTGGACCTTTGGGTTGAAGAGTGGAAAGTGGGATGTTCCTTGTTTAAGTACGAGGGAATATGATTCTTTGCAAAATGCGTTTCTTGCATAAAAATTATAGATGGTTTCTTAGTTTGATAATACAGAAAAGCTTTCCTTCTTTTAAACTGGGAATTAAAGCCCTTGACATTGTGTGTTAAAAAACTATACTTCTCCTTCAAAACTCTAGCCATTTCTTTCCTGCTTCCCAAGACAGTTTGGTCTAAACATCTTACCTTGATTTAGTGATAGCCAGATTGGATGGGGCGACCAGAGAAGCGCTGGAGCCAAAACAGAAGGCTCCTGAGAGCTGTTGGAGTGATGAGAGTCGAGCATGCAATTCTGGAAATGAAAGAAAGAGCAAGAAAATAAATTAACAGTTGAATAGTTCACAAGAAGATCAATATCTTTGCAGTTTTCGAGGAGTACTATCATACAAATTATTTTTAATACACATAACTTCCTACGCCAATCGTAAATCCTGGCTTCTAGGGGAGAGAGTAATGGACCTGCCATTCTCAAATACAGCCCCATTAGGAAGGGGTAATAGAATTCTTTGAGGTACAAAAAATTCCAACTAAGGAGAGGAGAGGGGGGATACCCTCAACAATACAAATTGTTTAACTAACATTAGAACTAGCAGCCTAGTAACTAGCTGAAAAAGAATAATCACAACTGTAAAAAATAAAACAACTTTTTTGAAGAATAACCGGTTCTCCAGACACCGAAATCCAGATAAATAAGTCCCATGCATCAGTAAGAAAAAACTTGGGGCTCAGCAGATTTTTTTTTTTGCCCTGTATTTCCAGAGTCTGTGTAATTATTGATTATTGAGTTCCTTCCAACTCTGTGCAGTTCCTCAATTCCTCTCCCCGAGTCTTGGAATGTCTTTCTGAAGGGATAGTCAAGACCTCTATCATGTCAGCCTCTCCAAGTCTGTTTTTACTCCTGAGCGGGACCGAGGTCCACTGTCTTTTAGGGAGAGGATTCAGGGTCACACGCTGACTTTCAGGGTCCCTATGGCCACCATCCGATGTTATATGCAGCATTTGTAGCAATGACTGGCAGTCTTCCAAACTATGGGCTGTGTGGGTTTTTCCCTTATATTGAAAAATAAGGGCAAAAGGGAAGCCCCATCGGTATTGGATACCATGCTGGATGAGTACCCCCAATGCCGGTTTCATTTCTCTTCTCCTGGTCAACGTGATAGGAGAAAGGTCTGCAAACACCATGAGCTGAGCATCATCTGGTCCTCTAAGGTCCAAGATCTTTCGGGTAGCAGCTAGAATTAAGTCCCTTGACTGTTGTCGGGAGAATCGGACAATTACATCTTTAGGGGTATCCATGTTACGAGAAGCTCCTAGCGCCCTATGCGCTCTTTCTATATCAATGTCCGCTTCTGCCCCTTCTGGTAAGATCCCAATAAGCAAGTCCATAACATATCTTTTCAGGTTCATTATCGCTTTAGGGATCCCCCTTATTCGTATGTTATGTCTTCTAGACCGATTCTCTAGATCTTCATACTTGTCCTCTAGAGCCGCTATGCGTGACGTGTGGTCTTGCGTCTCCCTCCTGTCTCTATCCTGTGCTTCCACCAGTTGGTCAACTGTTTCTTCTAGTTGGTGGGTTCTTTGACCTAGGTCCTGGATGTCTTTCCTGATTGCATCCACCGTTTTAGTCGTGTAAGCTTGAAATAGTTTTTCAATTTGTGCCATCGCACTCTTGGATAGATTTATATCAGCCTGGGCTGCATTTCGTGTGTCCTCCCCCTCTGATTCCTCAGAGGGGTCAGATCTCACCTCGTCAGGAGTTTCAGGGGGTTTGCAGCAGTCCGTAATTTTCTTAAGTGGAAGGGATTTTTTGCTCTTTCCCATCTTGGGCTGCAGTGGACCCGCCACAGAATATGAAGTGCTAAAGTTGCCGCGTAGATGTATGCCCCTTTCAGGGAAATGTTTTTGTTGGAGTGGGATTCCGGCTTGTGATTCAACAAGTTGTGGCGTGCTGTGCTGCTATGCCATGAACTGTCAAGGTCCCCCCCCCGTGGATCATATTAGACCTGCATTACTCTCTGTCCACAAGTAAACAATGTTCAACAAGCAAGTAAAGTAGTTGAGTTGATCTTAGTCATCAGAAATCTTGTGGGTTTGCAAGTGAAGCCTGAAAGTTGCAGCCCTGAGAAGTAGTGCCAAACTGCCTTGCCAATTATCACACTTGTCATTTGTGTCAGTCTTTGCTTCCTGGGTATTACTTGTACACTGCCACTTGTAGGTTTAGAACAGTCAGTAGTGCTGGCAAAAGTAGTTTAAATGTAAATGTGGCATATGTAGATATCTCTGGGCCTGCAATGCAGCTGTTTACTCACAGTTTGAGAATCAGGTTACAGTTGCTTCTTCTCTTGGTCAGCAGCCTAAGATGGCCGCCTCCCATTTTCGCTGGCTTTTTTGCGTGGTCTTGCCGCCCTGTGGGCTCCAATTCTGGGTACAGACCCCCCAGCACCCCTCCGGCCGGAACCAGCCATCACCGGACCCTGTTAGGAGGGCACTGCCAGGCTTGTTGTGTGTCTGCAGCTCCCTGGCTGCAACCGCAGCTCTCTCCGTGTGGAGAATCAAAATGGCCGCCGCCCGGTCTCCCTGGGTCAATGCCCGGCCACCAGCTAATAAGGGCCCCCTGGTCAGACCTCACCACGCTGCCCAGGAGCTCCGATGCTCCGATCCTCTCCCCAGCAGTCTTCTCGAGTGCCTCACAGCAGGGGGGGGGGGCAGCTCACTGCAATGGGGACGCTTCTCCCCGTCTGTCTCCGCCCTGGAGCCGCTGTGCCTCACTTCCTGGACCCGAAATTAGGATCCAGGGGATACGGGTCGTCCCCTCTGCTTCCACAGTTACTTTGGGGCAAATTGTGGGACTTTCAGGGCGTTTATAAGCCCAATTGCTAGTGTGAGTGCTGGAGCTCCAGGCAGACACGTCCAGCTCCTTGCATGTCAATACAACAACCTTTTCTATATATTGAATCTTTAAATACAATTGTCACATCTATTAAAATAAAAAAATATAAAAAAAAAAATATATATATATATATATATAGATATTATATAAATATAATGGTTCCTTGCCGCAGTTGCGGCACTTGTTCCCACTCATTATAACTCATTCTCTGTTGGTTAATAGAGATATTGTTCATCCGTAAAGCTTGGTTTGAGTACTTCCTACCGTGAAATCTCTTGCAAATGTAGCTTGGAGTTATGGATGTCTGCTGAGTGCCATAATGTGGGGCTGCTAAAGATTGACATAGATGTGTAACAGATATACCAGAATTTACACCGTCTGATTAACATATGGCCCTAAGTTTTTTTTTTTTTGACTTCCAAATGTGAACATAAATGTACTATTTATTGACTGTGCAGAAACTTCCTATATGTTCAATGCCTTCTCTCACTTCAGGAAGTAGAAATTTTCATATTGCGCTTCACCTTAATTGCCTGTAAAACTTAATAAATTAGAGGCATCTTACTTTTCTTTTCTAAAAACCTGCCTAGGATAAAATATCAAGAGAATATTTTAAATATAGGACTACGGTGATCTCTTAAAGGGACTTTAGATACAAGGCATCCAGCAGCTCATATCCCCCTCCCCCACATTTAAGTATGAGTTAACTGCTCTGATATTTGTCACTAAAATGATGAGTTACGATCTTTTATTTTATGTGTTATACAAGATTTTCAGCTGCATGTTAACACATCATAACCCGTAATGTGCAGAGCTAATATTCGAACATCCAGCAGCACCCGAGAGCAGTCATGCACGTCCATGGGACAAACATCAACATACACTGATTTATAAGAGTTTTATAAAAAAAATACTAACCCCTTCTTTGTTTGTGGTAAGCTCACTTAAAAGACTCTGAAATATTATTTAAAGGGATATATATATATCACAGGCTGAGATCCCGCTCCATGCTGATGATAGCCAGTAAGATTGAAAGAGCTGTACATGGATTGGATACTCAGCCTGTGTTTATTCCAACCTTGGCTTTGCATTAAAGCTGTGTAATACAGCATGCATAAGCTTAAAGGAAGCCATGTTTGATAATGGCTACGGAATGAAGAGCGAGGCATTTGTGGGCACATTTGTTTGTCCCAGCTCAACTTCCCAGAATGCAGTGTAATAACTGTTTTTCTCGGAACTCTGAGCTAGAAGCAGGTTTTTTCTTACATTCAAATGTGAACACAGATGTACTTTTTATTTACTATATATATATATATATATATATATATATACAGCGGACCCTCTGTACTTCACCTAAGAACTTGTAGATTTTGGTAATTGGCATCCTTACTTTGTCGCATCCTGCCTCACCAGGAAGTTAAAGGGCTATTTACCTTACTATATGTGCTCTTCATGGTGTGAAAGGTAAAATTATCTATTGTTTTTATTTTAATTACACTAATAACAACTAAAAATCTAAGGTCTTAGGTCTTTTACACACTCCTGACTGTTCCATGATTAACAACATCTTCCAACATAGAGCGGTGAAGTTTCTGTAAACACAAAGGTACCTATTTCAAAAATCCAAAAAATATTTCAACATGTTTTTAGGAGATTGTGCCTACAAGTGCATAAGAGCACCCTATGCCTACAAGAATCAAAGTACAGCCTGTGTCTATGAGAATCAAAGTGCAGCCTGTGCCTATAAGAACCAAAGTGTAGTGGTACACTCAGCAGAAAAGAAAAATAGTGGGAACTACGATACAATGGAAAAAAGAGATAATAGCCAAGAATGAGCAAGATGCCTAGATCAACAATCTCTATGATAATGAGAAATAAGGAAGCTATTAAAGGAGCTGATGTGGCTAGAGGTGTGAGGGCTGTGACTAAGCAAATGTCCCAAACATTGGATGAAGTGGAGAAATAGTTGTACATTTGAAACAAAAAAAAAAGAAAAAAACAGTTAGTGGGTGATAGTATTTCCCAGGCAATAATTTGCGAGAAAGCAAAACAATTGCATGTTGATCTAGTAAAAGAAGAGCCTACAACAAGTGCTGAGAGCAGTAAATAATTAAAAGCCAGTCATGGTTGTCTGACAAAGAAGCTGCCGAAACCATTGTTAGGGAGTTTAGAGAGGCTTTTATTCCCCATCAAATCTTCAACTGTGATGAGACTGGTTTATTTTAGAAGAAAATGCCTTACAGAACCTACATCACTCAAGAAGAGAAGACATTGCCAGGGCAGAAAAACGATGTAGGACAGGCAAATTTTGTTGGTGTGGGTTTTTAAAAATTAAGCCTCTACTAGTCTATCACAGTGAGAACCCCAGAGTTTTCAAAATAGAAAATGTGATAAAACAACAAAGCCTGGGTAACCAGGCAGTTACATAGTTACATATTTACATATTGTAACTATGAAACTGCCTGGTTACCCAAGCTTTGCTCTTGACCCTCCATATTACACTTTTATCAACTGGATGAATGAGGTGTTTGGACCCAACTCTGGGGTTGTCACAGTTCTTTATCAAATGGATGAATGAGATGTTTGGCCCATTGTAAAAAAATACTTGCAGGAAAAAGAACTGCCTCTGAGAGCTCTGTCAATAATGGACAATGATTCTGCTCACCCTCCAAGCTTTGAGGACAACTTGCTGGAGGACTTACATTTCAAAACTGTGAAGTTCTTGCCCCTAACACAACTCCTCTGATCCAGCCCATGGACCAGCAGGTCATCTCAAACTTTAAGAAATTGTCTGAAAAGGCACTTTTCCAGACGTGCTTTGAGGTGACCTTACATACTGAGTTGACACTGAGAGAGTTCTGGAAGGAACATTTTAATATCCTCCACTGTGTCACTCTGACAGATAAGGCCTGACATGCATTCTCTTAAAAGACCACAAACTATCAGCCTTATTAAATTCCAGCCTCATAGATATGAGGTTTCTACTTAAACCCTACGTGCTGCAAAGTTTAAAAAGTTAAGACGCTATTAAATTAGCCCTGCTGCGAGCAACGTGTGAGCTACGCAGCAGGGCCGTCCGTTTCAACACAGAGAAAATCTACATGAGCAGTGACAGCCTGCGAGATGATCTCGCAGGCTCCCCTACCTCATCAATTACCGCGGGGGTCCTGAACGCCACCTCCGCGGCAGTCCGGGGCAGAGAAGAAGAAGCCCGGGGACATCAGGGACAGGTAAGTTTTCAATTTATAATGTTTATATTTTATTTATTTGTTGTGTTTGATGTATGTGTGACTAATGTGATGTATCTTTTCTCCAGGGGCCAAGCCGGAGTACAGAAGAAGATGGACGGGGACATGCTGGAAAGGTAAGTTTAATAAAGTATTTGTAATGTTTATTAATTCTATGTAATGTTTATTTTTCTAATATTCTGATGTTTTTTTTTTTCCTAGGGGGTGACATCAGAAGAGACATCTGCAAAGGTAAGTGGTTTTATTTATTCTATTTTATCTTAGATTTAGGGGGTTAGGTATAGATTGGGCTTGGTGTTAGGAATGGGAGTTAGGTATACTGTAGATAGGGGGAAATGTATTGTAGTTAGGTCTATATTTTTTTATTTTTTGTAGTTGGGGGGGGGTTTGTAATGTACTTTTTTATTTTGTGTACCTTATTTTTTTTTTTATTTTGTATACCTTAGTTTTTTTAATTGTATCTAATAAGTAGGGTGGGGGGTTTAATAGGGGGTTAGGTAGGTAGTGTTTAATAGATTAGGGGAGATGGGATTAGTTTAGATTTAGTGGTTTATTGGGGGGAATAGTGTAGTGTAGTGTTTGTACTTAGTGTTATGAGGGTCCTGGAGGACCCTCATGGCACCTATGGGGTTAATTATAGGCTTATACTTGTCCTATGAGGGTCTTCATAGACCCTTATGGGACTAATTGGGTTAACTAGAGGCTTACGGGGGTCTGTATAGACCCCCATATGGCATGGGGTTAGATGGAGGCTTACGGGGGTCTGTATAGACCCTCATAAGTGATAAGATTAAATAGGGCTAGATGAGGTTACATAGGCCCAGTTAGGGTTAATAGGTCCAGATTGGTTTAAATAGGCCCAATTAGGGTTAGCTTGGCCCAGTTAGGGTTAGATAGGGTTTAGTATGGGTTAATGGGGTATAGTTAAGGTGTAGTGTAGTGCTTAGACTTTGTCATGAGCATCCTGGAGGACCCTCATGGCACTTGTAGGGTTAATGTAGGGGTAAATAGCATCCTATAGGGGTCTATATAGACCCATATTGGACTGTAGGGGGGTAATTATAGTCTTATGGGTCTCTCTATAGAGCCCCATGGGTTATAGGGTTAATTGAAGTGCTCATGGGGCTCTGTAGTGAGCCCCATGGGTTATAGGGTTAACTAAGGGCTTATGGGGGTCTGTATTGACCCCCATGAGTTATGGGGTTAATTAGGGCTTATGGGGGTCTGTATTGCCCCCCACGAATTATAGGGTTCATTGAGGGCTTATGGGGTCTGTTTAGAGCCCCATGAGTGATAAGGGTTCATTTTAGTTGCCTGGGGGGGTACATATAATAACCCCCGTGGCAGGGGTTAATTTTTTTAGCTCAGGTCCTTTCAGGACCTTTACGGTCCCTTAAGGACCCGCAAGGCGGGAAATTTGAAATTGGAAATGCAGCGGGCTCATGATCGGTACTGATCGGGGACCCCCGCTGCAAGGGGTTAATGTGGGGGGCTGCTGGGGTCCTTATGGACCCCTGCAGCAAGGGGTTAATGTGGGGACATATTGGGGGTCCAGAAGGGGACCCCCAGCATAGAGGGGGGTTCATTTTAGGTGCTGGCATAGGCTAATAGTGTGCCGCGGGCCCTTTAAGGAGCCGCAGCAGGTAATTTAACATTTTTAAATGCAGCGGGGGCCTGATCAATACTGATCGGGGACCCCTGCTGCAAGGGGTTAATGTGGGGACACATTGGGGGTCCCAAAGGGCTCAGCACTGTGGAGCTGCAGGCACTTCAAATGGAGCAGCAAAAGAGGATTTTTTTCAAGTGAAGAAGAGGGAAGGGAGGAAGCACCAACTGCACTGATCAAAGGAATGTTTGCTAAATGGGTTGAATTACAAAATTCTGGGGAAAGTATCACCCTGACAAAGCTCATGCAAGCCGAAATTTGGACTTGTTGAATAATCAAACAATGTCTCACTTCAGAAACAGGCAGCAACAGTTTTTCTTGATAGGTTTCTGGTAAAACTCCCTACATCAGAGTCTCCAGCAGGGTTTAGTGGTGTAAAGAGATAGAAAAGAGAGAGATTCCCTGTGCAAGTGCCTGATGTTTTATTGGAAGAGGACTCTCCTTCCAAGCAATATCCTCTCTCGTCCTCTACATCACCACCATCCCATTGGGCCCCCAAGTCCTCTAAGTACATTAAAAGTTAAGTTAAAGTCTATTGTATTTGATCTAATTATTGTTTTCTTTCATTTATATCTGTTTAATTTCTATCTATCACATATTATAATTGTCAAACTGCGAGTCGTCGTCACGCTTTGCGAGATCGCAAAGCAAGCTCGGAAGAACTGCGTCCCTCCCCGAAGGCTCATTGCAGGCTCATTGCAGGCCGCAAAAGCATCCCGCAAAAGCTAGGGTCCGCATTTGCGGAGGTGGAGGCTCAACGTCGGCTGTGTTAACACACACATACACACACACGACTGTTTAAACAAAATAAACCCAACCTCCCAGCCAACAAAAACCCAACAACGTCCCCGCAAATGCAGATCCTCGCAAAGCGAGGGTCCGCATTTGCGGTGGTGGGAGCATCCCAACGTCGGCTTTGTTAACACACACATACACATACACAACTTTTTAACAAAAAAAAACTCAAAGGCCCCTCACACCCGCTTACACCCAGACACACACAAGCAAGACTTAACAAAAAAACAGTAAAAAAGGCCCTTCACACGCTCTTAACTCACATACGCACGACTTAGAAACAAATACACTGCGTCGTACACATAAAAAGCTAACTGCGTATATCGCAAATAAATACGGCAACATCGCAACAAAATACGTCCGCATCGGAAAAAAATACGGCCGCGAAAGACCCATTACAAACGCCGCGCATCAAAACTTCACAAACACAAGAAATAAACACAATGAACACATAAAAAGCTTACTTACAGCAAGGGGGGGCATCCGGCACCTCCAAAAGTTCATTTACACGTGTAAAAATATGGCTTATATACAGACAACTTTTAACAAGACTTCAATGTGTATTTTATAACTTATTATATACAACTGTAAGAAATCTAGTGTTAATCATTTGTTATTACAATTGTGTGTTTGTATCAAGACATTATACCTCAGGTCTTTTTATTATTCCCACAGATATATATATATATATATATATATATATATATATTATAGATGTGTATAAATTAGCTAGCTATATGTGTATGTAATTAGCTGAAATCTAAGTCTGTGTGTGGGAAAGGACAACAGGTGTGAGTAGACCTGCTCAAAATAACTCAGAGAATCACAAATGTCTTATTTACAGTAAAAACAGCAAGTCTTAAGTGTACATTTGTAGACAGCTGAATACAAGACTCTAGATGGGTGTATATGAGTGTAATGTTACCACCTGTATAGACACCAACAGTCTAATTTCAACTTATAGCCATATATGACGTATAGAGAGGGTGGGTCATGAGCTACAATATAATATAAAAAGCCAAGAATCTATGGAAGAGCAGGCAACCAGTGGGCAACCAGTGGGCAACCAGCGGGCAACTAGCAGACAACCAGCAGAGGTACCGGTTGGTCCAGGTTGAAGGAGCTTTCATGCAGTCCAGAGAGAAGAGTGCCAGATGAGCCCAGCTGAGCAGATCCTGGTCCTGACCAAAGAGAAACCTGATGGAGGCTGAATTCCAAAACTGACCACAAGTGGTATTATCCTGTATCTTTATATTACATAATGTAGAATTCATATCAGTATTATATTTGTAAATATCGTCTTAATACTTCTTGTCTGTTATCTGTTTTGTCTAAAACCCATTGTGTAACTGTATATTAATTTATGTAAAATATATCTTTTAATTATAAACTTATTCATATGTTCGTTTATTGATTTGTCCAAAAGAACTTATTACTTGTAGAAATTATACATTAATTATTTAGTTATTAGTTAATTTCTTACAACACGTCCATTTAAGTTAAAAAAAAATGAGTTTAAACAGCCGAAAATCGGCTAAGCGAGAGAAAAAATGGCCGCCAAACAAAACGAAAACGAGGCTTCAGACGTAACTACACTGCAGTAACTCGAAAAAATGAAACACATACTATGCGGAACGTACCACAGTCACAGTTAAACATCATTTTGAACACTACTACGCACAAAATGGCGGATGGAACGCAAATTGTAAGCTGGAACGCAAATAGCGCATGCGTATTGCGTTATAACGTTCTGAGGCACTTAAAAGTTAAAAAAAAACTGCCTACTTTCCAGAAATTTCTACAAGGTTATAAATATTGCCTACTTTCCAGAAATTTCTACATTTCTACTCAGGTGATGAACAGAGTGACTTCAGAGTTAACTGCTGCTCTTACTTCAGAAGAGAATTGTTTCCTAATTTACTACTTTACACTGTGCAAATTACAACTGAGAGGTAAGCTATAATATATTACATTTTATTATAAAGACACCACAAAAACAAAAAAAATATGTGATTTATGTAGTGACATGTCACACGCACATTTATGTCTATCATGTATAGTCACATGTCACACGCACATTTATGTCTATCATGTATAGTCACATGTCACACACACATTTATGTGTGTAGGCCCACAAAAAAAATAAGGTTCATTTAACAAAAAAACAAAAAAAATAAAATTTGAGGGCTGCGGGCCAGGGCCTCAGTTGCTGGCGAGGGCCGCGGCTCACGCAGCGAGGGCTGCGGGCAAGGGCCTCAGTTGCTGGGATGGAGCAGGCGAGCCAGCCAGAGCTGTTGCTCACGCTTGCGGGCTCGCATAGCGAGCCCGCGGCCCTCGCACAGCGCATCATATGTGTGTGAGTATGTGTGTCTGTCTATATATGTATACGAGCCCGCGGCCCTTGCGTACACTACAACCCCCAGCATGCACCAGCGAAAGTGACGTCATCCGCAACCGTCCAGACAGTGACAGTTAGTCCGTAAACGGCTGGTGGCGGGACTTTAAAATTGAGTTTGTGTAAACAGAGCAGGCACCGGAGAGAGGAGAGCACAGAGCAGCATGGAGAGTAAAGGAGGCCCGGGGGGCTCGGGCTGTGAGTATAATAGCAGGGAGGTGGCAGCGAGTACATGCAGCACAGCCTATTGAAGAGGGGCTATTATAGAGGGGCTGTTATAGAGGAGCTGTTATAGAGGGGCTGTTATAGAAGGGCTATTATAGAGTGGCTATATACTATATACATACACAAACCTGTATAAATCCATAGGTATTACAATAGACACACTATATACACACACAAACCTGTATACATTCATATGTATTACAATTGACACACTATGCACACACAAACCTGTATACATTCATATGTATTACAATTGACACACTATACACACACAAACCTGTATACATTCATATGTATTACAATTAACACAATACACACACAAACCTGTATACATTCATATCTATTACAATTGACACACTATACACATACAAACCTGTATACATTCATATCTATTACAATAGACACACTATATACACACACAAACCTGTATACATTCATATGTATTACAACAGGTACACCCCTGACTTTTCTCTCTGACTGAATATATATAAATGTGTGTAATATCACATATATATAGTTGCGAGCAGGCGAGCGAGCCAGCCAGAGCCGTTGCGCGTAGCGAGGGACTCAGTTGCTGGCATGGAGAGCCAAAGGTGCTCCTTGCCAGCAACTGCGACCCTCCCAAACTTTACTTTCGAACGAAAACAACACGAAACAGAAACTGCGACCCTCGCAAACTTTACCTCGCAACGCAAACAACATACGAGACACGTTACCACTCATTACGACCTCGCACAAATCGCCCGCAACCTGCGACCATGAACAAATTCAAAACACAG
Organism: Discoglossus pictus; assembly: GCA_027410445.1. Lineage (NCBI taxonomy): Eukaryota > Metazoa > Chordata > Amphibia > Anura > Alytidae > Discoglossus > Discoglossus pictus. The sequence continues at coordinate 50,831,527 of CM050174.1, forward strand.
TAAATACACACAGCACATACATTAAAAGCTTACCTACAGCAAGAGGGAGCATCCAGGACCTCAAAAAAGCAACTTACACCTTCATTTCACTCAAAATAAAAGAGTTTAGACACTCGAAAATTCTCTAAGCGAGAGAAAAAATGGCCGCCGAACAAAACGAAAACGAGGCTACAGCACTCTAAACACGCAAAACACTACAAGAAACTCGCAAAACACCACAAAACACCTACGGATATTCCGCTAACACGCACACCACACATTACCCGCCATTTTACGCCAATGAGGAAGTACACAGCTACGCTAACGGTTTGGTCTCGCGTACGCACACTATTACACTGCACACATTCAGGACGCTTACACAGCAGCTCCACACCACTAATGCTGCAGCAACATCAAAACAGATTGCCAGCTCTTCAACCCAATGCTTCAAAATAGGTAAAGTATATTCATTTATTAATGTATTATATATTTCATTATTACACACCAAACACCATTAGATACCTTACAATTTCATTGACGCCATTTTTTGACGGGCAATTCGCTAGTATATAATAGTTGTCAATCTGCAAGTAGTCATCATGCTTGCAGCCCATGGGGCCACAACTGCTCGCCTCGAGAAGCGAGGTGAGCCGTTGAGGCACACGGGACTTAGGCTGCAAAAAACACAGAAGGCGCTCATTGTTCTGCGAGCCTCGCAAAGCAGTTGAGGCACGCAGGACTTAGGCTACAATTAGCTGGCTCTCATCCCATGACACGCAAAAATTACGGGCCATTTAACTTAGGACACAAAGCACGTAGATGGACTGTGGGGCTCGCAAGAATACAACTTTAATGGCCGAACCACCGACCTGGAAAAACATGCAACACAAATATGCCTCAAATTCACACTTACACACTCACACACAGCACAGGGGAAGAGCCAGGGAGCCTGTGAGTGAGGTTGCAAGTTAATTTGAGGCATATTTTGCCTTTTTACACAATTGAAAATCGCCTTAGCGAAAAAAAAATGTCTGCCCAAAAAAATGTAAACACAATGAAAACGAGGCCGAAGGACGTAAATACGAGCCCTAAGCACTAAGACTTAATGCAAACCATTAATGCTTAATACAAGGCAGCAATATTTAACTCAAGACGGTAGCACTGAACTCAAGGCAATAACACTTAACGCAAGGTGGTAGGCACCTAAACTACACAGGCATATAAAGTACACAGGGGGATAGGCTCGCAATGAGGCTCCCAAAGGCGCTCATCTTGAAGGTTGTAATGAGCACCAAAGGGGATCATTGCAATGCAGGAAGGGTGCGGCTTGGTATAAATGTCAATGAGCGGCAAAGCAGGGCTCGCGATGAGGGCCAAAGCCGCTCATCGCGGGGCCTGTAAAGTAGACGGGGAAGAGGCACGCAATGAGCGCTGAAGGTGCTCAGAAGGGCCATATCCTTGCATTTTGTGGCAAACAGCATTGCCAGCCCTCAAATTTTATTGCTGTCATTTTTAACGGGCAAGTCGCTAGAACATATATACAGCCTTATTAAATTGCAATAGGGCCAATTGAATAGGGTTCAATTTCAGCACATAGCATATTTTTTTTACAGAGGTTTTTAGTTAGTGATCTTCTATCCAAAAGGAAGGTCTTCACTAACTAAACACTTCTGTAAAAAAATATGCTATGTGTTATGCTTATATAGAGCGCTATTCAATTGGCCAAATTGCAATTTAATAAGGCTGATAGTTATGAAGAGTGAGGTAGTCGTGTGTGTCCAGTAATTTAGATGAATCCAGCGTATTGCAGTATACAGTGATACACTCTTGAAAGATCGTCTTTTCTATTAATATAGTTGTCCAATAAAAAATATGTATGTATATATATATATATATATATATATATATATATATATATATTCATAATCATTAATGAGATATCATTGTTATTAATTACTGATTAGAACCTCAGCCATTAGGTACACTGTTGCACCGTCACCAGGCATGCATTTTTTTTTGTATTTGTATTTTGTATGTGCTGAACTCAAGACCATGCCTTAATAATTAATGACCTTCAATTGATGAAGTATTGCAATTTGGATTGGAGGAGCTCCAGCCTAAAGATCAGTAAAAAACAGGTATTTTCAGTGTAAGTTTTCTCACAAAAATGAATATGTTACTTAATTACAATAAATGTATAAAAGTTGTTTATACTACTAGGCTGAGCTGTCTGGAAACATGAAAAAAGCTTAAACTTCATATAATACAATCAAACAAAAAGAAAAGAATACAATGTGATATATGATATAATGGGCGTCAGTTTGGGATGACAAAATAGGTCATATTAGGGTGAATAGTGTCGTTATCCTTTCTGGCTTTGCGAGATTGAATTGTGAGAAGGGAACAATGTAAAGTTGCCAAGAGTTCTGATTTCACAAGAAATGCTAGGGGATTGTAGTCAGTCGCTGGTCTGCATGGTGGGAGCAGGACTGGACAAGTGAGTGTGAGATACTGGAAAGGGAGCAATATTTACTAAAATGAGAGGGACTACAACTGCCCTTTCTCTCATGCATTAAAGGGCCACTGTAGTCTAAAAATGTCTCACATGCATTTAAAAGATCACATTAAACATTACAATTTTTTACGTTAATATATAGTGTAGAAAAAATGCATAAACTGTATACAGTGTGGGATTGTATTCTCCTCCTTTATTCTGATAAATTATGGGACAGTGAGTAACAGTGAGCTTTATGAATGTCTGGACTGCAATATACAGCATTGTGCATTTGGTTTTAATGTTTAACAAATAAGAAAACACAGTTAACAGTCCTTTTCACTTCATCTGAACTCATTGGTAAGATGATGTTGAATCACATTAGGCCCTATGCTATAAGAAGCCTGCAAATATCTCAAACTCATAAATTTGCTGCAGATGTTTTTTGTTTTTTTTACTAAATGTTTAAATGTATTGCGAGCTAGGGCTACAGGTCTAATAGAATATTGATATTGTGTAACTTTATTTAGTAACATAGTAACATAGTATTTTAGGTTGAAAAAATACTTTAGTCCATCAAGTTCAACCTTTTTAGATCTCCTCAGATCTGCAATACGCAGATTTATTGTTAATTGATCCAGAGAAAGGCAAACACAAAAAAAACTCAGTGAAACTTTGCCAATTGTCTCAACAGGGAGAAAAAATATAAAATTCCTTCATGACCCCAGATACTGGCGATCGGATTTATCCCTGGATCAATACTCCCTTTCTATTTATCCAGGATAGCCCTTAATGCCCTTTTTATATAAAATAATATCCAATACCTTTTTAAAGTTATCTATCGAATCCGCTGTCACCACCTCCTTTGGTAGAGAATTCCACAGATTAACCACCCTTACTGTGAAGAACCATTTTCTTTCTTTAAGGTAAAATCTTTTTACTTCTAATCTCAAAGAATGTCCCCTTGTCAGTTGAAAACCTCTTAGCACAAAAAGTTCACTTGACAAAACCTTGAATTGACCCTGGATATATTAATATAAGGTAAAGTAAAAAAACAGGCATTTAAATTATACAAACAAGAGGGGACAGAGACTGCTTCACGGGAGTACAAGGAAATCAACAAGGCTTGCAAAAGGGCGATTAGACTGGCTAAAATAGAAAATGAAAAATTAATTGCAAAAGACTAACCCTAAAATATTTATTAATGGGAAGAAGGCGAGGAAGGAAGCTATAGGAACATTACAATGTGATACAGGCTATGTGAAAATTAGTGACCAGGAAAAGGCAGATGATCTAAAAAGGTTATTTTCTTCGGTATATACTGTACAAGGAGGTACCAATGGTTGGGTCACTGTAACATAATGGGGCTACACTACTTTTGCCAAATAATTGGTTAACGCAGGAAGTAATCCAAAAGAGGTTGAAAAAAATAAATGTTATTAAAGCCCCGGGTCCTGATGGAATACATCCACGGGTACTGAGGGAACTGGGTTCTGTAATAACCAATACATTATATTAAATTTTTCAAGATCCACTCAACACAGGGTCTCTACCAGACGACTGGAGAAAAGCAGATGTGATACCTATATTTAAAAAGGGAGCAAGAGCAAATCCAGTGAATTATAGACCAGTGAGCCTCACTTCTGTAGTGGGGAAGCTTTTAGAAGGGTTAATAAGGGATAATATACAAGAATATGTCTATTTGAACAGGATTATAAGTAAGAGTCAAAATGGATTTATGAGGGATAGGTAATGTCAAACAAATCAAATTAGTTTCTATGAGGAGGTTAGTAGGAACCTGGATCAAGGCAACTCAGTGGATGTAAAGGCTTTTGATACAGTGCCACATGGGAGACTATTGTGCAAACCAAGAGATACAGGAATTGCAGTAAATATCTGCTCATGGATTGAGAGCTGGCTAAAAGACAGGAAGCAAAGCGTTGTTGTAAATGGAACATACTCTGATTGGACTAATATGGTTAGTGGGGTTCCTCAGGGTTCAGTATTAGGTCTTCTGCTTTTTAACATATTTATTAATAAGGTGGGACTGGAAAATAGTGTCTCTATTTTCGCTGATGACACTAAGTTGTGCAAGGTAATTAAATCAGATAATGATGTGTTTTCCCTCCAAAGGGATTAACATAAAATTGAGGAATGGGCATCTAAATGGCAGATGACATTTAATACGAATAAATGTAAAGTTATGCATCTGGGAAGGAAAAATAGCCATGCAATTTATAATCTTAATGGAGCAAATCTAGGTGTATCAGATATTGAAAGGGATTTGGGAGTGCTTGTGGACAACCGCCTAGACAACAGTGTTCAAAGCCAAGCAGCAGCTGCAAAGGCAAATAAAATATTAGCATGTATTAAGAAGGGTATAGAAGCAAGGGAAGCAAATATAATTCTGCCACTATACAAATCTCTAGTACACCCTTATTTGGAATATGGAGTACAATTTTGGGCACCACTTCATAAAAAGGAAATTTTAGAGCTGGAAAAGGTAACTAATAAGGGGAATGGAGGGGCTAAGTTATGAAGAAAAACTATCCAAATTAAACTTATTTTCTCTAGAAAAAGGGTGTCTAAGAGGAGATATGATTACCTTATATAAATACTTCCAGGGTCAGTATAAGTATTTGTCAAGGGAGCTTTTTGTGCCAAGAGGTTTAGCAACTGACAAGAGGACATCCCTTGAGGTTACAAGTAAAACGTTTCCACCTTAAAGAAAGAAAAGGGTTCTTCACAGTAAGGGTGGTTAATCTGTGAAATTCTCTACCAGAGGAGGTGGTGACAGCGGATTCGATAGATAACTTTAAAAGACGACTGGATTTATTTCTAATTAAAAAGGGAATTCAGGGTTATCCTGGAGAATTAGAGAGAGAGTATTGATCCAGGGAGAAATCCAATCGTCGGTATCTGGGGTCAGAAAGGAATACATTTTTTCCCCCCCGTTGAGACGGTTGGCTAAGTTTCACTTTTTTTTTTTTTTTCTGTTGGCCTTCCTCTGGATTAATTAATAATTAAAATAAATTTTAATAATTGATTAATAATTAATTAACAACTAATTCATTAATAACTAATCTGCATATTGCAGATCAGAGAAGATCTTACAATGTTTAACTTGATGGACTGAAAGTCTTTTTTCAACCTCAATTACTATGTAACTATGTAACATGGGTTGTGATTTACTCCTTCTACTTTTATTTCCACATGGTATATGGTGATAAGTATGTTTATTTATTAAGGATTTAAGCGTTTTCAATTTATGTTCAGTATTTTTACCTGCCAGTTCTCTGTCCCAGCCTATACGTTTTATTGCTGCCCTTAAACCGTTAAAATCTGCCCTTTTAAAATTAAGAGTTTTCGTTAGTCCCTTACAGTTATGTTTTTTTAATTCAATCTCAAATGAGACTGTGTTGGGATCACTGTTTCCCAAAGGTTGCCCTATTTCCACATTTGATAATATATCCATATTATTTGTGATAACTAAATCCAAGATTTCTAATAGGTTCTTGTATAATCTGGGCCAGATCTCTGAGTGTACTCAAGAACCTGCTCCCTTTAGCTGAACTGCTGGTCTCATTTATCCAGTTTTTTTCAGGTAATTAAAATCTCCCATTATTAGAACTTGACTATGCTTAGCTGCATTTCCAATCTGTAACAATAATTGTATTTCCTCACTTTCAGTTATATTTGGGGGTTTATAGCATACTCCTACTAATATTCTTATACTAGTTTAAAAACTCCCCCAGCCATTCTACAATCCGATCCCCTAGCACAAAAGCTTCCTCATCATTTAGAGTTCTTATTATTCGAGCTGTGCTAAAACCTATGGAGTTCTAAGGCAAAATTTGCATCTTTGGTTGGCCTGTGGTGATTGTGGGTGGGTAACTCCCAATCAAATTGCGAGTAGCTAATAGAATATGTGGCAATATTAAAAACAGTTTTAAGTGTGTATAAATAACATTTATAAATTGTCCAATGGAAAAAAGCCCATTATTCTTTAGCTGTCTGTCATAGCTTCAGTTAATATAATGTATTTTTCATTTGGAAAATAAAAACAATTTAAGCCTCCCCCTTATTATAACCTCCACCTATGATCCCCTGCTGGAGTTCCCACACTTTGGAACTCCCTATCTCAATTTATTAGACTCTATTCTAGTTTTTACATATTCACATGTTCACTGAACACACACCTGTACAAGGTAACCGACCACCAACCTCCTTCACTCCACACAACTCTCCTTCCATCATGCCCTATCATCTGTCAAGCAGCCTGATATTTCTTCCATCCAAAGGGCCTCATTCAATTGCGATTTGGCCAATTGAATAGGGAGCATTTTTTTTACCAGAAGTTTTTAGTTAGTAAAGACTTTGGATAGAAATTCAATAACTAAAAACTTCTGTAAAAAAATATGCTATGTGCTTATAAAGAGCTCTATTCAATTGGCCAAATCAAAATTGAATGAGGACCCAAGTCTTCTTCTTTAATTACAAATCAACTAATTTATACAATCAATTTTATATGCGTAATTCTGATGTACCTACATATGTCACCTATGTGTCCGGTGCACTGTGTCCTTGTCCCTCCTCTAGTACTGCACTTTCAATCCTGGAGCTTTTTAGTTTTTTTTATTTAAAGTTTTCAGGTTTCGTTTAGTTTGTTTGTTTGGTGTTGGGGTTTGTGGGATCTATCCCTCTTTGCCTGCGCATTTCTTCTGCAGCACTGACAGCTGCAGTTACATGTGCCATCCGCCAGAGGGCGCTATGAGTTTTCGGGCACCAACAAGTTCCAGTGAAGGCAAAGAACTATTTTCCCCTCCGACGTGGCGCAACTAAACGTCGCTGAATCGACAGCGAGCCCATCGATATGTGCGGCGCGGGCACTCGTCCCCCCCAGGGCCTCGGGCACGCCTCTCATAGCTCAAGGCCTCTTTTGTTGGCCTTATATGCTAAAATTGGCAGCGCCCTCTGCCGACCGGAGGCGGAACTGCAGTCATATTTTGCGATGGTGAAGAGGAAAATGTGTTTTGGGGAGAGCGGAAAAGAAACATTTCTGTGGGCAGTGGAAGGAAAGTAAGTTTTAAAAATGGAGGCAGCTTAAGAACTTACACAGAAACACAGAGGACTAAAAAGAAAGGAGGGAACGTTAGATAGAAGAGGAATATCTAGATAGAAAATAAGGGAAAGAAACTCTCTTTGCAAACAGCCTCTGTGTTTCTATGTTGTTGCAATTAGACAGCTTGCAAAAAGCCTTTAACCCTTACATTGCCAGATAACATCATAAGTTTCTCTCCCTCCATTTTTCTGTTTGTTAATCCACTTTTGTATTTTCATAAAAAACAATAAAAATCCTAAAACAGAAAAAACAAATAAAATTAAATAAAATCGTTAAACAACAAAAGGTTAATCATGAGCGATAAGACACCTAAGAAGCCTCAGGGGTCAAAAGGGGGAGTAATGGCCCCTGAAAATCCAGGCTGCAGCACTGCACAGCATAGGCCCCAGACAGATAAGACAACCCCAGCACCTGGTGGAAAAACACCTTCTGCCAGCAGAGCTACCCCTGTGACAAATACCTGGTCACAGGTGGTTTCTGCTGGCACCAGCAATACCACCACTAGGGCTGAGGGACAAATCACCAGGAAGCATGGGATTAAGTGTCAGATGTCTGGGATTTATAGCACTGGAAACCTACCGGTATGCTGAAGCTAATGTCATCATCCCCTCTGTTATAGTAGCAGCCAGCAAAATGTACAGGAAAGCTGTTTTCTTTACCCATACGCTGGCTGCTGCTCATACACTCATATGGGGGCCTCTCAGTGGAGGGGATTGTCCCAATTAAACCCCTTGAAGCGTTGGGCACAAATGTGCCCCCCTTCCTACCAGAATTCCTCCTGCATCTCCATATGCAAGCCCTAGGGGAAATAAAAACACCTATTATAAAACTTACTCTGGGGTGCAGAGAGAGACAACTAAGACACATGCTCTCTTTCAAGAGGCAGGTACAAATGTGCCTGCCCAGGGACACAGATAACATTGAGGGGTCCCTTTGGGTTTCATTTGAGGGGGTGCGGTACAGAGTATTTTACAGCACTATGGACGTGCAGTGTTATCTTTGAAAGGAGCTGGGACACACACATAGGATTTGTCCTAAGGTTAAACATCCTGTCCCAGCCCCAGCAAATGGCACCTCCAACAGTACAGCACCCATCCCCGCTGAGCCCATAACAGCGGGAACATCAAGCATCATAGCACCCAACAAAGAGCTCAGGGAAGGAGACCGGTCTTCAAACCACCACCACTGCCTCCAAGACCCCTTCTTCCCCACAAAAGCCATTTGTGTCTGCGGTCTCCAGCAGAACTGCTGACACAGGGAAGAAGGGGAAGAATGTCACCGGTCCTCCCAGTTTCACGGCTGTTTCCCCAAAGTCCTATTCTGCCACAGACATAGAAACATCAGTTAGTGTGGGGGCACAGGATAAGAAGAGGGATAATAACCCCTCTGTAGTGGAGGCAGTTAGTGGCAGCTCCTCTTATAGGAGTGACATGCCCAGAAAGAGGACTAATTAGAATAACAGGTAGGTAGCTGAAAAGTGGGATGTGCTCTATATTGGAACACCTCCCTCCAAAAGCAAAAAGAGGAGCAAAACATCTTCTCCTCAAGTGGTGGCATTGTCTTGCCCAGTTATTACACTCAGCCAGCCGGTGCCAGGCCATAGTTACATAGTTACATAGTAATTGAGGTTGAAAAAAAGACTTTCAGTCCATCACGTTCAATCTTTTGAGTTCTTCTCTGATCTGTAATGTGCTGATTAGTTATTAATTATTAGATGTCAATTAATTATTAATAGTATAGTATTTGAGGATGAATAAAGAGTTAGTCCATCAAGTTAAACCTTTTTAGATCTCTCTTGATCTTTTTAATATGTGGACTATTTGTTATTAATTGTTAATTGATCCAGAGGAAGGCAAACAGAAAAAAAAACATTGAAACTTTGCCAATTGTCTCATAAGGGGAAAAAAAGCAAGATTCCTTGCTGACCCCAGAAACTGGCGATCAAATTTCTCCCTGGATCAATATTCCTTCGCTAGTTATCTAGGATAACCTTGAATCCCCTCTTTATTCAAAAATATATCTAACCCCTTTTTGAAGTTATCTATCGAATTCGCTGTCACCACCTCCTTTGGTAGAGAATTCCACAGTTTAACCACCCTAACTGTGAAGAACTCTTTTCTTTGTTTAAAGTGAAATCTTTTTTCCTCTAACCTCAAAGGATGTCCTCTTGTCAGTTGAAAATCTCTTGCTACAAAAAGTTCACTTGACATAGCCTTATATTGACCCTGGATGTATTTAAATAAGGTAATCATATCCCCTCGTAGATGCCTTTTTTCTAGCGAAAACTACTTTAATTTGGTTAGTCTTTCTTCATAACTTAGCCCCTCCATTCCCCTTATTAGTTTTGTTGCCCTTCTCTATACTTTTTCCAGCTCTAAAATGTCCTTTTTATAAAGTGGTGCCCAAAATTGTACTCCATATTCCAAATGAAGGTGTACTAGGGATTTGCATAGTGGTAGAATTATATTTGCTTCCCTTGCTTCTATACCCTTCTTAATACAAGCTAATATTTTACTTGCCTTTGCAGCTGCTGCTTGGCATTGAGCACTACTACCTAGGTGGTTGTCAACTAGTACTCCCAAATCCCTTTCAATATCTGATACCCCTAGATTTGCTCCCTTTAGAATATAAATTGCATGGGTATTTTTCCTTCCCAAATGCATAACCTTACATTTATTTGTATTAGATCTCATCTGCCATTTAGCCGCCAATTTCTCTAATTTATGCAAATCCCTTTGTAGGGAAAGTACATCATTTTCTGATTTAATCACCTTGCACAACTTAGTGTCATCAGCAAAAATGGAGACAATACTTTCGAATCCTACTTCTACGTCATTAATAAATATGTTAAAAAGCAGAGGACCTAATACTGAACCTTGAGGAACCCCACTTACCACATCAGTCCAATCAGAGTATGTTCCATTTACAACAACCCTTTGCTTCCTGTCTTTTAGCCAGCTCTCGATCCATGAGCAGATATTTACTGCAAATCTTGTATCCCTTAGTTTGCTCAAAAGTCTCCCATGAGGCACTATATCAAAAGCCTTTGCAAAATCCAAAAAGACTACATCCACTGAGTTGCCCTGATCCAAGTTCCTGCTAACCTCCTCATAAAAACTAATTAGATTGGTCTGACACGACCTATCCTTCATAAATCCGTGTTGACTGCTAGCTATCTTGTTCAAATAGACATAAACTTGTATTCTGTCCCTTATTAACCCTTCTAAAAGCTTCCCAACTACAGATGTGAGGCTCACTGGTCTATAATTCTCTGGACTTGCTCTTGCTTCCTTCTTAAATATAGGTATCACCTCTGCTTTTCTCCAGTCTTCTGGTAAAGACTTTGTAGTGAGTGAGTTTTGAAAGATTAGATATAATGGTTTGGCTAATACAGAACCCAGCTCCCTCAGTACCCTTGGATGTATTCCATCAGGACCTGGGGCTTTATTAACATTTATTTTCTACAATCTCTTTTGGATTTCTTCCTGCGTTAATCAATTATTTAGTGATGGTAGTGTAGCCTCATTATGTTGCGGTGTCCCAACCACTGGTACCTCCCTTGTGTATACCGACGAAAAGAACCTATTTAGCTCATCTGCCTTTTCCTGGTCACTAATTATCAGATGGCCTGTGTCACATTGTAATGTTCCTATAGCTTCCTTCCTCACCTTCTTCCCATTAATATATTTTAAAAATATTTTTGGGTTAGTCTTACTTTCCCTTGCATCTGACTTCACATTTTCTATTTTAGCCAGTCTAATAGCCCTTTTGCAAGCCTTGTTTATTTCCTTATAGTCACATAAAGCTGCCTATGTTCCCTCCTTCTTGTATAATTTAAATGCATGTTTCTTTTTCCTCATCATGATCTTTAAGTCATTGTTAAGCCACATGGGATGTGGTTTACTCCTATTCATTTTATTTCCACATGGTACATGGTGATGAGTATGTTTATTTAGTAAGGATTTGAATGTTGTCCATTTATTTTCAGTATTTTTCCCTGTAAGTTCTTTGTCCTAGTCTATATGTAGTATTGCTGCCTTTAGCCCATTAAAGTTAGCTCTTTTAAAATTTAGAGTTTTTATTGTTTTCAATCTCAAATGAGACTGTGTTGTGATCACTGTTCCCCAAGGGTTCCCCTATTTTAGCATTTGATATTATATCAATATTACTTGTGATGACTAAATCCAAGATGGCCGCATTTCTAGTAGGTTATGGCATTACCTGGGCCAGATAATGATCCCTGAGTGTACTCAAGAACCTGCTCCCCTTAGCTGAGCTGCTGGTCTCATTTATCCAGTTTATTTCAGGGTAATTAAAGTCTCTAATTAGTAGAACGTGCCCGTGCTTAGCTGCATTTCCAATCAATCTTTTGAGTTCTTCTCTGATCTGTAATGTGCGGATTAGTTATTAATTATTAGATGTCAATTAATTATTAATAGTATAGTATTTGAGGATGAATAAAGAGTTAGTCCATCAAGTTAAACCTTTTTAGGTCTCTCTTGATCTTTTTAATATGTGGACTATTTGTTATTAATTGTTAATTGATCCAGAGGAAGGCAAACAGAAAAAAGAAACATTGAAACTTTGCCAATTGTCTCATAAGCGGAAAAAAAGCAAGATTCCTTGCTGACCCCAGAAACTGGCGATCAAATTTCTCCCTGGATCAATATTCCTTCGCTAGCTATCTAGGATAACCTTGAATGCCCTCTTTCTTCAAAAATATATCTAACCCCTTTTTGAAGTTATCTATCAAATTCGCTGTCACCACCTCCTTTGGTAGAGAATTCCACAGTTTAACCATCCTAACTGTGAAGAACCCTTTTCTTTGTTTAAAGTGAAATCTTTTTTCCTCTAACCTCAAAGGATATCCTCTTGTCAGTTGAAAATCTCTTGCTACAAAAAGGTCACTTGACATAGCCTTATATTGACACTGGATGTATTTAAATAAGGTAATCATATCCCCTCGTAGATGCCTTTTTTCTAGCGAAAATTACTTTAATTTGGTTAGTCTTTCTTCATAACTTAGCCCCTCCATTCCCCTTATTAGTTTTGTTGCCCTTCTCTATACTTTTTCCAGCTCTAAAATGTCCTTTTTATAAAGTGGTGCCCAAAATTGTACTCCATATTCCAAATGAAGGTGTACTAGGGATTTGCATAGTGGTAGAATTATATTTGCTTCCCTTGCTTCTATACCCTTCTTAGTACATGCTAATATTTTATTTGCCTTTGCAGCTGCTGCTTGGCTTTGAGCACTGTTACCTAGGAGATTGTCCACAAGCACTCCCAAATCCCTTTCAATATCTGATACACCTAGATTTGCTCCATTAAGATTATAAATTGCATGGGTATTTTTCCTTCCCAAATGCATAACCTTACATTTATTTGTATTAGATCTCATCTGCCATTTAGCCGCCCATTTCTCTAATTTATGCAAATCCCTTTGTAGGGAAAGTACATCATTTTCTGATTTAATTACCTTGCACAACTTAGTGTCATCAGCAAAAATGGAGACAATACTTTCGAATCCTACTTCTACGTCATTAATAAATATGTTAAAAAGCAGAGGACCTAATACTGAACCTTGAGGAACCCCACTTACCACATCAGTCCAATCAGAGTATGTTCCATTTACAACAACCCTTTGCTTCCTGTCTTTTAGCCAGCTCTCGATCCATGAGCAGATATTTACTGCAAATCTTGTATCCCTTAGTTTGCTCAAAAGTCTCCCATGAGGCACTGTATCAAAAGCCTTTGCAAAATCCAAAAAGACTACATCCACTGAGTTGCCCTGATCCAAGTTCCTGCTAACCTCCTCATAAAAACTAATTAGATTGGTCTGACACGACCTATCCTTCATAAATCCGTGTTGACTGCTAGCTATCTTGTTCAAATAGACATAAACTTGTATTCTGTCCCTTATTAACCCTTCTAAAAGCTTCCCAACTACAGATGTGAGTCTCACTGGTCTATAATTCTCTGGACTTGCTCTTGCTTCCTTCTTAAATATAGGTATCACCTCTACTTTTCTCCAGTCTTCTGGTAAAGACTTTGTAGTGAGTGAGTTTTGAAAGATTAGATATAATGGTTTGGCTATTACAGAACCCAGCTCCCTCAGTACCCTTGGATGTATTCCATCAGGACCTGGGGCTTTATTAACATTTATTTTCTACAATCTCTTTTGGATTTCTTCCTGCGTTAATCAATTATTTAGTGATGGTAGTGTAGCCTCATTATGTTGCGGTGTCCCAACCACTGGTACCTCCCTTGTGTATACCGACGAAAAGAACCTATTTAGCTCATCTGCCTTTTCCTGGTCACTAATTATCAGATGGCCTGTGTCACATTGTAATGTTCCTATAGCTTCCTTCCTCACCTTCTTCCCATTAATATATTTTAAAAATATTTTTGGGTTAGTCTTACTTTCCCTTGCATCTTACTTCTCATTTTCTATTTTAGCCAGTCTAATAGCCCTTTTGCAAGCCTTGTTGATTTCCTTATAGTCACATAAAGCTGCCTATGTTCCCTCCTTCTTGTATAATTTAAATGCATGTTTCTTTTTCCTCCTCATGATCTTTAAGTCATTGTTAAGCCACATGGGATGTGATTTACTCCTATTCATTTTATTTCCACATGGTACATGGCGATGAGTATGCTTATTTAATAAGGATTTGAATGTTGTCCATTTATTTTCAGTATTTTTCCCTGTAAGTTCTTTGTCCTAGTCTATATGTAGTATTGCTGCCTTTAGCCCATTAAAGTTAGCTCTTTTAAAATTTAGAGTTTTTATTGTTTTCAATCTTAAATGAGACTGTGTTGTGATCACTGTTCCCCAAGGGTTCCCCTATTTTAGCATTTGATATTATATCAATATTACTTGTGATGACTAAATCCAAGATGGCCCCATTTCTAGTAGGTTATGGCATTACCTGGGCCAGATAATGATCCCTGAGTGTACTCAAGAACCTGCTCCCCTTAGCTGAGCTGCTGGTCTCATTTATCCAGTTTATTTCAGGGTAATTAAAGTCTCCAATTAGTAGAACGTGCCCGTGCTTAGATGCATTTCCAATCTGTAACAATAATTTTATTTCCTCACTTTAAAATATATTTGGTTGTTTATAGCATACTCTCACCAATTTGCGTTTAGAATTAGCTCCTCCACTATTTAGCTCAACCCACAAAGATTCAATGTTGCTATTAGTTCCAGCATAAATATCTTATCTGACTATAGGCTTAAATTTAGGCTTAACATACAGACAGATTTGGGGGGTTATAGCATACTCCAAACAACATTCTTTTGAAATTTGCTGCTACGCTATTTACCTCTACCCACAAGCATTCAATATTATCGTTAGTTCCACCATACATATCTTCTCAGACTTTAGGCTTAAATTCAGGCTTAACATACAGACAAATCCCTCCTCCTCTTTTACCATTTCCCCTATCTTTCCTAAATAGGTTATAACCATCCAGATTAACAGTCCAGTCATGAGATTCATCGCACCATGTTTCAGTAATGCCTATTAAGCCCCATTTTTCTTGTACTGCTAATTATTGTAGCTCGCCCATTTTGCCAGGCAAACTTCTTGCATTAGCAAGCATACACTTTATGTTGCTATGGCTCAGCCGTTGCAAAGTGCTTGCCACTGTATTTGAGGCCCCTATTAATACCTCCCTACTGTCTATTGTAACCCTCCCCCTTCTCCTCCCCCATGGGTAACTAATTCATCCCTTTCCCTCTCTACCATTTTTGCCCCAATACACACACTTTAAAGGGGATAATGTGGGTAAGGGTCTGGAGAAAAAGCAGGGACAAGAGGGTCTCCCAAGTGACTCAGGGGTGGAAAATGAAGATCAGGTTCTGCCACTGGCCTTTGATGGGGGCCTCATTATAGCCCCTGCTGAATGGGTGGTCAGTGTCCCTGAAGTGCTGAGCTTCGGAGGCACCAGTCAGTCTCCTCCTCCAGTATCACTCTCTAGTGATGTACCTCAGGCTTTGTTGGAGCCTCAGGCTGAGTCACTACTGGAGGGGAGGAATATAGGCCTGGCCCCCCTTCAGGACCCAATAGATTATTATATACTAGAAACGTGCCTGTCATAAATTACGGTATCTTGAATTGTCTGTGCTTTCTCTCTCTGTGCTGTTGTTCTCACTCTGTGTAATGTGGTGAGTATGCTGTCTCTCTCTCTGTGCTGTCTCTCTCTGTGCTCTGTATCTCTCTGAGATTTGTAACATGCTGTTATGCCACTTGCTGTAGTGTGTGGAGCCATTGCTGTGGTGTGTGGGGCCATTGCTGTGGTGTGTGGTGTGTGGGGCCATTGCTGTGTTGTGTGGCAGGTTCTCTCTCAATGTATGTCTCTCGCTTTGCTATCTGTATCTCTCTCTGTGTGCAGTTTGTCTGTGTGCAGTTTGTCTGTGTGTGGACTGTCTATGTGCTGTCTCTGAGGTGTGTAATGGCAGCTGTTATGCTGCTTGCTATTGTATGTGGCGCGTTCTCTCACTCTTTGCTACCTCTCTCTCTCTGTGCGGTCTGTCTGTGTGCTGTCTCTCTCTCTCACTCTCTGAGGTGTATAATGGCTGCTGTTATGCCACTTGCTCTGGTATGTGGCGGCATTTGATGGGTTGTGTGACAGGTTCTCTCTCTGCTGTTTCTCTCTCTACTGTCTGTCTCTGTGCTGTTTGGCTGTGTGCCGTCTCTCTGTCTGCTATCTGTTTCTCTCCCTCTCTTTGCTCTCACTCTCTCTGGTCTGTCTCTTTGTCTGCTGTCTCTCTCTATGCTGTCTGTCTATCTCCTTGCTGTATCTCTCTGTGTGCTGTCTGTCTCTCTCTTTGCTGTCTGTCTCTCTCTGTGCTGTCTGTCTCTCTCTGTGCTGGACTTCTTTATGTGCTGTCTGTCAGTCTCTGTATTGTTACATAGTTACATAGTAATTGAGGTTGAAAATACTTTAGTCCATCAAGTTCAACCTATTAAGATCTATGACCTGCAATAGGCTTAATCGAGAGAAAGGCAAACAGCAAAACAAAACAAAAAAACATTATGGAACATACTCAGACTGGACTAAGGTCCTCTCATTTTTAACATATTTATTAATGACTTAGAAGTAGGACTGGAAAGTATTGTCTCCATGTTTGCTGATTACAGTTAATACAGTTGTGCAAGGTAATTAAATCAGAAAATTATGTACGTTCCCTCCAAAAGGATTTGCATAAATTAGAGAAATAAGCGACTAAATGACATTTAATACGAATAAATGTAAGGTTATGCATCTGAGAAGGAAAAATGCAATTTATAATCTTAATGGAGCAAATCTAGGTGTATCAGATATTGAAAGGGATTTGGGAGTACTTGTGGACAACGACATAGGTAAAAGTTCTCAATGCCAAGCAGCAGCTGCAAAGGCAAATAAACTATTAGCATGTATTAGGAAGGGTATAGAAGCAAGGGAAGCAAATATAATTCTGTCACTATACAAATCCCTAGTACGCCCTCATTTGGAATATGGAGTACAATTTCAGGTGCCACTACATAAAAAGTAAATTTTAGAGCTGGAAAAAGTACAGAGAAAGAAAACTAATAAGTGGAATGGAGGGCCTACGCTATGATGAAAGACTAAACAAATTAAACTTATTTTCTCTAGAAAAAAGGCATCTAAGAGGAGATATGATTACCTTATATAAATATATCCAGGGTCAACACAAGGCTTTGTCAAGCAAACTTTTTGTGCCAAGAGGTTTCCAACTGACAAGGGGACATCCTTTGAGATTAGAAGTAAAAAGATTTCACCTTTTTTTCCCTTTTTTATTAAAATAGTAAAAGAATACAGACACATTTTCCTACATACAACATTAAATCACCTAATACAACAAAAACAAACATAGCTGCGGGTTACTAAAATAATTTTGGCTTAAAAAGCGCATTGATACACAAGATCTCTTTTTGGCCTTTAGATCTCAACCTATTCTACATTATTAAAAAAATACTCATCCCACTTTTTCCACTTCAATTTATCCTTATTGCTCTTAGTTATAGTAATTCGGGGCAAAATCTCTTTCAATCTGCCTATTCTTTCCGATTATATTTTTGATCTAATTCCAGTTAGGCATAATTCCATCTTTCCACTTCAGGGCTATTAACCATTTAGCTGCTAATAATATATTTATTACAACCGCTTTGGTGCTAGCATCTAAATGAGAAGAAAATATGTTAAACAAGACAAATTCAGGGGAGATAGATGTCACAACCTACTATGATGATGGGATCTAGAGTATCCTAGTACTCTTATTCCCAGTAGGTTTAGACCTAAGTTTGGGTGACTCTAGACCTATGGACAGTCTTTGTCGGTACAAAGGCATAAGTCCCAGCTGCTGTGGTAGTGTACCTGGGAGCACCTTAGTAGGGAGTCAGAACGAGCTCCTCTACAAGCATATGCCTCTGGGTCAATAATACATGCTTAGTCAAAGTATGAAAATTAAGAACAACTTTATTTTGGAAACACACAGTATTTAAGAACTTTTCAACATAGTAGGGGGAGGGGCTACCTGAGGTCAGCCCCTAATGGCCTCTGGCCAATCACATAGGGTCATGTCCTGGGAATCATGAGTCCCCTCCCAGGTCCGCCCACTAGGTGTGGCTAACAGAGTCATTGGGCTTCTGACCACCAGAGGGGAGCACATCCTAACTCTCTCCTGGGTCCTCTGCTAAGAACTGAGAAGCCCCCTGGGGAGATGGTGCCTCTGTGGCTGTGGCGATCCCATTGTTCATTATCCGTTAAGTGTGTGTACACGAGGGATTAGCCTTTGGGGCCAGATCTCCCTGACAAGATGTATGTGGCAATGTGTGCATTAGAATTACTCCCCACTGTAAGACATTGGCACATATAGTATTCCACACACTGTCAGTCTGTTCACGTAAAAGCGCGAAAGCGCACCCAACATAAAACCGCCTACTGACCTCATAGGATATGGGAGTGGGGTAGGGTTTCCACATCAATCCCTCTCATGCATTAATAACTTTTATTGATGGTGATGGGAACCCTGCTCCTCTCCCTAGACAACAATCACAACAATACACCATTATAGCACTATACCAGTGGCTCTGTGCGCTCAAACCCCCAGTCATCATCTCCACTGGCAACAGCCTGTGGCAGACATCAGTCCAAGTCTGACAATAGATATAAATTCTTTGTATATACCGTATATATTTGAGTATAAGCCGACCCGAGTATAAGCCGAGGCACCCATTTTACCACAAAATACTGGGTAAAATGAGTGACTTGAGTTTAAGCGAGGGTGGGAAATGTGCTGCCCCCTGTGTCCCTCTTATGCCCTCCTCTCTCTTCGTGTCTCTTCTCCCCTCTCCCTTCCCTGTGTCTCTTCCAACCTCTTCCTTATCACCCTCCTCAACCCCACTCCTTAACCTCCCTCCTCATCCTCAACCTCCCTCCTCATCCTCAACCTCCACCTCCTTTCTCATCCTCCCTCCTCAACCCCCCATCCTCAACCCCCGTCCTGAACCCCCCATCCTCATCCTCTCTCCTCAACCCCCCATCCTCAACCCCCCATCCTCAACCCCCCTCCTCAACCCCTCCTCCTCATCCTCAACCTCCCTCCTCATCCTCAACCTCTTTCCTCAACCCCCCCATCCTCAACCCCTTCCTAAACCTCCCTGCTCAACCCCCCCATCCTCAACCCCCTCCTCAAGCCCCTCATCCTCCCTCCTCAACCCCCCATCCTCATCCTCAACCCCCTCCTCAACCCCCCTCAACCCCCCCATCCTCAACCCCCATCCTCATCCTCTCTCCTCAACCCCCTATCCTCAACCCCCCTCCTCAACCCCTCATCCTCAACCTCCCTCCTCATCCTCAACCTCCCCCCTTAACCCCCCTCCTCAACCCCCTCCTCATCCTCCCTCCTCAACCCCCCATCCTCAACCCCCTCCTCAACCCCCCCATTTTCATCCTCAACCCCCCCATCCTCAACCTCCCTCCTCAACCCCCCTCAACCCCCCTCCTCAACCTCAACCCCCCTCAACCCCAACCCACCTCCTCAACCTCAACCCCCCTCAACCTCCCCCCTCAATCCCCCTCAACCACAACCCCATTCCTCAACGCCCCTCCTCAACCTAAACCCCCCTCAACCCCCCTCCTCCACCTAAACCCCCCTAAATACCTCCCCCCTCTCCCCTCACTTACCTGCTTGTGCTCCGGCCTCCGCTCCTTGACCAGGCATGCATGTGACGTCATATGCGCTCCGTCGCCGGGTCAAGGAGCGGAGGCCGGAGCACAAGCAGGTAAGTGAGGGGAGAGGGGGGAGGTATTTAGGGGAGTTTAGGTGGAGGAGGGGGGTTGAGGGGGATTTAGGTTGAGGAGAGGGGAGGGAAAGTGACACGGGGGTAGAGAGACACACAAGAAGGGTTAGAGACACACAGGGGGGTTAGAGACACACAGGGGGGTTAGAGACACACGGGGGGTTAGAGACACAAGGGGGGGTTAGAGAGACACGGGGTGTGGTTAGAGAGACACGGGGGGAGAGTGACTCGAGTATAAGCCGAGGGGGCCCTTTTTTGCCTTAAAAAAAGGGCTGAAAAACTCGGCTTATACTCGAGTATATATGGTAGTTGAAAGATTTGAAATACACATTGCCCATACCACTTGTATCCTTGGGCAAAACCACCACATGTGGGAGTGCATGCCTATATGATCACATCTCCTCCAACATTGGTTATTCTGTTCTGGTAATATCTTGTAAATTTTACTGGATCATAATATATTAAGCAAACTTTTTGTGCCAAGAGTTTTTCAACTGACAAGAGGACATTCTTTGAGATTAGAAGTAAAAAGATTTTACCTTACTGAAAGAAAAGGGTTCTTCATACAGGGAGTGCAGAATTATTAGGCAAGTTGTATTTTTGAGGATTAATTTTATTATTGAACAACAACCATGTTCTCAATGAACCTAAAAAACTCATTAATATCAAAGCTGAATATTTTTGGAAGTAGTTTTTAGTTTGTTTTTAGTTTTAGCTATTTTAGGGGGATATCTGTGTGTGCAGGTGACTATTACTGTGCATAATTATTAGGCAACTTAACAAAAAACAAATATATACCCATTTCAATTATTTATTTTAACCAGTGAAACCAATATAACATCTCAACATTCACAAATATACATTTCTGACATTCAAAAACAAAACAAAAACAAATCAGTGACCAATATAGCCACCTTTCTTTGCAAGGACACTCAAAAGCCTGCCATCCATGGATTCTGTCAGTGTTTTGATCTGTTCACCATCAACATTGCGTGCAGCAGCAACCACAGCCTCCCAGACACTGTTCAGAGAGGTGTACTGTTTTCCCTCCTTGTAAATCTCACATTTGATGATGGACCACAGGTTCTCAATGGGGTTCAGATCAGGTGAACAAGGAGGCCATGTCATTCGATTTTCTTCTTTTATACCCTTTCTTGCCAGCCACGCTGTGGAGTACTTGGACGCGTGTGATGGAGCATTGTCCTGCATGAAAATCATGTTTTTCTTGAAGGATGCAGACTTCTTCCTGTTCCACTGCTTGAAGAAGGTGTCTTCCAGGAACTGGCAGTAGGACTGGGAGTTGAGCTTGACTCCATCCTCAACCCGAAAAGGCCCCACAAGCTCATCTTTGATGATACCAGCCCAAACCAGTACTCCACCTCCACCTTGCTGGCGTCTGAGTCGGACTGGAGCTCTCTGCCCTTTACCAATCCAGCCACGGGCCCATCCATCTGGCCCATCAAGACTCACTCTCATTTCATCAGTCCATAAAACCTTAGAAAAATCAGTCTTGAGATATTTCTTGGCCCAGTCTTGACGTTTCAGCTTGTGTGTCTTGTTCAGTGGTGGTCGTCTTTCAGCCTTTCTTACCTTGGCCATGTCTCTGAGTATTGCACACCTTGTGCTTTTGGGCACTCCAGTGATGTTGCAGCTCTGAAATATGGCCAAACTGGTGGCAAGTGGCATCGTGGCAGCTGCACGCTTGACTTTTCTCAGTTCATTGGCAGTTATTTTGCGCCTTGGTTTTTCCACACGCTTCTTGCGACCCTGTTGACTATTTTGAATGAAACGCTTGATTGTTCGATGATCACGCTTTAGAAGCTTTGCAATTTTAAGAGTGCTGCATCCCTCTGCAAGATATCTCACTATTTTTGACTTTTCTGAGCCTGTCAAGTCCTTCTTTTGACCCATTTTGCCAAAGGAAAGGAAGTTGCCTAATAATTATGCACACCTGATATAGGGTGTTGATGTCATTAGACCACACCCCTTCTCATTACAGAGATGCACATCACCTAATATGCTTAATTGGTAGTAGGCTTTCGAGCCTATACAGCTTGGAGTAAGACAACATGCATAAAGAGGATGATGTGGTCAAAATACTCATTTGCCTAATAATTCTGCACTCCCTGTAGTAAGGGTGGTTAATCTGTGAAATTCTCTCCCTAAGGAGGTGGTGGCAGCAGATTCGATAGATAACTTTAAAAAGGGATTGTATATATTTTTAAATAAAAAGGGCATTCAGGGTTATCCTGAATAATTACATAGTGAGCATTGATCCAGGGAGGAGTCTGATCGCCAGTATCTGGGGTCAGGAAGGAATTTTATATATTTTTTCCCCTTTTGAGACAATTCTTTTTCTTCATCTTCAGAGGAGATCTAAAAAGGTTGAACTTGATAGACTAAAAGTATTTTTTCAACCTCAATTACTATGTAACTATGGCCTTATTTAATTCCAAGCCAGTAACTCAATCGCAGACAGCCAAATGTCTGCGATAGAGTTGCGGGCTCCCATTGGTCTCCGTTTATAAGACTATTCAATTCCTCCAGGTTGCGAGTTGCGATCCTGAACCCAGCTCCGTAAACCATGCACTGGTCCGGAGCAGTTGTGGGCGGGAACCATATCAATTCATCCAACGCTTAACCACCCCTTTCGAATCGGCCAATAGAAAATTAGACCGTCATAATTACGAAAGTAAAATATGGAGGTTACATGTCAATCAATCAAGTTCGGGGGTCCGATATGCGATCGGTTTCTCACAACTTAAGAAAATTAAAAATGATTAAAATGAATACCATTACTGTTCTAGTCCATATTGGTGGTGGCCTGATATGTATTCATTCATTGATACCCAAAATCATTTAACCCTGATATGACACATAAAAAAAAAACCTCTTTGCTGTCAGTCTCTCGTTATCTCTGCTGACTCTTTCTCTCTCTCTCTCTTTGCTGTCTTTCTCTCTCTTTGCTGTATGTGTGCTGTCTCTCTCTCTCTGTGCTGTCTTTGTCTTTGAGGTGCGTAAAGGCTGCTGTTATTACGGCTCTCAGGCCCCACCCTTTGATGATATATTTGCCTTGTCCCCAATGACATCATGGCCCTGCCCAGCAGATTCAGATGAGCACGTGTCGAATGACTGTAGATTCAGGTAAGTTTTGATTTCAGTTCTTAAGAAAATGAACACTTGAACCCCCCACAGCTACAGGCAACCTGTCCAAAACATAATCCTCTGTAACACAAGTTGAATCATCTAAATATATATATTTCTCTAAAATACTTTTATGTTCCTGCCTTGCATATCTATTGATGTTATTGTGTTACATACTTCACAAACATGTGAAGTTTTTACCAAGCTACAGCGATCCTTTTAACTATTATGTATTTTCTTATTTAAAGGGATATGGAATGTTCCTGGATTTTACTAGGTATATAATATGCCTCTGCATATATTTCTTTTATGTACTTTATTTTTTTTAGATGTGCTTATAATCTCTGCTTAAAATCAAACAAATTGTACCTGTATGGCTCTGCCCACTGCAGCAAATGCAGACACAGACACTACAGGGCTGGATGTTCAGTATAGTGTCCAAGCCTATCAAGGACCACGTCTCAGCAGCATGCTTCAGAATGTTGCTGAGAGATGGTCATTGATTGGTTAGTATGAGACACAGCAGAGTCTGCCTGCATACGCTGCAGAGGGCAGACCCATACAGGCTATATTTGTTTGATTTTAGGTAGTAAAAACAGAAATGTCAAACTCCTCTTAACAAAATAAAGTACATCAAAGTAAATAGTTACCCACGCATATTATGTATCTTGTAAAATCCATAAATCTTCCATGTCCTTTTAGGAATCTTAATTCGATAATATAGGCCTCCATTCAATTACCAGCCCACAGCTCGATCGCTGTAGGCGTATGTCGGCAGGTGTGTTGTGGGCTCCTTTTCGTCTCCAATTACGATGCTATTCAAGCCCGTAAGGCCTGTTTTAACTTTTAACGCTTCTGGGTATCCGATCCGATGAAGTGCGCCAAAATCAGTCAAGGCCTTAAGTTGCGATCCCGTCACAGTTCAAGTAACCAATAGAAAGCGAAGGATGCCAATCAATGTTGCGGGAACCGGTTTAAAAGACTGTGAAAACTGTAATTCTTTGACTGTGCTGTAACTGAGAAAGTCAACACACAGGTCTATTTTTTGAGCGGGTTTTTGAGAGAGATAAAGAGAGAGAGAGAGAGAGAGTGTTAGAGAGAGAGATAATGTTAGAGAGAGATAGAAAGTGTTACAGAGAGAGTGAGAGTGCCAGAGAGAGAGAAATAGAGAGTGTTAGAGAGAGCGAGTGAGAGTGCCAGAGAGAGAAATAGAGAGTGTTAGAGAGAGAGATATAGAGCGCTAGAGAGAGAAGCACTGGAGGAGCAGGAGAGTGAGGAGAGGAGGAGAGTGAGGAGGGAGAGGAAAACACCAGAGGAGGAGAATGAGGAGAGAAGGAGAGATTGAGAGGGAGTGGAGACAGCAGGCCTGGGAGGGGAGGTACAGGTGGAGGAGAGCAGGAGGTGGGAGGGATGTGCCCCCAGATGTAGGCACACAAGGTGTAGGAGAAGAGGGTTAAGGCCTGATCCCAGGGGGGGGGGGGTAGTGTGAATGAGGGGCAGGCCCCAGGGCGATAATAATAGCGAAGATGAGACAGAAAGTCCAAGCCCACCGTAGCCTCATCCATGGTGGTAGGGATGTGAGGTCTTGCGAAAAGATTATTGCAGATCAGAGGAGATCTTAAAAGGTTGAACTTGATGGACTGAAAGTCTTTTTTCAACCCTAATTACTATGTAACTGTGTAACTATGTAACTATGTAAGATACGTGCCTGAAATGAGGTGACTGCAACTGTGGCTTCATTAGGGGTTACAAACAGGGATGTTCGTTTGGTTAAACACTGATGTGATGACTGCCAGATAAAGGTGAAGAAGAAAATGGCAGTGGAGGCCAGAGCAGCCCGTGGGACTGGTGGTGGCCAACCACTATACATCACATACTGTGGATGGGAGGGGACTATCAAGGAGTCTTTGGAGCCAGCAGCAGTAGTGGGCCTTCAAGGACAGTTGGACACTGGCTATCAGGAAACTCTGCAAAGTGAGTACCATGTCTCTTAAGCATGTTAACACCCATTGCTGAGCATTGGTCACAGATTAGTCAGCCTCACACACTGCACCAGCTTTATATATATCTATATATTTTAATATAAGCCATTATCTACAATGATCATGATACAGCTCAATCTTTATCTGCTGGGAAACAATCACTAGAGCAAATTACAAGTGACCATGATGTCAGTGATACTGAAACAGGCAGCAAACAATTGTTCAGAGAATCAATACTCAAATACTATTGTCCTTTCATTTCAGTACCCAGGAGGCGTACCCCTCCCGCAAAGACACAGGCAGTGTCTCCACCAGAGGCACCACTATCACCAACGCAGGTGGTGGAGGAAGCCCAGGGCCTGGGCCCATCACAGGAGTCTGGACCATCAGCAGCAGGACCATTGTGAGAACCATCCCCTGGGCCCTCACGGCACGTTCCCAGACCTTTCAAATAACTGGAAGTACAATGAACCACCAACCATCTGCAGTGATGTTAAACTCATGGGGACCACACTCAACAGGCCCACTACTGCCACTTGGTGACACTCAATCAATACGTGTGTCGGACCCCAATCCCCTCCTACTCCTGACTGGGCCACAACAGATGATGCCACAGCAGTGGTTGTCCCAGCAGTTGTCCCAGCAGTTGTCCCAGCAGATGTCGCAGCCATTTTTACCTCAGCTCTTGTCACAGCTGTTGATGTCACAGCCGTTGTTGACACAACAGACCAGTCACACCTAATACGGATGGGCAACAGCACCTTCTCCATTGGCAACATAATCCATATTGGCAACACTATCTCTATCCCTACCGGGTACACTATCACAATGGGAAACACCTGTGGCCTCACCATAAGCACATCCAAAATCCAACATTGTCCTGAAACTGAACTCACGTCCCCGCATCAGGCACCTTGAGTGACAAATATCATCTGCTTGGCTGATGAGCACGAGGTCAGAGCATTCCATCAGCTGACAGCTCAGCTGGCACGTCAGAATGAAATTGCTACAGGGCAGGCGGAAAGCATCCAAGCAAAATATGGTGTGGTGAGGAGGCATTATCTTTGGATGGAGAGGTACGAGCAAATGGCTCATAGGGACAGACAAGCCCAGAAACATCACTTGGCATGGCTGATGTAGTTGGCTGAAGCCCATGTGCCTACACTCCAGCCTTCAGTTACACAGGCTCCACCACACCACAGCCAGAGCCTACAGCCTCCTTGTCTCACCCATTACCACCAACGACAGCTGCAACACAGCTACCACAGTTGGATGCACCCCTCAATCCAACACTTCCTGGACGTGGTAGAAGAAGGATGCCCGTGGTTTCCAGAAGGTGTGGGCCCAGTGCTCAGAAAGAGGAAGTAGGTGTGAATGTCCCCCAGGTCAGTGGTTGTCAAATTTGTCTCCAGGACCCACCACACAGACTATGATTTGGATAAAACACTGTGTGAATACACATGTGAAGCAATTTGAGTTTCCTCCACCTGTTGAATACTATTTGCCTCATTTATTGATTCCCATAAATCATGGCCTGACTGATGGCTCCTGAGGAGAGGATTGAGAACCTCTGCCATAAGTCCTCCTCATCCACACTCCACAATGAATATCATTTTGTATTAATGTTGACATACTAATGGCTGGCTACAGAGTGTGTACACGTACGGTTATATTGAATATTTCTGCAATTTATGTTCAATGTAGATTGCCATTAAGAAGTCAATCCAAATAGTGTTCTGATTGATATCTTGTTCTTGTCTCTGTAGGTGTTAACAGCCCAATCTCACAACCATGAAGGCATGTTCCTCAACCTCCTCTTTCTGTGTCACATATTCTGCTAATAATTTTTAGATTATTCCTTAACATATGACAACACACTGTGTGTGGAATAGATCTGTATGACATTATCCATAATTATGTTCATCTGTTTCATTGAGCAGATATAGACAAGTTGAAAGTGTTAAGCACAATAATGGTTTCTCCAGTTACATGGAGTGATTTCTGTTGATCCCTTTTCTCTCCAAGTGCAGTGGTGTAGTGAACACATATGACCCTGGTAGGTGCTATGCATCATGCTTATTCTAGAATATAACATTACCCCCTTTAGGTATCCCCTTGTTCACAAGCAAAACCTCTTGCCATTCTGGTATCCGCCCACATCACACCCATGATATTAATGCACAATCGTATGCTGATAAACATGTGCTCTGTGTATCTAATAAACTATGATATTTTCAGATTGTTATCAGTGTTACTGTGTGTTTGTAATATTCAAATATTGTGAACCCCAAGATTAATTATTGAAACTAACAATTAGTATCTTGTACATAGATCGTCCTTCTATATACACATTTTGTGTTAATGTATAGTTGGGGTTATAGCTGTGTCCCCATTGTAGCTGATGGTGGAGGTAATGTTCTTGGGTTTGATTCATGCCACAGCTATGTATGATATTTGGGTTTCCTAACACATGGAGATATGTAATCATGTTATATATTAGAGCATATGTCAGAAAGAGGTGCAGTTGTGTAATGTGTATGTGTATATTCATACATATGTACACATACTTGTTGCGGTTCTCCATCTCTCCATCCACTAGATATATTTGTACATTGCTAATAAGATGAAGGTGGCAGGCAGGGTGCTCACACTCCATGACTTAGCAAAACGGATATATGGTTATACCCATATGTTACCTACTGTGCCACCCTACCTCCCTAACACTTGCATTTTAGTGTACCCTCATGGTTCAATTCAATAATCTAAACACATTGTGAATATTATATTTACACCCCTAACCGGTGTTGCACAGCACAGATGTTGACTTTCATGGTCCTTTAATGTGTGTTTGTGAAATGCTATGGTATCCACATTAGCGAGGCAAACACAAACAACATAGAAGATGAATCATATTTAATGGTAGCGAAATAATAACATACACATATCAACAAAGCCACACAGTGACAAATTATCACAGGTATGCAAAGTATCAGAGTTCTAGTAATACAGGGAAATAGGGTATATGAACAGAATGCAGGCAGGAGGAATGACATTGATATGGATGATCAGTTGAGGGGGATTTACAGTGTATGATCAAAAATTAGGCAATATTATTTAAATCATAGTATTACAGATATTCAGACATCTATAACATTCAATAGGCAAAGATAACAATAATACAGTATAAGGAGATATACTTATGGGGAGAAGTAAAATGTAGGCTTGTGTGTCCAACAGACACTCCTATGCAACTTCAGAAGTATAAGAGCTCAATCAGTGAAAGGTATAACCCCAATAGATCAGTTCTCTGGCAATGATAATCTGCTATGAGAGCAGCCTCTCCATATGTAACTTTGGATACTAATATGGGACATAACTAGTACCATATCAGCTATAATATAACTGAAGATTAACATAACATCATTAAACAGTTATGTTCCAAGCCTAGAGTTACTCTTCCCCATATGTACAGGGAGGATCACAACAGCACTGAATAAGAGATCTGGAAGGAAGTATGATGCAGGCTTCACAATAGTCCAAGTAGAGGAGAGTATAGAATGTTTAAAGCGATTGGTACATATAAATCTATGTCGAGTATGTGTGCATACACATGCTGTGGATATGCGATGACAGATGTCACATGGCATCTGTATTGTATTCTTCAATTACAGCTATAAATGTATTGGCTAATCAGTAATGGGAATCAAATATCACATTGGATGCAACAACTTAATGATTGGGAGACATGCACATACATGATGACATTAGCATGACCATGGAATGTCGGGATGCTTGTCTTCATGCCTTGTCATGACCGTGATCTGGAATGAAAACACAATAAACATATTATGATGAACATTACACATGCTATATTAGCAGCTACCAACAGATCCAGGTATGTGAGATTGTAAACAAGGTACTCATCTGGCAGATGATGATGATCGCTAATTCAAATTATTCATGATGTTGAAATAGTACAACTTGGCTGAGACATTCCTCCGGCTATGCTCAGGGTGTTCTGGAAACTATCAGATGCAAGGAAGAGTATTGCAGCTAACATCCGTGTCATCCCTGGGATGGCTCTATTGATCCGTGAGGAAGTCCTCCCTCAGGTCTGCATAGAGCTACTTAAGACTGGCACGGGTTAACCTAAAATGCTCATACACTTCCCCGTCAGTTAACCCCTCTAATGTGACTCTCCCTGTATTATTTGGGTGCCTGGACCCTCCTTGCCAGCTCCTGGGCCTGCTCACCTCCCGGTGGCTGTTGTTGTGCCAGGGCCAGCACTTTCAGCTCACCCAGTTGTTCAGCAGCCTCTGCCAGTACATAATGCCTGATTCTGTGGTTCTGGACCCCCTGCAGCTGTTTACACACATCAAGGTGATTCTTTCTGTCTGCAGGTGCCCCTATATACCCCTGCACCGGTGCCACTCTGCCGCCTACCTGCCCCCCACCATGATCCTAGGCATATCCTGTGATAATTCCTGTGCCTGGCTTGCTTCTGGACCACCATGGATCACATTAGCACGCTCACCCATATTCACTCCCAGCCACGCCTCTCTGCCACTCCTCTGCCACTCCTCAATCTCACGCCGTACATCAGGGTCTCCACTCGTCAACAATCTGTACAATAATTCATATCTCTTCCTGCGCCAACTCCACACATACATATATACAGCAATCCCATTGTGGGAATCCATGATGGGTCAGGCTTGCTGATGGCTTGTTGGGGCTGGGGTTATATAGCTTGTTGATTACAGCAACTGTTAATATCCAGGTGGATGTCAGGTTAGGAATAGCTCACTTGTGTATTTGAGACTTATCTGGCATTACAGCTGATTTAGGTTCTGGCTACGGGAATCCGCATCATGTTAATCTAATGAACTACCCTGCTTTTGTATAGTTTTTCCTATTTGTAACCCCTAATGTTTTTTGTTCCCCTGGTACTTGATATATGCCACGTGGTGGTGTAATTTGCCCACTGTTTGTTGTCCCAATGTAGATGTGATGAGTGAAATGTATATAAGATGATCTTTGTATTTTTAGGGTCCACATTAGTGCCTCTGTGAGTGTGAAAGGGTTAATATGTAAGCCATTTGCATGTATGTGTGTTGCAATTTAATGAGGAAGTGTGTCTTTAATAGCTTTCAGCATGTTGCAGCATGGCTTTTCATATTGGCATATGCATGACCATTACAACCTATGTGGAAAATAAAATGTTATTTTTTGCTATATTTGATAGTTGGGAGTTGTTGTGCATGTGATTGTAATGCATTCCATTGCTTTCCCCATATTTTAAAGTGCATTGGTATATTTATATTGCCATTTGCAGTGTTACAAACAAGTCTGTAAACCCTTTGCGGGTCCTATTTGGAACCTGTAAGCTTTGGGCTGCCACATGGCGTTTGCGGCCTTGATTGTGGCTGCGGTGTTGAGCTATTTTTGCAATTGAATATCGATTAGCGATTTTCACAATCGGAAGTCTTGCGGCCTTGAAAGATCAAAGGCTTTGGGAGGCTGTAAGTTACGGGTTTAACCATCGCCATTTATTAAAGGCCATAACTCGTAAGCCGTTTGGAGCCCACAAAAAAGATGCCAATTGAATAGCAAATTAACTTGCAACCTCATGGGCTACTGGATCACCTGAAACCTTAATTAAATGAGCCTGATAGTCTTTTAAAAAACTGTCAGAATATGACAATAATAAGGTGTCTAGGACTGTGCAGGAAATGCTGGATAATAATTAGATTTTGTCACACTATAGACAAAGCCTTATGTGGAGCCCTTTGAATTGTAATTAATAATATGTACTGTTTATATGATATTATTGCACCTGCACAACCTAACCGCCCACACAAGGAAAAATGTACAGGCACAGTAATCCAGGATACTGAACACTATATCACTGTGTATGAATAAAAACAGATTTAAAACTATCACATATATAGTTGTGAGCGTATGAGTTGTTGCTAACGCTTGCGGGCTCGCGTAACGAGGGCTGCGGGCGAGGGCCTCAGTTGCTGGCATGGAGCGCCGAAGGCACGCCTTGCCAGCAACTGAGGCCCTTGCTTTTCGCGAAGCGAGGGACTCAGTTGCTGGCAAGGAGTGCCGAAGGCACTCTTTGCCAGCAACTGCGACACTCGCAAACTTTACGTTCGAACGCAAACAACACGAAACAGCAACTGCGACCCTCGCAAACTTTACCTCGCAACGCAAACAACATACAACACACGTTACCACTCATTACGACTTCGCAAAAATCGCCCGCAACCCGCGAACATGAGCAAATTCCAAACACAATAAATACACACAGCACATACATAAAAAGCTTACCTACAGCAAGAGGAAGCATCTAGAACCTCAAAAAAGCAAGCGAGAGAAAAAATGTCCGCTGAACAAAACGAAAACGAGGCTACAGCACTCTAAACACGCAAAACACCACAATAAACTCGCAAAACACCACAAAAGACCTACGGATATTCTGCTAAGACGCATACCAACATTACCCACCCGCCAATGCGGAAGTACACAACTACGCTAACGGTTTGGTCTCGCGCACGCAAATGCTTACACAGCAGCTCCACACCACTAATGCTGCAGCAACATCAAAACAGATTCCCAGCTCTTCAACACAATGCTTCAAAATAAGTAAAGTATATTTATTTATTAATGTATTATATATTTCATTATTATACACCAAACAGCATTAGCTACCTTACAATGTCATTGCCGTCATTTTTTGACGGGCAATTCGCTAGTGATATTATAATTGCCTGGCATTTCAGAGCTGGAGTAGAGTCACTGGAAAGAACACATACACTGGTCTGGGCAGAGTACACACACGGTTTGCCTTTCTCTGGATCAAATAGCAAGTAATGCATATATTGCAAATCAGAGAGATCTAAAACGGATGAACTTGATGGACTAAAGACAACCTAAATTACTATGTAACTTTATACACAGATAGCGGATTAGACTGAGCACAAACACTATACACACAGATAGTGGACTGGACAGATTACACACACTGGATACATACACAGAACACACACTGGACTGGACTGAACACACACATTGGTCATACAGACAGTGAATTACACTGAGCACACACACTAGACACACGCTGGAGTCGGGAAAGCCCTCACACTGGACCACAGACAATGGACTGGACAGAGTATATACACTAGACAAAAACACTGGACAAACACACACTGTAGTGGGATGAGCAATCACACTAGACACATACTGCACTGGATCACCCATAACCCTGCAGAGCCTCCTGAAATCTGGCGACACATTTTTCTGGGGACAAAGGTCCGAAGGCAAGCCTATATCCAATTCTGCTGAGCTAATTTAATATTAAATGCACACGTGTTGCTGAAAGCTGTTGATGATAGTTATTGTCAATATTCACTCAGCTTGGCTGCAATCCTCTGAATTCAGTTAATCGGTTGCAGGAGGAGTGTGGATAGAAGAACAGCAGATTTACTGCTTGGGTGAGCTGCTGAAAGGAGCTCTCTGTTGGGGCTTTTAGGGTGTATGAAATGTTTGATTAGAAATATATATAGTGACACAAACGGAAATGCGCTGATATCTGCACAAACACAGCCAGGACCAATTCACCTCTCCATTGTGCCAATGCCAAGAGTAAGGAACTGAAATATATTTCTGCCTAGGCTTAGGGCAACACAGTTCCAGGGTGCTGTAGCCTGCACTGGACTGCTTGTTTTTTTCAGGCCTAGGGCAGCACAATTCCAGGGTTCTGCAGTCTGCATTAGGTTGCCTGTTTGGTTCTGGCCTGGGGCAACACATTTCTAAGGTGCTGCAGTTCGTCGCAGATCGCCTTTAAAGTGTCATGTAATAGTGTGTGGACTGAAATGTCTTTAAGCACCTGATACATCAGCCATACGGTATATATAGTTACTAGCGAGTTGCCTGTCAAAAATGTCTCCCTCCCCTGTGTCTCTTTCCCCCTCTCCCCGGGGTCTCTTTCCCCCCTCTCCCATGTCTCTTCCCCCGCCCTCCCTTGTGTCTCTTCCTCCTCCCTCCCCTATGTCTCTTTTCCTCCCTCTCCCTCACCTGTGTCTGTTTCCCCCCTCTCCCTCCCCTGTGTCTCTTTCCACCCTCTCCCTTCCCATGTGTCACTTCCCCCCTCTCCCTGTGCTGCAGTCCTTGCAATGAGCGCCTACGGCGCACATCGCGAGCATCAGTGGGGCAGTGGGGAGCCCTGCAATGAGTGCCTATGGCGCTCATTGCAGCATGGGCAAGCGCCAGATGTTGTCCCGCAACTGCGTCCCTCGCTTTGCAAGGGATGCAGTTGCAGGCCTCGCTTTGCGAGGCCCGCAAAGCATGATGTCAACTCGCAGTACTACAACTATATATGTGTTAGGGTCTAAAAGTACTTTTGTGTAATTTCAGGAGTTCCTATTAGATTTACTCCAGAGATGTAAAATGGGGAAGGTGTTTTGGTATTTCATCAGAGTCTTTTGTTTTTTGTGGTAGCGTTTTGTGTATAAACAAATATCTTATAATTACAGGCTTGTTTGTCATGCTAGGTGGGGCCATGACATCATCGATGACACTATCAATGGGCGGGGCCTGAGAGCCAGCATAACAGTCATCATTACACACCTCAGAGAGAGAGACAGCACACAGAGAGAGAGAGAGACAGCACAGAGAAACACACAGCAATGAGTTACACATGGTTTTGCAAGTGGATTTACCTTACAAGAAAAGGCTGATAAATTGCAGAGTGCACTAATTGTGCCCAGGTGAGAAGGGTGTGGCTTGACTGTTAAACTAGTATAAAAGGTTTGTGAGCTGGTTTGGGGCCTGTTTGAAAGTGGATTTACCTTACAAGTAAAGGCTGATAAATTGCAGGGTGCACTAATTGTGCCCAGGTGAGAGGGGTGTGGCTTGACTGTTAAACTAGAATAAAAGGTTTGTGAGCTGTTCTGGGGTTGTTTACAAGTGGATTTACCTTACAAGAAAAGGCTGATAAATTGCAGAGTGCACTAATTGTGCCCAGGTGAGAGGGGTGTGGCTTGACTGTTAAACTAGTATAAAAGTTTTGCTAGATGTTTTAGGGCTGGTTGCAATGGATTATCCTTTACAGGTAAAGGCTGATAAATTGCAGAGTGCACTAATTGGGCCCAGGTGAGAGGGGTGTGGCTTGACTGTTAAACTAGTATAAAAGGTTTGTCAGCTGTTTTCACTGAGCACAGTTTAGCTGGGCCTAGCATGGAGGGTGGAGCTGGGGCTAGTGAGGATGTCCAGGGAGGTAGCTTGGTTACAGTTACAAGGGGAAGCGGGGGGAACAGGAGGAGGCAGGCCAGTTCTGAGTTGGCAAACACCAACAGATTTGCCAGATTGAGTGAAACTGTTGGGGATGTCCATTCAGGAATGGCAATGCCAGATAGAGCTGTTCCCTCTTACAGCCGGGAGAACAGCTCTACTGGAGGAGAGGGAGGGCAGAATAGGCAGAGCAACAGACAGGTTTTGGTTGTAGGGGACTCTATTATTAGGAAGGTAGACAGGGGGATTTGTCACCCAGATCCCAGCAATCAAACAGTTTGCTGTCTCCCGGGTGCTCGGGTTCGTCATGTTGTGGATCGGGTAGACAAATGATTGGGAGGGGCTGGAAATAAACAGGTTCTCTTGGTACATATTGGTACCAATGACAAAGTTAGTGGAAGAGGGAGTGTCGTAAAGAATGATTTTAGAGAACTAGGTAATAAGCTGAAGGCAAGGACCTCCAAGGTTGTATTTTCTGAGATACTACCAGTGCCACGTGCTAGCCTAGGGAAGCAGAAGGAGCTTAAGGAGGTTACTGCGCGGCTAAAGATGTGGTGCACTAAGGAGGGGTTTGGGTTTTTAGAGCACTGGGCTGACTTCTCACTTCGGTACAATCTCTACAATAGGTACGGATTGCACATTAATGACGAGGGAGCTTTTGTACTAGGGGATAGGATGGTAGTAAGGATGGAGGAGTTTTTAAACTAGTAGGTGGGGGGGAGGGACTAGATATAAGTAATGGGGTAGAAAGTGTAGAGGGTATAAGGAATGAATTAACAACTCATAGGGCAAGAGATGGGGGAGGGGTAGTATAGTCAATAAGGAGGTAGTACTAAGTAATTCAAGTACAGTGGCAGGCACTTCAGAACTACAGACTCATAACATAAGGTATATGCTTGCTAATTCCAGAAGCTTACCAGAAAACATGGGAGAGTTAGAATTATTAGCAATTAAAGAAAAATGGGATTTAATAGGCATTACTGAAGCATGGTGGGATGAATCATGACTGGACTGTTAATCTGGATAGTTATAACCTATTTAGGAAAGATAGAGGCAATGGTAAATGAGGAGGAGGGATTTGTCTGTATGTTAACCCTGAATTTAAGCCTATAGTCAGAGAAGATATTTATGGTGGACCTAGTGATAAAGTTGAATGTTTGTGGGTAGAGTTAAATAGCGGAGCAGCAAATTCCAAAAGAATATTAGTAGCAGTATGCTATAAACCCCCAAATATAGCTGAAAGAGAGGAAGTACAATTATTGTTACATGGAAATGCAGCTAAGCATAGGCAAGTTCTAATAATGGGAGATTTTAATTACCCTGAAATAAACTGAATAAATGAGACCAGCAGTTCATCTAAGGGGAGAAGGTTCTTGAGTACAGTCAGGGATCATTATCTGCCCCAGGTTATACAAGAGCCTACTAGAAATGAAGCTATCTTAAATTTACTCATCACAAATAATATTGATATAGTATCAAATGTTGGAATAGGGAAGCCTTTGGGAAACAGTGATCACAACACAGTCTCATTTGAGATTGAATTAAAACATTTTTTTTTAAGGGGCCAACAAAATCTCTTTATTTTAAAAGGGCGGATTTTAACGGTCTAAGGGCAGCAATACAAAGTATAGACTGGGACAGAGAACTGATAGGTAAAAACACTGAACATAAATGGACAACATTTAAATCCTTACTAAATATACATAAATATACTTACTAAATATACATACACATCGGCATATACCGTGCAGGAATAAAAGTAAAAGGAGTAAATCCCATCCAATGTGGCTTAACAATGATTTAAAGATCAAGATACGGAGTAAAAAACAGGCATTTAAATTATACAAACAAGAGGGGACAGAGACTGTTTTACGGGAATACAAGGAAATCAACAAGGGGTGCAAAAGCGCTATTAGACTGGCAAAAATAGAAAATGAAAAATTAATTGCAAAAGAGAATAAGACTAACCCTAAAATATTTTTTAAGTATATTAATGGGAAGAAGGTGAGGAAGGAAGCTATAGGAACATTACAATGTGACACAGGCCGTCTGAAAATTAGGGACCAGGAAAAGGCAGATGAGCTAAATAGGTTCTTTTCTTCGGTATACACAAGGGAGATACCAGTGGTTGGGACACTGCAACATAATGGGGCTACACTACCTTTGCCAAATAATTGATTAACAAAGAAAGTAATCCAAAAGAGGTTGGAAAAAATAAATGTTAATAAAGCCCTGGGTCCTGATGGAATACATCCAAGGGTACTGAGGGAACTGGGTTCTGTAATAGCCAAACCATTATATTTAATTTCTCAAGATTCACTTAACACAGGGTCTCTACCAGATGACTGGAGAAATGCTGATGTGATACCTATATTTAAAAAGGGAGCAAGAGCAAATCCGGGGAATTATAGACCAGTGAGCCTCACTTCTGTAGTGGGGAAGCTTTTAGAAGGGTTAATAAGGCATAATATACAAGAATATGTCTATTTGAACAGGATTATAAGTAGGAGTCAACATGAATTTATGAGGGATAGGTCATATCAAACAAATCTAATTAGTTTCTATGAGGAGGTTAGTAGGAACCTGGATCAAGGCAATTCAGTGGATGTAGTCTTTTTGGATTTTGCAAAGGCTTTTGATACAGTGCCACATGGGAGACTATTGTGCAAACTAAGAGATACAGGAATTGCCGTAAATATCTGCTCATGGATTGAGAGCTGGCTACAAGACAGGAATCAAAGTGTTGTTGTAAATGGAACATAATCCGATTGGACTAATGTGGTAAGTGTGGTTCCTCAGGGTTCAGTATTAGGTCCACTCCTTTTTAACATATTTATTAATGACTTAGAGGTAGGATTGGAGTGTGATGTCTCCATTTTCACTGATGACACAAAGTTGTGCAAGGTAATTAAATCAGATAATGATGTGCTTTCCCTCCAAAGGGATTTACATAAAATTGAGGAATGGGCATCAAAATGGCAGATGAGATTTAATACAAATAAATGTAAAGTTATGCATCTGGGAAGGAAAAATCGCCATGCAATTTATAATCTTAATGGAGCAAATCTAGGTGTATCAGATATTGAAAGGGATTTGGGAGTGCTTGTGGACAATCTCCTAGGTAACAGTGCTCAAAGCCAAGCAGCAGCTGCAAAGGCAAATAAAATATTAGCATGTATTAAGAAGGGTATATTCCTCATTTGGAATATGGAGTACAATTTTGGGCACCCCTTCACAAAAAGGACATTTTAGAGCTGGAAAAGGTACAGAGTAGGGCAACAAAACTAATAAAGGGAATGGAGGGGCTAAGTTATGAAGAAAGACTAACCAAATTAAACTTATTTTCTCTAGAAAAAAGGCGTCTAAGAGGAGATATGATTACCTTATATAAATACATACAGGGTCAGTATAAAGATTTGTCAAGGGAGCTTTTTGTGCCAAGAGGTTTTCCACTGAAAAGAGGTCATCCCTTGAGGTTAGAAGTAAAAAGATTCCACCTTAAAGAAAGAAAAGGGTTCTTCACAGTTAGGGTGGTTAATCTGTAGAATTCTCTACCAAAGGAGTTGGTGACAGCGGATTCGATAGATAACTTTAAAAAGGGATTGGATATATTTTTAAATAAAAATGGATTAAGGACTATCCTGAATAAAAAGAGGGATCACCCAGGGATGAATCAGATCGTCAATATCTGGGGTCAGGAATAAATTTTATATTTTCTTCCCTGTTGAAACAATTGGCAAAGTTTCACTGAGTTTTTTTTTCGGTTTTCCTTCCTCTGGATCAATTAACAATAAATCTGCGTATTGCAGATCAGAGGAGATCTAAAAAGGTTGAACTTGATGGACTAAAGTATTTTTTCAACCTAAATTACTATGTAACTATTTAACTATGTAACAGGTCCAAAGGCAGAGTTTTGGTGGGCAGAAAAATCATTTTTACAGTTGCAAAGAGACATTAGGATTTAGAAGATAGAGAAGAGATGAGAGAGGAGTAGTAAGTGTGTTTTGAGATAACTTGTTTAGGATAAAACAAAGTGAGCTGCATCAGAGCGGGCAAGAGTAGAGCTATGGGTGAGATAAATTGAGAATGGAAAAAGGTGAAGCATGTGGAGGTTTCTGCCTGTGAGTCTGGCGGTAGCTGTAGTTGGAAGAGTAAAACTGAAGCTTAATTTATGATGGTCACACAGTGGGAATGAAAGATTAGAAAAATTAGTGATAAAGTAGTTAAGGGGAAAAACAGATCAAAGTGTGTGGCCTCTGTTTAGGGTAGGGGAACTTGTCCATTGGGTGGCATCAAAGGATAAGGTGAGAGAGAGGAGTTTCTCTGTGGTAAAGGCATTGGGGCAGTCAATAGGGATGTTGAAGTCCAAGTGGATGATAGTGGTTCTGTGACTAGAAAGAAAGTGGGTCAACCAGGATGTTAAGTCATCAAGAAACTGAGAGATTGTGCCAGAAGACATTATACAACAGTGAATCTGAGGGCAAGGGGAAGGAGAGTCTGTCTGAACTAATTTAAGCATGGTCTGATTTAGTAAGTATACTGGAATACAGAGCAGAGGTCAGCAACTAATTGTTTAACAAGAAATACTTCTGACCAATGAAAAATATTGCAAGCTACTGAAATATGTACATAAGGAAGGAGACTACAAGCCTTTACACACCATAATGGTAGGGAGGGAATTGGTTGCTCTACTAAAAAGGGTCCATAGGACAGAGGTAGAGTAGTAGAACCATCCTTTGAATCTGAGTCCAGTTGACATGAGGGTTGTTTTCAAAGTGGCATTGGACAATGAGCAAGGTAACAGTCAAGGGTAGACATGTTTGGCAGGAGAAGAGTCAAGGTCAAAATCTAAGTCAAAACCAATCGTTAACAGAGCCATGCCTCCCCAATTTTTACATTAAGAACCTTGACCAGAGACTACATTGTCAGATTTGAGTATTATTATAGGTACTTAAGTTACTACTCTGAAATTGCTCTGGGGTGGCACATTTTGCATTGGTCTGACTCTTAGGGCTAGTGAACAGTACTTACAAGCCAGCCAGAGATGGCAAAACGAGCGTAGAGTATGATGCTCAAGCATGACATGGTTAGGTGCACAAATACTCACAGAGAGCTACCAGTTGTCAGGAAAGTGAGCTACTGGGCAAGGCAGTACCAATGGGAATACCAAAGAAATATCAAACATAAGTTTGATGGCAGATTTAAACCAAAAAGCCCATCTAGTCATCACATTAAAAAACATGGAAAATATTTTGAAGTGCAGTGACCATTTAATCTTTTTAGTGCATAATTTAATCCAAAACAAATGTATTCCCCCAATTTATGCCTGTGTTAATTGTATCTAGAAAGAAATTAATCAAATTTAATCAGTTATCCAGAATTGCTTTTTTGATTGTTGTTTGTGGAGGTCTAAGGTATTGAGTTTAAGTTATGGGTAAGTGTTAAGACTGAAGTTAGAGTTAGAGTTAGAATTAGGTCTTAGATATTTGCCTTCCTCTGGATTAATTAATAATTAAAACTAAAATAAAATTAAAATAATTAAATAATTGATTATTAATTAATTAACAACTAATTAACAACTAAGAGGAGATCTTAAAAGGTTGCACTTGATAGACTGAAAGTCTTTTTTCAACCTTAATTACTATGTAACTATGTAACTAAGTAACTATTAATAGGTTTGCACTACGGCTGGTGGTTATTTTAGTGGTTGATGTTAGGGCATACATCTTGTAATTATAGGATAGTGGTTGAGTATAGGATTTAGGATTCATATTAGAAGAAAGGGTTTTATTCTAGGGTAAGTATTAGGCAAGGGGATACAGTTAAGGGGCCCCGATTCAATTGCAAGCCTGATCGTTATAGGCCATATGTCTGCGGGTGTGTGGCGGGCTCCGGTTCGTCTCCAAATCCGGAGCTATTCAATTGCTCAAGGCTGCAAGTTACCGGCCAAAAGCCTACTCCGTAAACCATGAAGTAGTTCGTAGCAGTTCAGGGCGGGAACATGATCAATTAATCAAGCCCATAACCTCCCATTTCGAATCAGCCAATAGGAAATGAGACAGTCATTATTACGGCAGTAAAACATGGAGGTTACATGTCAGTCAATTAGGTTCGGGGGTCGGATATGCGATCAGGCTTGCAAACCCGCAAAATATAGAATTATGAAAATGAATGCCAATACTGTTCTAGTCCATATGGGTGGCCTGATATGTATTAACTCATTGATACCCGAGATCGATTTAACCCCGAAATGAAACATAAAAATAAATCTTATATACTGCCGATTTGCTGTTGTGCAATTAATTCTTATGTCTGTCATCGCTTTCCCCGTTACTTACAGTGCTGTATTGTTTTTTGATCTGTATTTATAGCGCTATGAATAGGTGTTTAACCCCTTGCGAGTCCTCTCTAGCACTCGTAGGATTTTCTACTTCTTTTGCCATTTACAGGTGTGAAAACATTTGCGGGCTTGGGAAAATTGAGCAATTGAATAGGGATTTGCAACTTTAGCCATCGTAACTCTTGCAAAAGTGAAAGATCAAAGGCCTCGGGAGGCTGTAAGTTATGGGTTTAACCATCACAATTTATTTTAGGCTGTAACTCGTAACCGGTTTGGAGCCTGCAAAAAGACGCCAATTGAATAGCAAATTAACTTGCGACCTCACTTACTACAGTAACATGTGAAAGCTCAATTGAATCGGGCTCAAAAGTTAGAGACCATTAAATTATATAGGTTACAATGAGGAGCAAGATATAAGGATAGGGACACATAGGGTTAAATAATAATTTTAAAGGTTAGGATCATGAGTTGGGTCAATGTATACAGGTTTGAGTGATGAGATTGGGCTAATGAGTAGAATAAGAATTAATTGCTGAGGCTGTGGGATTGGCGTAGGTGTTTGGATTAGGAGATAGTGTTGAGGGTTAGGTTTAGTGGTGACACATTGGATGAATTGTTTGGATAATCTGTAGATTTAAAAATGTAGGTGTTGAGTCAAGGAATATTATTAGGGTATGAATTTAGGCATTATGGGATTGGGATAGAGACAGGGTTATTGAGATTGGAGTGTGATAGGTTTAGAGGATACAGGATGCAGTTAAAGTGCAAGAATAGGTGTCAGTGTGATAGGTTGGACAAGGGGATAAGCTAAGGATTTGGGTTAAGGCACAGTAATAGGGCGAGGGGTTCAATAAGGGGATATGGTTAAGAGATCAGCTCAAAATTTGGGGATTAGGATATGATTTGGGGTGGGAGTATTTTTTAAGATATTAGGGCCTAAGTTTAGAGGGTGGTGGTTAGGTGTTCACAATATTTTAGGGAATAGTGGTGATGGGTTATGGTAGAGGTTAGGCTTATGGGTGTGGATAAGAGTTTGTGGATTACATGTCCACCAGATGACTGTTCCACTCATCTACTACTCTTTCTATAAAGTAGTATTTTTTCAAATTAACCCAACATGTTCCATATTCCAATTTCTTATTTCTTAGTGTGACTGGTATATAAGGGGTTACCAGTCTATGTTTATCATTATCAATGAAGTGCTTATAAGTAGAGCCCTTCCCATAATGATAGACCCAGCTCTATTTATCTCCTGTGTCATTATCCTGCTCCTCTATATAGTTGCTCTTAATCATTCATGAAATGTTTATGGTATTATGAGCTTAAGTGTCGGTCCCCACCCTTCCCCAGATGTTTGGCTGAGATACCGTCTCCTGCCTTTACAAGTCACACGAGCAGTAATAATAGTGCAGGGTTCATATCTGTATTTAATAAACACTTTCAGAACATTGAAAGAAAATGAGACAGTCTCAGGGTCGGAATGTCTTTCAGTAGGGCAAAAATACTAAAAACTGCTCCTGCATCGAGGAAAAGGTTGGCTAAATTATCCTTTATGTATGTTTCAGGTGTGAAAATAGTGTGGCTGATGTCTAGGGAAAGCTTTAATTATGCTAGGAAATAGATTATATTAGGTCCATACCCTGTAGTGGGCCCTGGTGCTTTGCACCTCCAGCACCTGCAATAGCTCTTTTGTTGCTATTGTTTAGTTGTTCAGTCACATCCTACTCTCCATGACCCTATGGACCACAGCACGCAAGTCACGCTCTCAGTCACTGCCCCTCTGAGCTCCATCAAGTTCATGTTCATTGCTACACTGATCTCATCTATCCATCTCCACCTCTGTCGGTCCCTTCTTCTTGTGCCTTCAATCGTTCCCAGCATCAGAGTCTTCTCTAGGGAATACTGACGTCTCATGATATGGCCAAATTATTTGAGCTTCAGCCTCATGATAATACCTTCTAGTAAACAGTTTGTCTTTATTTACTGAAGCACTGATTTATTGGATCTTTTTGCAGTCCAAGGGACTCTAAGTAGTTTTCACCAACTCCATGATTAAAAGGCGTCAATTCTACAGCGCTCACACTTCTTTATAGTCCAGCTTTCACATGCGTATGTTACTACTGGGAATACCATAGTTCTAACTATAGGGACCTTTGTTGAAAGTTGAATATCTTTGTTTTTTCCAACTTGTCCAAGCTTGCTATAGCTTTCCTCACCAGAAGCAAATATCTTTAAATTTCATGACTACAGTCACCATCTGCCATGGGTGTAGGAAGGATCACAGGAAAATAAAATCTGTCACTGCCTCAAATTCTTTCCTGTCTATTTGCCAGGAACTGAGATTGCCATTTGCCATGATCTTCCTCTTTTTAACGTTAAACAGCAGGGCAACTTTTGCACTCTCTTCTTTTACCCACATTCCTCCTCACTTTCAGCCATCAGAATAGTATCATCGGTGTATCTGAGGCAGCATTATTGATTCTGGCTTTGGATTAATTCAGTCCGGCCTTGCCCATGATGTTCTCTGCATATAAGTTGAATAAATAGGGTGACAATATACAACCTTGTTGAACTCCTTTTCCGATCTTGAACCATTCTGTTGTCCCATGTTCGGTTCTGACCATGGCTTCTCGGTCCACATACAGATTCTTCATGAGGTGGATGAGATGATCTGGCACTCCCATCTCTTTAATAACATGCCACATTTTGTTATGATCCACACAATCAAAGGCTTTAGAATAGTATATGCTTTCTCCATTTCTGCATTATCCATCGGACATTTTCAATTTGATCTCTTGGGCCTTGTCCTCTGTGAAACCCAGCTTGCCCATCTGGTAGTTCCCGGTCCATATATTGTTGGATTTGAGCTTGTAGAATCATAAGCATTATTTTGCTGGCATGTGAAATTAGTGCAATTGTTTTATAATTGGAGCACTCTTTAACACTGCCTTTTTT
The DNA here is from genome assembly GCA_027410445.1 of Discoglossus pictus. NCBI lineage: Eukaryota > Metazoa > Chordata > Amphibia > Anura > Alytidae > Discoglossus > Discoglossus pictus. The sequence goes on from CM050174.1 coordinate 50,875,142, forward strand.
GGGGATTGGGATGTAGACTGAACTTTTCCAGTCTATTGGCCATTGTTGAATTTTCCAATTTTGTTGGCATAAGGAAAGCAACACTTTCACAGCATCATCTTGTAGAATTTTGCATAGTTCAACTGGGATTCCATCACATCTTGCAGCCTTATTATCAGCAAGACATCCTAGGGCCCATCTCAATTAACTTTTCAAGATGTCTGGCTCCAGCTCACTGCTATTAAGACCCTATCTGTATCGATCCCAATATCTCTACTCCTGCTTTAATCACAACAAACCGTGCAGATTTGATTAACGTGACAACTCAGTTCACATTATGCGCTGAAAAACGAAATCAGGTACCAAAGACGAAATGGCACGTTAAAACAAAACAAAAAAATGTATATTGCCATTTAAACAGAAAAACGCCACATTTTAGTTTTATTGCACCATGAAGTGTTACATTTAGAGCATGCTTAAATTTATATGGAAAGGATATGAAACCTTCAATGTACCTTTAATGGGTATAAAAAAAAATATGCCGTAAAAGTAAAAAAATACTAAACACATTTTTTTATTTTTATTTGTTGCTTTAGTTGAGGAGCCAATGAATTGTGTTCTTGGCATATAAACTCACATGGGAAGGATTTCAGATTTAGATTAGATCTCCATTAAATTCCGATAATAGACTGTCAGTTTGTATTATCACTTTGAATGACTCTGTGGCTTCAAGCTCCAAATATGGTATAATATAAAAATATAGGTAATAAAGGGTATGCATTTTCTTACAGTAATCTTGAGGTTTGCAGTTTTATCTGTCAGTCAGCCTTTCTGATCTATTCACTAAGGTCAGCCTGATATATCTTGTTAATTGCTAATTACAACCAAGGCCCTAAATATATAACCTACCTATTCTGTTTGATCCATCCTATGCAGAGAAAGACTGAAATCCAGAACTGTCTGCTTTTTTCTTTATCTTTTTCCTTATAAATGAATGCGCTTCCCATTAGACCTATTGAAAGCAATGGTCTTTGTAGCTGCAAAATTCTCATTGTGCAGATAGAAGCTGCATTGAAAGTCTCGTCCAACCCCAGGAAGCAGATTAGCAGAAACCAAAACACAAGCTAATAAATTTGAGGTTGTATTATTATTAAGAGTGTAATTAAGCTGGAGGAAGGTGTTTGATGTCAGTTTTAGTCCAATTATCTAACACAGACTTCCTCCCCACCTATCCCTCGGCTAATAGATAAAAACACCCCCTCATGATCCAGCTTCCAGCATGTAATACAACAAACATAACAAACATAAAATATGAGTCTGGGAACCTAACATCTGGCTTACTAACAATCAGTGATTCAGAAATAGTAATAATCCATGCAACTTCAATTAATTAACAACTAACCAGCATATTGCAGATTAGAGGAGATATTAAAAGGTTGAACTTGATGGGCTGAAAGTATTTTTTTCAAACTAAATAACTATGTAACTTTAGGCACAATACCTGATGTAACTAAAAAAAAATCATCATAAGTCAGGTACTGATAAATTAGTACAGAAGTATTAATACTTGTTGGAAAACATACATTTTAAAAGAAGATCTTTTTATAAAAGGAAGTTCTTTTTATGTTTTCCAATTACTAACAATTTGTATCAAACCAAAGAGACAGTCCATAATTTATTTTTTATCATCAGCAATTATCGTAAATTTGATAGATATATAAGATAAAAAATAAAATTCCTTCCTAACTCCTGATATTGGCAATTGGACTCCTCCCTCTCTAATTATCCAGAATAGCCCTGAATGCCCTTTTTATTCAAAAATATATCCAAACCCTTTTAAAAGTTATCTATCGAATCCGCTGTCACCACCTCCTTTGGTAGAGAATTCCACAGATTAACCACCCTTACTGTGAAGAACCCTTTTCTTTCTGTAAGGTGGAATCTTTTTACTTCTAATCTCAAAGGAGGCCCTCTTGTCATTTGAAAACCTCTTGGCACAAAAAGTTAACTTGACAAAGCCTTCTATTGGCCCTGGATGTATTTATTTAAGGTACCGTATATACTCGAGTATAAGCCGACCCGAGTATAAGCTGAGGCACCTATTTTACCACAAAATACTGGGTAAAATGAGTGACTCGAGTATAAGCCGAGGGTGGGAAATGTGCTGCCCCCTGTGTCCCTCTTGTGCCCTCTGTGTCCCCCTCTCTCTCCCATGTCTCTTCTCCCCTCTCCCTTCCCTGTATCTCTTCTCCCCTCTCCCTTCCCTGTGTCTCTTCCAACCTCTCCCTTCCCCGTGTCTTATCACCCTCCTCAACCCCATTTCTAATCCTCCCTCCTCATCCTCAACCTCCCTCCTCAACCTCCCTCCTCATCCTCAACCTCCCTCCTCATCCTCCCTCCTCATCCTCCCTCCTCATCCTCAACCCCCTCCTCAACCTCCCTGCTCATCCTCAACCTCCCTCCTCATCCTCAACCCCCTCATCAACCTCCCTCCTCATCCTCAACCTCCCTACTCACCCTCAACCCCCTCCTCAACCTCCCTCCTCATCCTCAACCTCCCTCCTCATCCTCCCTCCTCATCCTCCCTCCTCATCCTCAACCCCCTCCTCAACCTCCCTGCTCATCCTCAACCTCCCTCCTCATCCTCAACCCCCTCATCAACCTCCCTCCTCATCCTCAACCTCCCTACTCACCCTCAACCCCCTCCTCAACCTCCCTCCTCATCCTCAAACTCCCTCCTCATCCTCCCTCCTCATCCTCAACCCCCTCCTCAACCTCCCTGCTCATCCTCAACCTCCCTCCTCATCCTCAACCCCCTCATCAACCTCCCTCCTCATCCTCAACCTCCCTACTCACCCTCAACCCACTCCTCAACCTCCCTCCTCATCCTCAACCTCCCTCCTCATCCTCAACCCCCTCCTCAACCTCCCTCCTCATCCTCAACCTCCCTCCTCATCCTCAACCCCCTCCTCAACCTCGCTCCTCAATCCCCCATCCTCAACCCCCTCCTCAACCCCCCATCCTCAACCCCCCCATCCTCAACCCCCTCCTCAACCTCCCTCCTCAACCCCCTCGTCAACCCCCCCATCCTCATCCTCCCTCCTCAACCCCCCATCCTCACCCTCAACCCCCTCCTCAACCCCCCTCCTCCACCTCAACCCCCGTCCTCAACCCCCCTCCTCAACCCCCCTCAAATTCCCTCCTCAACCCCCCTCAACCCCCCTCAACCTCCCTCCTCAACCTCAACCCCCCTCCTCAACCCCCCCATCCTCATCCTCTCTCCTCAACCCCCCATCCTTAACCCCCCTCCTCAACCTCAATCCCCCTCCTCAACCCCTCCTCCTCATCCTCAACCCCTCCTCCTCATCCTCAACCTGCCTCCTCATCCTCAACCTCCCTCCTCATCCTCCCTACTCAACCCCCTCCTCAACCTTCCTCCTCAACCCCGCATCATCAACCCCCTCCTCAACCTCCCTCCTCAACCCCCCCATCCTCAACCCCCTCCTCAACCTCCCTCCTCAACCTCCCTCCTCAACCCCCCTCCTCAACCTTCTTCCTCAACCCCCCTATCCTCAACCCCCTCCTCAACCTCCCTCCTCAACCCCCCTCCTCAACCACCCATCCTCAACCCCCTCCTCAACCTCCCTCCTCAATCCCCCTTCTCAACCTAAACCCCCCTAAATGCCTCCCCTCTCCCCTCACTTACCTGCTTCTGCTCCGGCCTCCGCTCCTTGACCCGGCGCGCATGTGACGTCACATGCACGCCGGGTCAAGACGGAGCGGAGGCCTGAGCAGAAGCAGGTAAGTGAGGGGAGAGGGGGAGGTATTTAGGGGGGGTTAGAATGAGGAGGGAGGTTTAGGTTGAGGAGGGGAGTTGAGGAGGGAGAATGAGGAGGGGGGTTTATAATGAGGAGGGTGGGTTGAGGATGAGGAGGGGGAGGGAAAGAGACACGGGGGGGTTAGAGAGACACAGGGGGATAGAGAGACACAGGGGGGGTTAGAGAGACACGAGGGGCAGTTAGAGAGACACGGAGGGGTTAGAGAGACAAGGGGGGAGAGTGACTGGAGTATAAGCCGAGGGGGCCCTTTTTAGCCTTAAAAAAGGGCTGAAAAACTCGGCTTATACTTGAGTATATACCGTAATCATATTCCATCTTAGACGCCTTTTTTCAAGAGAAAATAAGTTTAATTTGGTTAGTCTTTATTCATAATGTAGCCTCTCCATTCCCCTTATTAGATTTCTTCTCCTTCTCTGTACTTTTTCCCTCTCTAAAATGTCATTTTTATGAAGTGGTGCCCAAAATTGTACTCCACATTCCAAATAAGGGTGTACTAGGGATTTGTATAGTGGCAGAATTATATTTGCTTCCCTTGCTTCCATACCCTTCTTAATACATGCTAATATTTTATTTGCCTTTGCAGCTGCTGCTTGGCTTTGAGCACTGTTACCTAGGAGATTATCCACAAGCACTCCCAAATCCCTTTCAATATCTGATACACCTAGATTTCCTCCATTAAGATTATAAATTGCATGGCGATTTTTCCTTCCCAGATGCATAACTTTACATTTATTCATATTAAATCTCATCTGCTATTTAGATGCCTATTTCTCTGATTTATGCAAATCCTTTTGAAGGGAAAGTACATCATTTTCTGATTTAATTACCTTTCACAACTTAGTGTCATCAGCAAAAATTGAGACTATACTTTCCAGTCCTACTTCTCATTGATAAATATGTTAAACAGAGAGGACCTAATAATGAACCCTGAGGAGCCCAATTTGTCCAACATACTCTGATTAGTCCAATCAGAGTATGTCTCATTTACAACAACCCTTTGCTTCCTGTATTTTATCCAGCTCTCAGTCCTGCAATTCCTGTATCCCTTAGTTTGCACAATAGTCTTCCATGTGGCACTTTATTAAAAGCCTTTGCAAATTTAAAAAAGACAACATCCACTAAGATGCCTTGATCCAAGTTCCTACTAACCTCCTTATAGATAATTAGATTTGTTTGATATGACCTATACATGACCTTATGAATCCATTTTAACTCTGAATCTAATCTTCAAAACAGACATATTCTTGTATACTTCAATAACCATCTAAAATCTCTTGATCCCTCCTTAAATATATGTATCACATCTGCATTTCTCCAGTAATATAGTAGAGACCCTGTGTTGAGTGAATCTTGAAAAATTAGATATTATGGTTTGGCTATTACAGAACCCAGTTGCCTCAGTGCCCTTGGATGTATTCCATCAGGACCTGGGGCTTTATTAACATTTATTTTTCCAGCCTCTTTTGGATTTCTTTGTGCATTAACCAATTATTTGGTGAAGGTAGTATAGCCCCATTACGTTGCAGTGTTCCAACCATTGGCACCTCCCTTGTGTATACCGAAGAAAAGAGCCTATTTAGCTCATCTGCCTTTTCCTGATCACTGATTGTCAGACAGCCTGTATTTGTAATTCAATCTCAAATGAGACTGTGTTGTGATCACTGTTTCCCAAATGTTGCCCTATTTCAACATTTGATAATATATCAATATTATTCATGATGGCTAAATTGAAGGTATGCTAAATTCTAGTAGGTTGTTGTATAATCAGGGCCAGATAATGATTTCTGAGTGTACTGAAGAGCCCTTAGCTGAAACACTGAACCTATTCATCACATTTATTTCATGGTAGTTAAAATCTCCCATTTTAGAACTTGACAATGCTTAGCTGCATTTCCAATTTGAAACAATAACTGCAGTTCCTAACTTTCAATTATATTTGGGTGTTTATAGCATATGCCTATCAGTAATCTTTTGAAATTTTCAGCTCCTCTGTTTAACTATACGCACAAGCGTTCAACATTATCGCTAGTTCCAGCATAAATATATTTTCTATAGGCTTAAATGCTAGTTCAACATACAGACAAATCTTTCCTCCTCTTTTACCTCTGCCCCTATCTTTCCTAAATAGGTTATAACCATCCTGAGTAACAGACCAGTCACTAGAGTCATCCCACCATGTTTCAATAATGCCTTAAACCCCATTTCTCATTAACTGCTAATCATTTTTACTCTCTCATTTTTACTGGCAAGCTTCTGGCATTAGCAAGCATACAATTTATATTATCTGTAGTTTGTAGTTCTGAAGTGCCTGCCACTGTACTTGGGTTACTTAGCAGTTCCTCCTGACTTATACTAATACCCCCTCTGTCTACCTTTCTAATAATAGAGTTTCCTACCACAAAAACCTGTCTGTTGCTCTGACTATTCTGCCCTTCCTCTTCTAAAGTAGAACTGTTCTCCAGGCTGTTAGAGGGGACAGTTCAACAGTTTCACTTAATCTGGCAAATCTGTTGGTGTTTGCCAATTTACTACTGCCCCGCCTCCTTCTACTGTTCCCTGCTTCCCCTTGTAACTGTAATCCAGGTACTTTCCTTGACATCCTCACTAGCCACATCTCCACCCTCCATGCTAGGTCCAGCTAAGTGAGCACCAACTCTCTTTCATTGGAGCAATATCACTAAGTTCTGTAATTCTCCTCTCCAGTTTAGTGATGTCGCAAACATCAAATTTTCGGTTTGCGAACAGAGGACCCGAACTTCCATCAAATGTTCGCGAACGGGCAAACCCGGCGAACCGCCATAGACTTCAATGGGCAGGCAAATTTCAAAACCCACAGGGACTATTTCTGGCCACAATACTGATGGGAAAGTTGTTTCAACGGGACTAACACCTGGACTGTGACATGCAGGAGGGGGATCCATGGCAAAACTCCCACGGAAAATTACATAGTTGATGCAGAGTCTGGTTTTAAGCCATGAAGGGCATAAATCACCTAACATTCCTAAATTGTTTGGAATAACATGCTTTAAAACATCAGGTATGATGTTGTATCGATCAGGTAGTGTAAGGGTTACACCCTCTTCACAGTAACAGACCAATCTCCCCGTTTAATGCACCGCAAACAACCGCAAACAGTCCCTTTGCCCAACCGCAAACTCCCCATTTGCACAAGGTTGGATACCAAGCTAGCCATGTCCCATTCCTTGTCCTCACTGATGTCATTGAAGGTCTCTTCCTCCACCCAGCCACCAAGGGTCCCTGAAAGGTGACAACAAGCCCCCTGGGACGCCTGCTGTGTTTAGTCTTCCACCTCCTCAAAGCCACCTTCCTCCTCTGACTCGTCTTCTTCAGACTCCCGGAGTCTGGGGGCTTCCAATGCACAGCATGGAAGATTATACACAGGTCAGAGTCTGGGGGCTTTCACTGCACAGCATGGAAGATTATACACAGGTCAGAGTCTGGGGGCTTCCACTGCCCAGCATGGAAGATTATACACAGGTCAGAGTCTGGGGGCTTCCACTGCCCAGCATGGAAGATTATACACAGGTCAGAGTCAGGGGGCTTCCACTGCCTAGCATGGAAGATTATACACAGGTCAGAGTCTGGGGGATTCCACTGCACAGCATGGAAGATTATACACGTTGCCTCTGCGTTATTATAAGGTGTGTACTGTTAAGTAGTACTATACCTATCGGTTTAATCCCTGTTACGTCCACTATCAGGGGACGTGTATATGGCATGGATTTTTGGAAGCGGGAGATGGAAAAAGATGCTTGGTCGGTCCTCCCACTTCAAATTTGGGGCACTGCGCGTGCAATCTAAGGTGCCACCAGATATGAGTGTCACTGTGCACTGACAAAAGTTGGCAGAGTAGATGCAATAGGCTTTACACACACGCCTGTAGGCAGGCAATTGCTATTCAATCTATTACAGTAAAAAAAGTGTTGTTTTATGTCACTGAGCACAATATAAGCTGTGAGCCTGACACAGGCAGGCAACTGAAATTAGATTACAGGAAAAAATAGTTGTTTTCAATGTATGTTACACCACCAGGTATGAGTAGTGAAAATAAGCACAATATAAGCTGTTAGGTGTTAGCCTGTCACACACACACGCTGGCAGGCAGGCATAGATTACACAAAAAAAAATTATAAAATAAAATAAATGATGTTCAAAGTTTCCTCAATGATAAAGTATAGGGGGCAAACCGAAAAGCGCATGTGTTCGCCGTTCGCGGCGGACGCGAACATGCGAAAATCGCTGCGAATAGTTCTCCCGCGAACTGTTCAGGACATCACTACTCCAGTTATCTAATTTGACTTTCAAGAGAGGCAACTTGCTCATACCTGTCACAGAGGTACTGTTCCAGTAGTGCATACATGTGGCAGTATGTACACTGAGTAAGGTTGCAACTGGACTGACTCATAATTACCAATTACAAAATACAGTAAAAAAAAATCTTTGTGTAAAGCTTAATTAAAAAAAATCCCCTCCTTTTTTTCCTTTCCCCTTTCACATCCTTCTGCTTTTTTTTCCTTTCTGTGCTACAATTTAACCCCTTTTCTTTAAACTCCCTCCTTTTATTTAAACACCCACACTTAAACTAAAACTGCACTTAATTTGTATGTATACTTTTTGTTTCTTCTATAAATGTGAACTTTTCATCTATACATTAATTATACACAAGTGAAATTTCTTTATTTTAGGAAACAAATATGTAAGTATTAATAAATATTTAATTTGAATATTCTATTTCTGTAGAGAAAGTTTCCATATTGTCTGACTTGAGAATGTGCCTGCTAAACTAAACAGTGATGGGAAGGAGCAGGATGAGTTTTTTTTTTAAAATGTTCGACCATTTAGTATTTGACACCCACCCTTCCCTTGCTCATGCTCAGAATCAGTCAGCTTTCAACAATAATTGTGCAATAATTGTGCAAATTGTACTCCAACAAAAATGTAAACACCCCTCTCGCACATGCAACCTTTAACAATGTATAATTTTTAAATCTAATCAAAATCTAGTTTTATGGCATAAACCTTTTTTTTTAATTTCCATGTTGACCTCTTTAACCCTTCTTTGAGTAGATGACTGTGTGAGGTTAGCTGGAAACAAGCTGCAAATCTTCATAATCCTAGAATACATCCAGGGATACTGAGGGAACATGGTTCTGTAATAGCCAAACCATTATATATAATTGTTCAACATTCACTCAACACAGGGTCGCTACCAGATGACGAGAAAAAGAGACGTGGATACATGTATTTAAGAAGGGAGCAAGAGCATTATAGACCAGTGAGCCTCACTTCTGTAGTGGGAAAGCTTTTAGAAGGGTTACTACGGTAAAATATATAAGAATATATCTATTTGTACAGAATTATAAGTAGGAGTCAACATGGATTTATGAGGGACAGGCCATGTCAAACAAATCTAATTAGTTTCTATGAGGAGGTTGAATCAAGGCAACTCAGGGGATGTAGTCTTTTTTGATTTTGCAAATGCTATTGATACAATGCCTCATGGAAGACTATTATGCAAACTAAGGGATGCAGGAATTGCAGTAAATATCTGCTCATGGATTGAGAGCTGGCTTAAAGACAGGTTTAAGCAGTTTCGGCACTTGAAAATCGTCTAAGCAAGGAAAAAATATGGCGGATGAAAAAAAATGAAAATGAGGCTACACGACCCCGAAGCGCACAAAACACCACCAGGGACGTACGACAGAAAATGCTTGCAAGGCCTGTAGGACATAGAATATCGCCGCCATTTTACAGCACTAACTTGCAAATCAACACATTACGATTCTGAAATGGTGGCTTTCCCGGCTAAACCAACGGTTTGGTCTTGCGCACGTAGCCTATATATACTGCACACTTGCCACATTGCTGACACTTTCTCCTCAGGTGATGACAGTCTGACTTGACATTTTCTGCTGCTGCAAAATCCAAAAAGATTGTTAGCTCTTCATGATATTGATTGCTGCCTGTTATTAATAGGTAAAGTACATTAATTTATTTATTCATTTTTTATTAATATAAATTAAAAAAACAAACAAAAAAAAACATATTTTACATTAACTTATTTTATGAAGAAATAAATGCTTTGCTTTTTCAAATACATTGATTCATTGATTAATTAATTATTCATGTATATTAATTTAATAATTATTAATTAATAATAAAAAATAATTATATTTTCCACTGCACTAAAAATGTATATTTTTCACTGTATTTATATATTTTTATTATGCATAGCTCTTTCTAATACATTTATTGATTTATTATGTAATTATTAATGTACATTAATAATTAATAATTACTTAATAAAAAAATTTTATACTGCAGGAATATTTTTTTTATTTTACACTGCACTTATATCTGTAGTCTGCTTAGCTCTTTATAATAAATGTATTCTTTGATTCAATTATTAATAATGTCAATTAATTTATGAATTGCTAATTAGAAAAAAATACAAAAAAATTCCACTGCACTAAAAAAGAGGGGTCTTTTACACTACAGTTATAAATCTGTATTATGCTTAAGTGTTCCTAATACACTTATTCATTAACATCAATTAATTAATTAATTAATAATTACAATAGTTTACACTACATGCATATATCTGGATTAATGCTTATTGCTTGACAGCAATAGGACCCTGAAATATATTTTATACTGCAGGAAGAAAAATGTATATTTTACACTGCACTTATATATCTGTATTATGCTTAGCTCTTTATAATAAATGTATGAATTAATTAATTAATTCATAATCTCAAAATCATTTATTAATTGCTAATTACAAAAAGAAAAATCCACTGCACTAAAAAAATAGTTTTTTTACACTGCCGTTATATATCTGTATTATTCTTGTCTTCCTAATACGCTTATTCATTAATATCAATTAATTGATTAATTAATAATTACAATATTTTTCACTACACTTACATATCTGTATTAATGCTCATTGCATGACAGCAATAGGAACCTTAAATAAAATAAATGGATATTTGACACTGCTGTTACAAATAAGGACATTTTGTAGTGCACTTACTTCAATCAGTTTATTATGCCCTGAGACCTCAACGAAATGTATATTTCAGACTGCTCTTACTTAAATTAGTTTGTTATGCTCTGAGGCCTCAAAAATATATATATAATTTACACTGCATTAAAAAATATATACTTTACAGTTCAATTACTTACATCAGTTTATTATGCTCTGGACCTCCAAAAAATGGATATTTTACACTGTAGTAAAGAAAAATATATTTTACACTCCACTTATATATTTGTATTAATGCTCATTGCCTGACAGGGTTAGGAACCTCAAAGCAGTTACATATTTATTGCATGTAGGCAAATTAAACATGATACTTTCATTGATTAATGAATTAATTGAACACAAACATTAACAATGCTTTTCATGTAATTTTACAGTTTGCTCATCTCTGTGAACACTGGACCTCAATGAACACAGACCCTGAGCTCTGCAACATTTCATCTGCAATTACATCACCATTACAGGTATATGATTTAATGATGCCCTTCTTTATCAAAACACGATTAAGTCTTTTGGTTTTGCATTGAAGAAAGTTATTGATTAATTAATGTATGTAAAATACAAATACATAATATATCTTACAGATTTGAGGAAAGAATAGAAAACAACTTCAAGCCCATAAGAAAGTGAAAAGGAAGTTAATCCTTTAATACTTCAGATAAATAAGATTTTTTTTTAAGAATGTGGTGATTCATGTTGTTTGCTATACAAGAAAAATTTACAATTGAAACTAAAACGCCTGTATTTACAATTCCAGATTAAAATAGCGGACAAAGCAGAAACAAAGAAAGAATGGAAAACAAGAGCAGCAAGTGAACGGAAGCAAAGATGGAGAGATGTACAGTCGCCCGAGACTTCTCAAAGACTAAGAGAAGAAGACCGACCAAGACTTGCCAATAAAAGAAAAATGAGTGCAAAAGGACACTGAGTGTGCTGGACCGTCAAAGAAAAGAAAAAGTAAACAAAAACATGGCTGTGAAACATTGCCTAATTACCCAATATTGCCTCATAACACCAATGTTGATGCACATTGTTGCAGTATTGATAGTGTAAATATTAAAACTAATATTTATAATTTATAGTTTGAGTAACGTTAATTCATAGACAAATATCGCTTTTAAAATAAAACAGTGTTTATTATCAACAACACAATCAATTTGTACTATAATAAAATTATTAGCAGTGTTATAATTATACACAAAATTAGTAATCTGATTAACATATGATAATAATAATATGCTTAATTATTATGAAAAAACAAGCATTCGTATACCAATAAAATCTTCCTAGAAGATATTAAGATACAATGAGATACTCATAATTAATATCGCCTTAAGCTATAATATAGCACTAAATCAATCAACATTTAACAATTTATGATATCTGGCAAAATCTATTTTCATACATCAATAACACTATATAATAATAGTGGACTAATATTTTTATAATAAGTCACTTATAGAAATATTGAAAATATTATAAAAACTGAGACAAATGTGTATTATCAGGTGTTAAAATAATTTGGTAACTCCTAGGTATATAAGCAATGATACCAGAGTAAATAGATCTATAGAAAATGACAGGTAATGATTTAAGTATTTTTGTAATATAATTGATATAAGAAATAAAATAAAACTAATTTATCTATCTAGATAGATAAATGAAATAAATTTGGAATAGTCTGGTTAAATGGATGAAGTCAATATAGCAACATCAAAATAATAACAATAAAGTTTATATGATATCCCCTGATTAGGAGTTTTTAAATAGAAAATAGTCTGTTTACACCCACATTTACACCTACAAGAAGGGCAGCAAAGGAAATTTGCAGTTATATGTCTTAGATAAAATGAAAGCTGTTGAACAACGGATGACACCTTCTGAAAATAAACAGTGTTTGCGCATAGTCTTTGAACAGCTGGATAAAATTATGGGCAACAACCCATATAGTCAAGCATACAAAAAAATAGCAGAGGTTAAAAAAGAACAACAGGAACATGCTCACATACATCAATTGCCAATGCCAAGTGTAAATATGGTTTTGAAAAGAGATTGCAATACTGATCAAAGACGGTATAATTTACCAACAGTAAATGAGGTTGCCATGGTCTTTAAAAATGAGGATGGTGAACTCCCTTTTCAGCGGGATATTAGAATATATCCATGCAATGAAGACCAACCTTTTTTTAAACATCAATATATTAAGTTGTATTTTAGATCCGATGACATATCCAATTTTCTTTCCCAATGGTGAGCCAAGATGGGAACCACGATTACAATTGCAAAGTTATCCCAATAGTAAAGTTCGTGTTAGAAACAATATTTCTGTGCTGGAATATAAAGTGGCACAAACTGCTATTCGCAATCATTTTAATCCTATTTTATCAAATTTCAACAAAACAAGTTTTGCATAGAACAATATTGGGAATTAATGGACAACAGAGACATTCCAGCTGGAAGAGCAATCATTTTGCAATCCACTTTCCAAGGATCTCTTTGCAATATGTGAGAAAGATACAATGATGCCATGGCTATTGTGACAAAATGTGGGAAACCTGATTTATTCATTACATTCACAGGGAATCCACAATGGCCAGAGATCAAGGAAATTTTAAATCTTGGCCAAAATACTTCTGACTGACCAGATTTAGTGGCCAGAGTGTTCAAAATAAAACTCAATTCATTAATACATGATATAACTAAAGCAGAGTTATTTGGAAAATGTGTGGCTTTTGTTTATACCATTGAATTTCAAAAAAGAGGCTTGCCACATGCTCACATACTTTTAATCCTGCAAGAAAAAGATAAGTTGAATACTACAGAGAGAGTGGATTCTGTAATTACTGCTGAACTGCCACATCCAGAAAAATATTGAAAACTTTATGACATTGTAACACACAGAATGATTCATGGTCCATGTGGAGATATCAATCCAAATTCACCATGTATGGAAAATAAAAAAATGCACAAAAGAATTCCCAAAACAATTTTAAATACAGACTTATGCAGATTGTGATGTATACCCTTTGTATAAAAGAAGAGAAGGACAAACTGCTAATATTCGTGGGCAAAAGGTCGATAATAGATATGTAGTTCCATACAATGCACACATAAATGTGGAAGTTTGCACTTCTATCAAATCGATAAAATATGTGTATAAATATATATACAAAGGATATGATGCAGCAACTGTTGTGCAAAGTGCACAAAATGAACAAGACAATCCAATTTTACATGACGATTTTTCTAATTATTTAGATGCCCCCTATGTCAGTGCTCCTGGAAACAATGCGTAGTCTTTTCAAATTTCAGATGCATGCTCGGTCACATGCTGTGTATCGGTTAGCTGTACATTTGCCACAAGGTCAATTTGTTTGCTTTACTTCAGGGAATGAAAGAAATGCTCTAGCACAAAATGAACATAGAGCAACAAAACTTACTGCTTGGTTTCAATTAAATTGTCAGGACACTGAGGCCAGACAATTTTTATACATTAAGATTCCATATCACAATGTATGGCCAATGGCGACAATGAAAAAAACATAGTCATAAAATTATCCCAAGAATTTATACCATCAGTCCAAGAGACATTGAACGTTTCAGTTTAAGATTACTTCTTTTCATTTTCCTGTTGCACAAAGTTATGAACATTTAGTAAATGACATAGTTTATGATACTTTCCAATTAGCTACAAGACATCAAAATGTCATAACAGATGATATCGAATGGGAGAGGTGTTTGGAAGAAGCAGCACTATGTCAAATGCCAAACCAAGTGAGAGAACAATTTGCATCCATTTGCATCTTTTGCCATGTACCTGATGCATTAGCTTTGTGGGAAACATTTAAATTAAATATGTGTGAAGACTATTTGAAATGTTACAATGGGCCCATTGCACTATTGAGAGCATTAATGGAAATTCAAGAAATATTTCTGGCTCATGTATAAATTGTTTTAATTTGCCTGATCCAGGACTTAAAGATGAAATTAACTTTGATGACTATGACACTGAGCTTCAACAACAAAAAAACACAAGAAAAACTTGCAACTTTAAATACTTTACAATTGCAAGCATTTAACACAGTCACAAATGCAACAGACGATGAAATGGCCCTGGTGGATCAGGAACAACTTATCTGTATAATTGTTTGATACGTAACATTCAAGCACAGGGTCAAATTACAATGCCATTTGCAACAACTGGAATTGCTGCATTTTTGTTAGAAGGTGGCAGAACTGTGCATAGTGGATTTAAACTGCCTGTTCCCATTTTAGAAACATCAGTGTCGGATAGTCGAATGATTTCATTACAAGCCAAAAAAACAACTAATTGATTATATAAGATGAGGCAACAATGAAGTCATGTCATGCCCTGCAATGTATTGATCGATTATTAAAAGAAGTTACAAATAGATTACTATGTAAGTTACGAATAATGATTTGACATTTGGTGGAAAGGTCATGTTGTTAGGAGGAGATTTTAGGCAAACATTACCTGTTGTGCCACATGGAGATAGGACTGACATAGTCGAAACATGTATAAAGACAAGTAAACTGTGGAAAATATTTACTCACCTAAAATTAGAAAAAAAATATGAGATCTGAAGGTCAAAAGTAATTAAATAATTGGCTAATTCAAATTGGAGAAGGAAAACATCCACAAATATATAATCTACCCGATGACACCATAGAAATTCCAACACAAATGATTTGCAAAGAATCACTAATATCGTCAATCTTTCTGAATACAATCAATAACAACGGTTACTCAGACATTGCAAACAAAGTGATATTAACATCAAAAAAATATAGATGCCTTGAATCTGAATAACAAAATTTTTAAATTAATCAATCACCAACAAAATTTTACTACAGTGCAGATTCGGTTCTGGCTGATGACCAAGACAGTGAATCCAACTTTTCTATCAAATTTATCAATTCTTTAACTCACTCTGGAATGCCACCACATGCTTTGCAACTTAAAAAAGGGGCAATTGTCATGCTACTGAGAAATATGAATCCCAAAAAAGGACTTTGTAATGGGAACAGATTAATTGTGCAGGATTTAAAAGGTCATTTTATACATGCAGAAATTATGACTGGTACCCATAAAGGTGAACAAGTTTTTATACCATGAATTGATTTGGCTCCAAGTGAGAGTGGTTTACCTTTTGTCATTCAAAGGAGACAATTTCCCATTATCATGGCATTTGCCATGACCATTAATAAATTACAAGGACAAACTTTTAAATCTGTCGGTATTTCTTTACAGGAACCTGTATTTGCAAACAACTCTATGTTGCTTTTTCCAGATGCAACAATCCAGAGGAAATTAAAGTTCACGTTGAAGAAAACCAAAGTCAGGGTGATTTATTAGAGGATGGACAAAAAAAAAAACATTGTGTACTATGAGATTCTGTAAACATAGAGTGGTTTTATTTCGAGGACGAAAGTTGATGTCACTCAGGCTCTTTTTAGAGGATCACTATTTCACTAAGAAACTCTATAAAATGGCAAAAAAAAACCATAGAGAAGAGTGGTTTTACTTCCAGGATGAACTACAATGTCACTGGGACTCTATTTAGAGGACCACTATTTCGCTTAGGAAACTCTATCTGCCATTTTCGAGGAACTACAAGAATAACAAAAAAAAATAAAAATATAAATAAAACAAGAATAAAAAGTGGTTATATCTCATATACAAACTTAAAAGTCTCATCGGCTCCTTTCAAGGGAACCACTTGGACATACAAAAGAATAAACAAATTGGAATGTCTTGGAAGTGGCCTTTTCACATGATTGGCCCCACAAAACAGTTATGTTGCATTTTCTTAAAATTCAAGGTTACATGTTCCTACATTAACTTACTGTTTGTAATGTTAAAATTGTATTTTAAAAGGTGGAGGAAGTTCTTTCATTGTATATAATTAAGAGTTCATGTTAGTATGATGATGACCATTTGTTGTTCAATTTACATGTTTAACTATATATATATATAGTATTGATACAGAGAGTAATCCAGGGTCAGGAAGGAATTCATTTTTTTGACCACTATGAAAGAATTGACCGAGTTTCACCTGAGTTTTTTTGGTTTGCCTTCCCCTGGATTCAATATTTAAGATCACTGTATTTTTTGACACTTGTAGTTTAAATGTTATTAGATTACGTTACTGTTTGCATTCTTAACATTGTATTTTACAAGGTTTGAAAAGTTGTTTTATTGGATCTTATTAAGGTTTATGTCAGTAGGAGCATAATCATTTGTTCAAAATTTAAATGTATAATTAAATACAGATGATTGATCCAGGGAGTAATCCAATCACCAGTTAATGTGGTCAGGAAGGAATTACCCCCCCTCCCCATTTGATACAATTGGCTAAGTTTCCATGTTTTTTTTTACTGTTTGCCTTCCTCTGGATTCAATAAGTATGTGCTTTACCAGTAGTTCAACTACAAGTTGAATGTTAAGAAGCATTCTGTAATGGTTTAAAATACTCATTCATACAAAGTTGACCTATTGCTATGTTACTCATGCACAGCTCAGAATTAAAAATGTTAGTTTTGTTAAACATAATTGGTTGACCACTGTTTCAAATATAACTTGCATGTTACAAAGCTTTATGTAATGGTTTAAAATACTTATTCATACAAAATTCACCCATTGTTATATTATTCCTGCATACTTGACAATTAAAAAGGTTAATATTGTAAAAAAATATGGTTTGACAGTTCTTGAAGTACAACTTAAATGTAAAAAAAATGTATTACAATTGTTGTACTTCTTTGTAGTTAAAAAAAAAAGGTTAAGAGTGTCAGAGACTCACATTGTGTGGCAAACAACATTCCCAGCCTTACAATTTTATTGCCGTCATTTTTGACGGGCAAGTCACTAGTATAAATATATCAAGTAAACTTTTTGTGCCAAGAGTTTTTCAACTGACAAGAGGACATTCTTTGAGGTTAGAAGTAAAAAGATGCCACCTTAAAGAAAAAAAAGGGTTCTTCACAGTAAGGGTGGCTAATCTGTGGAATTCTCTACCAAGGGAGGTGGTGACAGCGGATTTGATAGATAAAAATAATAGTTGTGTTTTTATTTCTTTCTATAGTGGAGACTCTATGACAATAATAGGATTAGATTAGAGATGACTCTATAACATTAATATGTATAGATTAGTGGAGACTACATGAAATGAATAAGTATAGATCAGTAAATCTGGGACCAGCTGGTTATCTGTCAATGTTCACCTGGAACAAGCTTTGAGGTCTAGAACCTTTTAAACTACATGTGACAGGGATGGAGCTACTTTCAGTGCAGTTGCTGCAATGCAGCAGGACTATCATGTGGTGGTGGTAGTGGGGGGTGTACTGTTTTGCTTATTCATTTATTTTTTTCCTATGGGTGAGAGTCACAGAGGGTTGTGCGGACCAGGGTCAGGCCTTGTCACATAGGCAGGAGCAGCATGAAAGGTAAGGGCAAGGAACTTCTTAAGGAAGGGGTCTTGTGATTGTATTAAGAGGCAACAGTGCCTTGGGGAAAGGGGTCTTGGAGAAGGGAGATACTTTAGAAAGGGGTCTTGGGGGTAAGAACATTGAAAGGGACTATTTGGTAAAGGGAATATTGGGGGAATTAAGTGGGGTCAGTGGATAAAGCAGGGGTTCTTCAGAAGAAGGGAGCAGCTTTAGAAAGGAGTCTTGGGAGGGTAAGAAAGCAGTTAGATAATGAATTAAATGCAGTTTTTTTTAGTAAGAAGTGGAGTTATAATGAAGAATTATTGGTGAGGTTATTGAATCATTTAGGGCATGACTTAGAATGAAATTTTAGATGTGGGTTATTGTGAGTATTTAGGAAAGTTATACTGAGGATGCAGCTATGTGAGGAGTTATAGGAAGAATTTAAGGAATGAGATTTAAGAGCAGCTTGGGGAAAAATTATAGAGAGGAGTTATAGGGAGAATTTAGGGAATCAGCTATATGGAGCAGCTAGCGGAGGAGTTATAGGAAGGATTTATGGGAGGGGTTATAGGGAGCAGCTGTGGAAGAATTATGGGGAGAAATTATAGGGAGGATTTAGGGAATGAGTTTTAGGGAGCATCTTGGGGAAGAATTATGAGGAGTAGCTATGGGAAGTGTTGTAGGGGAGTAGTTATAGGGAGCTATGGGAGTATATATAGGAAGGAGTACGGGGAGGAGCTTTATAGAATATTTAGGGAAGGAGTTATAGCGAGCAGCTTGGGGAGGAGTTAAAGGGTACAGTTAGCGGAAGAGCTGTAGGGGCCAGATATTGGAGGAGGAATAGGAGCAGTTATGGGAGGAGTTATAAGGTGCAGCTAGAGGAGGAGCATTAAGGAGCAGCTAGGGAGAAGTTATAGGGAACAGCAGTTTTGGGAGTTATAGGGATCAGCAGTTTTGGAAGTTATTAGGAGCCCGTGGGGCTAGAGTTATAGGGTGCACCTAGAGAAGAAGCAGCTGGGGAGGAGTTACTGGTTGCAGCTAGTGGGATGTTTATAGAGAACATTTCAACGAATAGTTATAGGGAGTAGTTTGAAAAGCTATAATATGGGGAACATCTCAGTGTAGTTTCATTGTTATATTTACCAATTTCAATGTTATGGAGCCCACTTGTGACATTTATTGCACTGATATTTCGTTATGGAAAATATTTGATATTTAGAAAAGAAATAGAAGTGCTGGGATTAATTAAAAACAGTAATTAACAGCTAAATGAGCAGGACTATAAATATGAATGATGAAAATCAATGATCACCCTCTATAAAAATACTCCAATTATAAGACCTGTAATCAGTGGGGGAGCCAATGAATGAGGGCTCTCATGCAAAACAATTTGGGGTCCCTCTCTTCTCTAATAAAGGTGGGTGCCTGTAGGGGGTGATTAAAAAAAGGCAAACATATATGGGGTTGGCTACTTCAGCCCTGGGGTTAGCCGGACACATTTCTATAAAATAATAATCTGTTATCCGGACACCTTTCTATAAAATAATAATCTGCTTTCCCGCTAATGAATTAAGAGACCTCTGATCTTTCATGCAGTGGCAAGTAGGTGGCATGACAGTGGCTCCCAAAGACTTTCTACAATTTAGTCTTGGCTGTTCAATTTAACACTATTTACTATGTATAGTTGGCACTACCCAAACCCTAAATTTAACCCTATCCCATTAATCTAAACCGAAACCTAAACTTATCCCTTAACCTCACTACAAATTGAAACAAGTTTCGTCGAGCCACTGGTGCACCACCTACTGGCTGTGCATGACAATGCATTTGGGGACAAAACAGGAAAGGTCCAAGACCTCTTTTACCCCAGACCACTGCAAGTAATTGAGGGCCCCTACTATGCACTAACAGTACCTTGCCTGTAACATACAGATTAAAAGCCCCAGGATATTTTTTTGTGCAGCAATTAGGGTGCATGAGCATTTGAATGAAACTTGTGGTTTTTGGTCCTTTTATAATCTGCAGAGACAAACACTACAGTGAGGGAGGGCAGCTGGAAGAATAACTTTCAGATACATTTTTACCTAATTGTCATTATATATCCACTAGCGACTTGCCCGTCAAAAAATGACGGCAATGAGATGTGTATGTTTGTAAATTTTGTTTGGTCGGTAATATACGTATTTGACATTTGTAACTTTTTTCTTATGTCGAAAGAAGTACAATTATTATATTAAACATGTTAAGACCTTGTGCTCGTACAAAACTAATCAATAAATTATAAAGATACGTTTTTAATGATCCATCAGGTACATCGAGATAGAAATAACGCTCTTTGACCGTGTCATCATCTAGGGCATTTTTGATCGAATTAGATGCTTGCAATTGTAATGAATTTAAAGTTGCAAGTCTTTCTTCTGTTCTTTCTGTTTGTAGTTGAATGTCATAGTCTTCAAAGTTGATGTCGTCTATAAGACCTGGATCTGGCAGATTAAAACTTGCACAACTTAATCCATGAGTTAAAAAGACCTCTTGGATTTCCATTAATGCTTTTAATTGTGCAATAGGCTCATTGTATCGTTGAATTAAAGTCTTCAGCCATATCACTTTTAAATTTGTCCCATAAAGCTAATGCATTTGGAGCATTTGAGAAGATACAAATTAATGCAAATTTGTTCCATCAACTGCCGTGGCATTTGACATAGTGCTGCTTCTTCTAGACATCTTTCCCATTCTATATCATCAGCTAGGAAGTTTCTATGTCGCGCAGATAAATTAAATGATTCATATACTATGTCATTAACAGTTCTTAAGAGTTCAAAACTTTGTGCACCAGGAACTTTTAAAAGTAGTAGTCGTAAGCAGAAACGTTCAAGGTCTCTTGGACTGACAATTTAAATTTCTTTCTATTATTCTTGATATTATTTTATTTCCCCGGCTTTTTCTTTGTCGCCATAATTCATTGAAGAAAACATAATGATATGAAATGTCAATATATAACAATTCCCTTGCCTGTGAATCAGTTGAATTTAATTGAAACCATGCAGTTAGTGTAGTGTGGCGATGCTCACTTTGTGCTAATGCATTTGTTTAATTTCCAGCATGGAAATACACTAAATGTCTTGGTGGCAAATGTACAGCTAATCTATATACTGCATGTGATCGATCATGCATTTTAAATTTTAGAAGACGCCACATAGCTTCTGGCGCACTCACATAGCGAGCATCTACATGAGATGCAAGTTCATCATGTACTAACTCTGCTTTCGGTATTTTCTGCACTTTTGACGACTACAGTAGCTGCATCATAGCCTTTGTAAATATATTTGTAGACATATTTAATGATTTTATAGAAGTGCAGGGCTTCTACATTAATGTGTGCATTATACTTCACGAGTAAATGGGATTGTATGGTACCAACATATCTATTGTTTACGTTTTTTACCACGAATAATGCAATTTGACTCTCTCTCTTCTATATAATGGATACCCATCACAATTTGGCATAAGTTTTGTCTCTATAATCTTTTGGAAATTATTTTGTACATTTCTTATTTTCCATACATGGTGACTGTGGATTAATATCTCCACAGAGTCCGCGTGAATCATAAGCGATGAGTTTACAATTTCTATATAGTCTACCATGTAGTTCTGGATCTGGTATGATCAGCAAATAATGAGTGAATCCACTTTGACACCAGTATCTACCTTACTGTATACTCGAGTATAAGCCGACCCGAGTATAAGCCGAGGGCACCTATTTTTCCACCAAAATCCTGGGTAAAATGAGTGACTTCCTCATCCTACCCTCCTCATCATCAACCTCCCTCCTCATCCTACAACCGCCTCCTCAAACTCCCTCCTCATCCTCAACCTCCCTCCTCAATCCTCAAGCCCCCTCCTCAACTCCCTCCTCATCCTCAACGCTCCATCCTCATCCTCAACCTCCCTCCTCATCCTCAACCCCCTCCCCAACCTCCCTCCTCATCCTCAACCCTCCCTCCTCATCCTCAACCCCCCTCCTCAAACCTCCCTCCTCATCCTCCCTCCTCAACCCCCCCCAATCCTCAACCCCCTCCTCAACCCCCATCCTCAACCCCCCATCCTCAACCCCCTCCTCAACCTCCCTCCTCAACCCCCCATCCTCAACCCCCTCCTCAACCTCCCTCCTCAACCCTCCTCCACAACCCCCATCCTCAACCCCCCATCCTCATCATCAACCCCCCATCCTCAACCTCCCTCCTCAACCTCCCTCCTCAACCTCAACCCCCCTCAACCTCCCTCCTCAACCTCAACCCCCCTCCTCAACCTCCCCTCTCAACCCCAATTCCCCTCCTCAACCCCCTCCTCAACCCCCCATCCTTAACCCCCTCCTCAACCTCCCTCCTCAACCCCCCTCCTCAACCCCCCATCCTCAACCGCCTCCTCAACCCCCATCCTCATCCTCAACCTCCCTCCTCAACCTCAACCCCCCTCAACCTCAACCCCCCTCAACCTCGACCCTCAACCCCCTCAACCCCAACCCCCCTCCTCAACCCCCCCATCCTCATCCTCAACCCCCCATCCTCATCCTACCTCCTCAACCTCAATCCCCCCAACCTGCGTCCTCAACCTCAACCCCCCTCAACACCCCTCCTCAACCTCAACCCCCCTCAACCTCGAGTATAAGCTGAGGGAGCCCCTTTTAGCTTTTAAAAAAGGGCTGAAAAACTCGGCTTATACTCGAGTATGTACGGTATCTTTTTCTTGAAGGATTATAAGAATATGTGCATGTGGAAGTCCTCTTTTTTGAAATTCAATAGTATAAACATAAGCCAGACATTTGCCAAATAACTGAGTTATGTCACGTATTTAATTTAATTTTATTTTGGAAACTCTGGCCACTAAATCTGGTCTATCGGAAGCAGTTTGGCCAATTAGTAAATTTTGTGTAATCTCTGGCCATTGTGGATTACATGTAAATGTAATAAATAAATCAGGTTTCCCAAATTTGGTGACAATAGCCATGGCATCATTGTATCTTTCTCGCATATTGCGAGGAGATCCCTGGAAAGAAGATGGTAAAATGATGGCTTTGCCAGTTTTCATGTCTCTGCTTGTAGCAACATCAGCGACATAATCATCAATCCACAATACTGTTCTACACGTAGTTTATCTTGTTGATATTTTATGAAGTTTAAATTATTGGCCTCAACTTGCAAATATGAATCAATAATCCATTGTTGTGTTAATTTTCCACCACATAAAATTGGATTAAATGTATTTCAAATGGCAATTTGAGCTACTTTAAATTCAAGCATGGAAATATTATTTCACACTTGTACTTTAGAATTTGGGTAACTCGGAAGGGTTCATTTTGGTTGCCAACCTGCTTCTCTGTGTGTAAAAAATATTGGATATGTCATTGGATCTAAATTTGTACTTAAGATACTTATATTAATGTAAGGTTGCTCCTCATTTCTGGGATATATTCTAATGTCTCTCTGAAATGGTGGTTCTCCTTCATCATTTTGAAACGCCATTGCAACCTCATTTGATGTTGGCAAATTATAACAGCGTTTATCAGTATGTCTATCTCTTTTAAGCACCATATTGACCTTTGGGATTGACAATTGATGTATTTCTGCATGAAGTTGTTGTTCCTTTTCTACTTCTGCCAATATTTTTATAAGCTTGAGTGTTTTATTGACCATAATTTTATCTAGCTCAATAAAAATACTGGGTAAGCATTCCATTGTATCTAGGACATATAGTTGAGCAAATTTTCTTTGCTCTCCTTCCTCTGGATGCAAATGTGAAGTACGATGGTAAATTTGGCCTTGGACTTTAAAGCAGTAAGGGCCATGTCCTGGCACATTAGCAGCTGATGTTGCCCCCATAGATGCAAAGGATATGGCACTATTGTATGATCTTATGTTTGTTTTGAAATTTTTGCAGTTGGGAAAAGTAGGCTCAGTCATAATGCTTTGTAAATATGGTGGGAATTGTTGTCTTTCTGGAAGTTTGAACTTGTCTTTTTGACAGCAACTAATGAACTGGCCATCTCGTGGTCTTTCCTGTTTGAAATGATAAGCCTCACAAAACTGACAGAGAATATTCATGTCACCACAATTATGAACCTCCACTGCTAAAGACTTAAGTAACGGACAATTTGAAGAGCATATATCAGTCTGTTTCTAAGTCATAATTGGAAATGTTATCTGATTGTTCAGGAACAGGTTCTAAATGCTTTTGTTTTTTTTTGTTGCCTTCTTAGGTGTAGATTTTATTTTTTCAGCTGATAGTCTTTTGCTTGTAAGTCTTTTCCTTTCTTTTTCTCATCGAATTTCCTTCTGCTCCGGCGTCTGCTGGTTTGTCCATCTTTTTTGTCGTTCTCTAGTTTGGCGTCTTATCTTTTCTTGTTTCTTGTCTGTATCAGCCATATTAATCTGTAAATAAAAATAATGTATTATTAGTTTAGTTTGTGATTGTAATTTGTTTTGTAAGTGCTTGTTTGTGTTTTGTGGTACTACAATGTTTTTTGTGCAACACTGTTATTATAGATTTCGGTTCTGTGTATGGGATTATAGGTTATTGTAGATGAACTTGCTTTATAGTGTTAAATTAGTATGTGTTCTTTTTTCTTTTTGTGGACGCTACTTTTGAGATTGTAGAATTCTAGGTTTAGCTTAGAGGCATAGCACAGGCAAGGGAATAGTGGAGTACATTTTGTAAATGGGACCAATATTTGGCTTATTTTGTTGTTTTCTGTAGGTGATTGTTGTAATTGTAGGATTATCTTTTACTATTAGGTTTATAGGGTGTGGGTCAGAAAAGAGGCTTTATAGTGTTTTTTTGTAGATGTTACTAATATTTGTTGTAGTATACTATTTTCTGTGTCTGTTTAGTTCGTGGGCTTAATGTTGTAGGTTAGGGCCCAGAAATGAGGATTTATTGTTGAATTTGTTATGCGTTAGCAGTATTTGTTGTAGTATCCTGTTTTGTGTCGGCCACATTTGGCCTGATAGATTTAACTTAAGGGTTAGTGTTAGAGGTTGGTGTAGGTAAAAGAGGATTTATTTTTACATTTGAAATGTGTCAACAATATTTGTACAAGGATTATGTTTTGTGTGCCTCATTATTGTTGTTCATTGCCTCTTATTTTATTTTATTTTTCCTGTTGACATTGCTGCACAGCAAACATGTTTAGTTTTTTTCTCTTTTTTTACTTGTTTTACTATAACTTGTTAGAAGTCTTATTTGAGGATGAATATCATTGGATCCAATGCTGCAAATCTTTGTCCGACAGTTTTCAGGCAGTGTCTGTTGTAAAAGAGAAAGAGAAATGCTCTTTTATTGTAATTTATTTTGTAACAACAGCATGTTTTATTTTTTTGCAAAGCAATGTCTTAGCAGTTTGGGTTTGTTTGTTGTGTGTAAAATCCTGAGAGTGTGTGTGAAACCGTGCAGCGCTGGAAATAATTTTGTAGTATCCTGTTTTGTGTACACCACTGGTGTAATTGGATTATTGCATTACTGTAGTAATTTGTGGGCCATAAAACAGGATTATTATTTTTTGAATTGTCTGTGTTATCAGTATTTCTTATCCTATCCTGTTTTTTGTGCGTCACTTTTGGACTGATAGATTTTGGTTCTGGGTTACGGTTAGAGTTTCTTGCAGACTAAACAGTAATGTTTGTTCCATTTTCTATATGTTAGCAATGTTTGTTCGACTATCCTGTTTTATGTCCACCACTTTTGGGATTCTCCATTTGGCTTATGGGGGTTAGAGGTTGTTGTAGACTAAACATGAATGGTAAGTTCCTTTTCGATATGTTCCCAATATTTGGTGTAATATCCTGTTTTGTTTCCGCCACTTATATTTTAGTTATGGTTTCTGTTCAGAGGTTTTTGTCTATTAAACAGTGTTTATTGTAGTATTTATATGTCTTAGCAATATTTCTTGAAGTGTGCTGTTTTGTGTTTCCTGTAATTTGTCTTGAGGCTTATTTGTTTTTATTTTCCTTTTGTTATACTATACCGTGATTGAAATCTTTTTGCTGTATGAATGACAGTGCGTCCCTTACTGCCAATGTTGATCCGCTAGTCTTCAAGCAGTGTCTGTTTTCAAAGAGAAAGAAAAATGATAAATTGTAGTGTTTTTATTTTTTGGGGAAAAGCATGGTCTTTTTGCATGTAATGTATTTTTGTATCTTACCTCTTCTTATTTCTTTGTCTTGTTTAAAATTGATCACCTTTCACAGTGTGTCTTTCAAATGTTACTATACATGAATCAAGTGGTTTGTGTCAATCTTTGAAATTAGCTTTTTTTTTTGGTGGGGGGGGGGGTCTTTCTTAATAAATTAAATGTATTATAGCTTACCTCTCTGTTGTAATTTGCAGATTGTGAATTTGTAAATTGGTAAGTAATTCTCTTCTGAAGTAACGGCAGCAGGGAACTGTCCAGTTACACTGTTCATCACCTGAGGAGAAATGTAGAATTTTCTGGAAAGTGTGCAGTATTTATAAATTTTGAGGTGCTTGAAACCGTTAGAACGCAATACGCATACGCTATTTGCATTCCACGCTTGAAATTGCATTCCAGCCGCCATTTTACGTGTAATAGTTATGTGATTGATGTAAAATGGCGAATTTCCGTGTGGCACGTGCCGCATAGTGTGTGTTACATGCCGCCTGAACTGGTCTTGAGTGTTCATTCTGTTTTGCGAGTAAGTGTAGTAATATTGCGTCCTTAGCCTCCATTTCGTTTTTTTCGGCGGCCATTTTTTCTCTTGCTTAGGGGATTTTCGTGTCTGTAAACTCTTGTATTTGAAGTTAAATTTAGGTGTAACTTCACTTGCAGAGGAGCTGTGTGCCCCCCCCCCCCCCGCTTGCTGTGGGTACGTTTTTTATGTGTTTGTTGTGTGTATTAATTGTGTTTTTAATGTTTTCCTGTGCGCGGGATTTGGGCCCTACGGTCGTATTTTTGCGAGTTCATAGTGTTTTTTTTGCGTAAGTCCCGCGGGTCGTATTTCTGGATGCTAAGTCTGTAAATTTAGCGCTGTAAGTCCCGCCTGCGGCTCATTGCAGCCGACGTGGGAGCCTCCACCACCGCAAATGCGGCCCCTTGATTTGCGAGGGTCCTCATTTGCGGGCCTAAAGTCTGCAGTTGCTGGCAGTTGCAGTTGCAGTTGCAGTGGCTGCGGGCTCGCTACGTTGGCAACAACCCGCATGCTCACAAGTATATATGTGATATTGTGATAAACTATCATATACCTGTGATTTACTTCTGAAAAGTAAAGGGTGTTTTTTTTTTGTGGTGTGCACTGATTATTGCACAGGTGATTAGTGAAACAGGGAAGGAAGGAACTTGGGAGCTAGCAAACTGATCTAGTGTAAGTGCAATTATAGAATATGTGAGAGACTTTAAGTAAAAAGGGAGGTCTAAGAAAATGGGTTAAATTATAAAGCAGAAAGGGAAGAAAGAAGCAGAAGTAAGGATAAATGAGAAAAGGGAGAGAACACTAAAAAACAAGAGAGAATTATTTTTAATTTTTTTTGTTTTCTTACTGTATTTTTGTAATTAGTATTCATAAGTGAGTCCAGTGGCAAAGTAAGTGGAAGATGGAATTATTTATGGTGGAACTAGTAATAATGTTGAATGCTTGTGGGTTGAGTCTAAAGCAAGACTTACGGCTATTAAATTGGCCCCGTAAAGCAACACGCTAACAACTTGCGGGTAAAACTATGCGATGTTGAAATTTGGAAACTCCACAGCTGCTAATCCTTTGTTCTGTCAAGCCCGTGACTGTTACATTCCAATCATGCAATTAAATTGCAATGAATCTCCAAAGACGCCCTGGCGTTCAAGCCTGTAACCCGCAAATGGAGGCAAAAACATTACGGACTCCAAATAGGACCCACAAAGGGTTTACAGACAATTTCTCAACACTGTAAAAGACTATATAAACACCCCACTGGACTCTAAAATATGGGGAAAGCAAGGAAAGGCATTACAATTATTTGCACAATAATCCCCAAATTAAAAAAAAAATAGTCATTAAAAAAATATTTTATTTTATCATATGTTGGAATGGTCATGCATATGCCAATATGAAAGGCCATGCTGAAACATGCAGAAAGCAATTAAAGACACACAACCTGATTAAACTGTAGCACAAATACATGAAACTGATGCCATATTAACCCTTCCTCACTCACAGAGGCTCTAATGTGGACACTGGAATATATAAATGACAGCATATACATCTTGCTCATCACATCTACATTGGAAAAATAAATAGT
Organism: Discoglossus pictus; assembly: GCA_027410445.1. Taxonomy (NCBI): domain Eukaryota; kingdom Metazoa; phylum Chordata; class Amphibia; order Anura; family Alytidae; genus Discoglossus; species Discoglossus pictus. The sequence continues at coordinate 50,903,759 of CM050174.1, forward strand.
GGCCAAATTACACCGCCACATCACATAGATCAAGTACCAGGGGAACATTTTATTATTTGTTTTTCTGTCCTTAAGTCGTGTCCGACTCCCTGTGGCCTTATGAACTGCAGCACATTTAGCTTGGTCACTGCCTGTGCTGCTCCACAAAGTTTGCATGCCAAAGATACTGGAGTGGGTTGCCAGTTCCTCCTCTAGTGGACTGTGATTTGTCAGACCTCTCTGCTATGACCTGCCCACCTACACTGGCCCTACATGGTATAGCTCACAGCTTCATTAAGGTACACAAGCCTCTTCAACACCACCACTTAGCAATCCACAAGGGTACCAGGGGAGCATACACCACACTAATCTACTCTAACCCCTCAGGAAGGGACGCAAAAACACAGAGACTGGGCAGAGGCACGTGGATCAACAGCCAACTCAAATCCATCAGGGGTAATCTCTGCTCCGACCATCCTGGAAAGTCCCACGCCATTGCTGGTGGCCATTTGCCATGATATATACCCATTCTCATTTGGTCACCTCCCATTATGTTTTGCTATTCATCAGTTTACATTAATGTGGTGTATGTTCCCCTGGTCCCCTTCTGGATTGCTAAGTGGTGGTGTGAAGGGGCTTGTGTATGTGAATGAAGCTGTGAGCTATTCCATGTAGGGCCACTGTAGGTGGGCAGGTCATAGCAGAAAGGTCAGATTAATCACAGTCGACTAGAGAATGAAATGGCAACCCACTCCAGTATCATCTGTCATATTTCTATCAGGTTCTCAGGGGAATGTTGATACTTCAACATAATCACTAATTGGACATTTGCATGTGTATTAACCTTTTATGTTGATTATATATGATATATATTATTATATGATATCTAATGCTGTTATGGCTATTATTATTGTTATATGTAATGATCTATTACATAGTTACTGGGTCTCATTAGTTTGCAGATATAGGAATGTGACACATATGTGATGTATGTGGATGTCCCATAACCCAAACCACTTAAAACACACTGACACGGTTACAAAGGTATAACAAAGCTTTATTTCATACGCAGAACACAATCAGAAATGGTCAAGACTGGGCATTAATATCATGAGTGTGGTGTGGGTGGATCCCAAGAGGGCAAGAGGCTTGGGGAAAAAAGGGGATACCTAAAGGGGGTAATGCCATTGTCTAGAATAAGCATGATGCATAGCACCTACCAGGGTCACATGTGGCCACTACACCACTGCAACTGGAATCTGATGAAAAAAAAAGGATCATCAGAAATCACTCCATTTAATTAAAGAAACCATTAATGTGCATAGCATTTACAACTTGTCTAGATCTGCTCAATGAAACAGATAATTCAACCTCTGGACTGTGTAATCCAATCCAGTTTCACACATAAAGTGTTGTGGAAAAAAAATATTTGAAAATTGTGGTCAAGTAAAAAAAAAGACAGAGGAGGATAAAACCTAATCAACATGCATGTACAGTACAGTGCTAAATACTGTAACTGTAACAATATACCAACTCACCTGATTACTATCTGCAAGCAATGCTAATTATTAGATAGGTCTCTATATAATCAACAATATGGGAAAATATCCATTAATACGGAGAGGATACGAAGGTCAGCAGCCGGATTCACTGTTACTTACATTGAGGTCTGGCTATATGATAGCTTTAAGATTGTGGGAGCTACATGTTAAGGGTGGTGGTCTGTCATTACATAGTTCCATAGTAATTGAGGTTGAAAAAAGACTTTCAGTCCATCAAGTTCAACCTTTTAAGACCTCCTCTGATATGCAATATGCTGATTAGTTGTAAACTAATTAGTTGGTAATTAATTGATCCAGAGGAAGGCAAATAGAAAAAAAAAAGAAACTGAATATTTTTGTTTATTATTCCTTCCTGACCCCATATACTGACGATCAGATGCCTCCCTGGATAAATACTCCCTCTCTAATTATCCAGGATAACCATGAATGCCCTTTTTAATTAGAAATAAATCCAATCCCCTTTTAAAGTTATCTATCGAATCCGATGTCACCACCTCCTTTGGTAGAGAATTTCACAGATTAACCACCCTTACTGTGAAGAACCCTTTTCTTTAATTAAGGTGGAATCTTTTTACTTCTTGGCACAAAAAGCTCACTTTACAAATCTTTATACTGACCCTGGATGTATTTATATAGGGTAATCATATCCCCTCTTAGATGCTTTTTGTTCTAGAGAAAATACGTTTAATATGGTTAGTCCTTCTTCATTACGTAGCCCCTCCATTCCCCTTATTAGTTTTGTAGCCCTTCTCTGTACCTTTTCCAGCTCTAGAATGTCCTTTTTATGAAGTGGTGCCCAAAATTGTATGCCATATTACAAATGAGTGCGTACTAGGGATTTGTATAATGGCAAAATTATATCTGCTTCCCTTGCTTCTATACCCTTCTTAATATATGATAATATTTTATTGGTCTTTGCAGCTGCTGCTTGGCATAGAGCACTGTTATCTAGGTGGTTGTCCACAAGTACTCCCAAATCCCTTTCAATATCTGAATATCCTTCCCAAATGCAGAACTTTACATTTATTCATATTAAATCTCATCTGCCATTTAGCTGCCCATTCCTCTATTTTATGAGATATGATTACGTTATTTAAATACATCCAGGGTCAATATAAGGCTTTGTCAAGTGAACTTTTTGTAGCAAGAGATTTTCAACTGACAAGAGGACATCCGTTGAGGTTAGAGGAAAAAAGATTTCACCTTAAACAAAGAAAAGGGTTCTTCACAGTTAGGGTGGTTAAACTGTGGAATTCTCTACCAAAGGAGGTGGTGACAGCGAATTCGATAGACAACTTCAAAAAGGGGTTAGATATATTTCTGAATAAAGAGGGCATTCAAGGCTATCCTAGATAACTAGCAAGGAATATTGATCCAGGGAGAAATTTGATCGCCAGTTTCTGGGGTCAGGAAGGAATTTTGCTTTTTTTTTTCCTTATGAGACAATTGGCAAAGTTTCAATGGTTTTTTTTTTTATGTTTGCCTTCCTCTGGATCAATTAACAATAATTAACAATTAACAATAATAATAAATAGTCCAAATTAAAAAGATCAATAGAGATCTAAAAAGGTTGAACTTGATGGACTAACTCTTTATTCATTCTCCAATACTATACTATTAATAATTATTTAATCAATAATTTAATTAATAACTAATCCGCATATTGCAGATCAGAGGAGATCTTAACAGGTTGAACTTGATGGACTGAAAGTCTTTTTTCAACCTTAATTACTATGTAACTATGTAACTATGTAAATCCCTTTGGGGGGGAAGTACATTATTAAAGGAATGTGTACCTGAGAAGCACTGGGAAAACCTTACACCTCATACATTTTTTTTCACAATGCTTGCAGATGAAGTTGATGCCTTCATGGACCTGACATGTACCTAAAACCAAACAAAAGAAAAAAAAAAAAGACAAAAACCTACAATATAAGGCCTTAAAAACCATAGGGACAGCAGCATCTCTTCTCAACAGCATTCCTCAATGACCATCAATTGGTGTCATGTTAAACAGAAACCTATGTATCCACAGAGAAGAGGATCATTGACCATGTGATGGGAGGTAGCCATCTGCATATCAAATTTTCACCATCACATAGGCCAAGATCATGACTCTGTAGCCAGGCTAGATTAGATTAACATTGTAACCAAAAGGATAGTCACTGAGGAGTGCTGTTGAGAAGGCACAAACATTTGTGCAGCCCCTGTGTCCTCCAGGGCCCACATCCCCCGTGGCCGGCCGCTGCCTCCCTGCTGGTGGGGGTGGTGGGGCAGGGGGAGGCAACCCCCCAGGAGGCAGTGGCACCTGCAGTGTCGGTGGTGAAGGCCCGATGGGAGGAGAGGAGGGGCCAGGGGTGGCTTAAGGATGCCTACAGGATGGAGGAAGCTGGGCTGATCACGTCGCACTGCTTCTGCTGTTACTCCCTGGAATGCACTCTGGTCCGCCCGATACCTGAGCAGCCTGGCCAGGTCGATTCAGTCATTAGATGATGCCTCCTCTCCTCCCTATTGTGCCATGGCAGCCTGCGCATGACCTCCTCATGATTGGCGGAGATGCTGGCCTGGATCCCCCAGAGCAACTCCAACTGCTGACACATGAGGGCCAGCATCTTCACCTGCGCAGCCTGGCCTGATGAGGGTGATGGAGGCCCGTGGTGAGGTGAGGAGGTGGCTGAGTGGGGAGGGTCGGAGGCCCGGCTTGATCTTGGGGCAAAACAGTCGGTGGTGTGGGTGGGCCCAGTGGTGGAGGTGATGGCCAGTCCAGCTCACTACTGTGTGGAGGAGGTGGTGGCTGGCTCCTGATATCACTCCGGACACCACACTACCACAGACTCCACAACCGCCGTAGCTTAAAGCTCCCAGGGAGTATGCAGCGCATAGCAATCCCCAGTATGATATAGCAATCCCCTCCAAGAATGAGACAACGCTACGTTTTGAAGGGTCAAGTAGTACTCTCTTGCTGGCACACCCAGCATGGTTTTTATTACAGTCAGGTAAACAGAACACACCCAGGGGAAGGTATAAACAACCAATAACACAATAGTAACGCCCACAGTTTCCCTCCCCTCTACTTGAGAGATAATTGAGTTAATTATCTCCCAGCTAAAACTTACACATTTTTATACATTTTTATAACTTTATGATTTTACATAGTACATAAATAAAACTTACATTTTTATGAACAACATAAATTGTGGAACAACATATTAAAAAATGGCATGAATCAGACCAGGGGTTCAAAAGTTAGTAAAAGTATCTTTTACACATAACACACAGACATTTCACATATCCCCCATAGTTGGCCACACAATACACATATAGGGACAATAGGTGAGTCAAACCTCCCTGAGGCTACCTGGCAACTTTGATATAATCAGACATGGATTAGATCAGCCTTCTTTGTTCTTATATCTGAGAATGAAAACACTTTATACAATAGACTTCCTTATCTGTAACAGGATTATCTCCCATGCCAAGGTCTGCACTAGTCTGGGCCAATATTCTGCAGAGCATAAACCAACATACATATAGTATAATAGTAGGATCATATTTTAACCATAATATTAATAATGAAACAGGGTAAAGCAGTGATGGGTTCCGTTACAGCTGAGATCTGAGCGCACAAAACTACCGAATAGCGCTCAGATCCTCTTCACACAGTTCAATTGCCATGTAGCTAAAGTCTTTCCCATAGTCTTTCATTATATGAATGGGCTCCATGGCATAGCTATCTGTGGTATCATGGTTCACACAGGGCAAGTACCGAATGACCCCCCTGTATGTAAAGGGCCAGAATGAGTGACATACAATCTGGTATGGCCGAATACTGTGTTGGAAGGGCAATATGTCCCAGGGCCATAGTCGCAGGGCAGGAGGCTGGCAAACAGTCCTCTCCAAGATAAAGTGGCGAAGGGCACTTCGTCACATGTGGCATTTACAAAATTAAATTAGCTGATACATAAGGTATTGAGGTCCCTGTTACAGAATGCTTACAATCTAGAAGAGATGACTAGACATGTGAGACTCAGCAGCGTATTCATTGGAGGTATCTTGTATAATGGGGGGGGGGGGGCAGCAGACAGGGCAGATCACACAGCACCAGGCTGGAGCACAGAGCATCATCAGAGCGCAGTTCTCGTCGCCCTGATGATGGTGAACTATTCAACTGCGCACGAAGGCAGGGGTGCCAGGCTCCATAGATCCATGGATCTGATTAAATCATTAAGTATAGTTAACAATAATAATAAATAGTCCAAATTAAAAAGATCAATAGAGATCTAAAAAGGTTGAACTTGATGGACTAACTCTTTATTCATTCTCCAATACTATACTATTAATAATTATTTAATCAATAATTTAATTAATAACTAATCCGCATATTGCAGATCAGAGGAGATCTTAACAGGTTGAACTTGATGGACTGAAAGTCTTTTTTCAACCTTAATTACTATGTAACTATGTAACTATGTAAATCCCTTTGGGGGGAAGTACATTATTAAAGGAATGTGTACCTGAGAAGCACTGGGAAAACCTTACACCTCATACATTTTTTTTCACAATGCTTGCAGATGAAGTTGATGCCTTCATGGACCTGACATGTACCTAAAACCAAACAAAAGAAAAAAAAAAAAGACAAAAACCTACAATATAAGGCCTTAAAAACCATAGGGACAGCAGCATCTCTTCTCAACAGCATTCCTCAATGACCATCAATTGGTGTCATGTTAAACAGAAACCTATGTATCCACAGAGAAGAGGATCATTGACCATGTGATGGGAGGTAGCCATCTGCATATCAAATTTTCACCATCACATAGGCCAAGATCATGACTCTGTAGCCAGGCTAGATTAGATTAACATTGTAACCAAAAGGATAGTCACTGAGGAGTGCTGTTGAGAAGGCACAAACATTTGTGCAGCCCCTGTGTCCTCCAGGGCCCACATCCCCCGTGGCCGGCCGCTGCCTCCCTGCTGGTGGGGGTGGTGGGGCAGGGGGAGGCAACCCCCCAGGAGGCAGTGGCACCTGCAGTGTCGGTGGTGAAGGCCCGATGGGAGGAGAGGAGGGGCCAGGGGGGCTTAAGGATGCCTACAGGATGGAGGAAGCTGGGCTGATCACGTCGCACTGCTTCTGCTGTTACTCCCTGGAATGCACTCTGGTCCGCCCGATACCTGAGCAGCCTGGCCAGGTCGATTCAGTCATTAGATGATGCCTCCTCTCCTCCCTATTGTGCCATGGCAGCCTGCGCATGACCTCCTCATGATTGGCGGAGATGCTGGCCTGGATCCCCCAGAGCAACTCCAACTGCTGACACATGAGGGCCAGCATCTTCACCTGCGCAGCCTGGCCTGATGAGGGTGATGGAGGCCCGTGGTGAGGTGAGGAGGTGGCTGAGTGGGGAGGGTCGGAGGCCCGGCTTGATCTTGGGGCAAAACAGTCGGTGGTGTGGGTGGGCCCAGTGGTGGAGGTGATGGCCAGTCCAGCTCACTACTGTGTGGAGGAGGTGGTGGCTGGCTCCTGATATCACTCCGGACACCACACTACCACAGACTCCACAACCGCCGTAGCTTAAAGCTCCCAGGAGTATGCAGCGCATAGCAATCCCCAGTATGATATAGCAATCCCCTCCAAGAATGAGACAACGCTACGTTTTGAAGGGTCAAGTAGTACTCTCTTGCTGGCACACCCAGCATGGTTTTTATTACAGTCAGGTAAACAGAACACACCCAGGGGAAGGTATAAACAACCAATAACACAATAGTAACGCCCACAGTTTCCCTCCCCTCTACTTGAGAGATAATTGAGTTAATTATCTCCCAGCTAAAACTTACACATTTTTATACATTTTTATAACTTTATGATTTTACATAGTACATAAATAAAACTTACATTTTTATGAACAACATAAATTGTGGAACAACATATTAAAAAATGGCATGAATCAGACCAGGGGTTCAAAAGTTAGTAAAAGTATCTTTTACACATAACACACAGACATTTCACATATCCCCCATAGTTGGCCACACAATACACATATAGGGACAATAGGTGAGTCAAACCTCCCTGAGGCTACCTGGCAACTTTGATATAATCAGACATGGATTAGATCAGCCTTCTTTGTTCTTATATCTGAGAATGAAAACACTTTATACAATAGACTTCCTTATCTGTAACAGGATTATCTCCCATGCCAAGGTCTGCACTAGTCTGGGCCAATATTCTGCAGAGCATAAACCAACATACATATAGTAAATAGTAGGATCATATTTTAACCATAATATTAATAATGAAACAGGGTAAAGCAGTGATGGTTCCGTTACAGCTGAGATCTGAGCGCACAAAACTACCGAATAGCGCTCAGATCCTCTTCACACAGTTCAATTGCCATGTAGCTAAAGTCTTTCCCATAGTCTTTCATTATATGAATGGGCTCCATGGCATAGCTATCTGTGGTATCATGGTTCACACAGGGCAAGTACCGAATGACCCCCCTGTATGTAAAGGGCCAGAATGAGTGACATACAATCTGGTATGGCCGAATACTGTGTTGGAAGGGCAATATGTCCCAGGGCCATAGTCGCAGGGCAGGAGGCTGGCAAACAGTCCTCTCCAAGATAAAGTGGCGAAGGGCACTTCGTCACATGTGGCATTTACAAAATTAAATTAGCTGATACATAAGGTATTGAGGTCCCTGTTACAGAATGCTTACAATCTAGAAGAGATGACTAGACATGTGAGACTCAGCAGCGTATTCATTGGAGGTATCTTGTATAATGGGGGGGGGGGGGCAGCAGACAGGGCAGATCACACAGCACCAGGCTGGAGCACAGAGCATCATCAGAGCGCAGTTCTCGTCGCCCTGATGATGGTGAACTATTCAACTGCGCACGAAGGCAGGGGTGCCAGGCTCCATAGATCCATGGATCTGATTAAATCATTAAGTATAGTTAACTAGGCTATCAGATAGCAATGGAAACATTTTGTTTCAATTGACAAGTGATGCCCTTTGATCCTTTGTCTATGGATTTACCACTAATTGAACATACTTAACCTTAGCCATTGTTCCTGACCCCCATAAATCTAATACAGAGCTCCTTGACTCCATTAGCTGACTCAATAAAAATATCTCTACTTGGGAGGAGGTTGATTAGGTGGCGCATATATCTAACCACCGGTTGTCCAAAACACATCGGACCCTGGACATATCCCTTTACTGCTTACAGTAGGATCCACACTTAGGAGACCTTATCAATGAGAGCCTAAGTCTGTACACCTTGGATTTACAGTCCCACACTCAGGTCAGACCCAAACCTCTCACCCAGACACTCTGGCTCCAGTATTACAGCACCCTAAAAATACCCTTCTGTGCCCAGACACTGACCAGAGATGTCTGAAATCTGAAACCGTAGTCTCATCGCAACCTAGATGGTGAGATAGACAGGCTGGCACCGGGACCATGGTGGGAGTCCTAGTCCACATGGTGCAATTATAGTATTGAAATGTGTTAGATTGCAATTGTTTATAGTAGATAAACTGTATAAAAAGGGCAAACCCACTAACAGAGATTATGCTTTTATTATTTTTTTTAATCTGGAAATAATTTGTGCAACTTGTCCTGGACCCGGTAACTTGGCCTAAGAATCGCCAACTAAAATTCTGCTTCTGTGAGGGAACCTAATCAATCTGAGGGTACAATCAGCCTAGCAGCCAAGCCCAATGAATTGTGGGCTATGACAATAATAAATATAATTACAATTTATTGTAATGAAAATGAGAGGAAGTGAGTTTGAAAGTAATATATTTAAGCTTTCATTATAGGAAAAGATCCTCCCTCTCTAAGTTTCTTTATTTAACACCATCAAATACTTTAAAATTATTTGTATTTTTACCAAATGTCATGCTCTTGTGGCTTATCAAGTCATTAGGAGAGTGGAAAAATAAATGTATCTAATTTATGCTGAACAAACCTGACTTTCAAGCTCAATTATCTAACACTTTCACTCATAATTTCTAATAAACACAAATTATAATTATATTTATTTATATGTGTTATTTAATTTGTACAATAACTGCCTTGCTGTGTCCCTTTATACAGCAGCACTGTGTTTCCAGTATTTGAAAAGGCTCATATTTTGTGTTTTTATGTCACCTCCTTTGTAAATGTTGACATTCACAAAACCTTCTTTGTGTCCTTTTCCTTTTCCTAGTAAAGTATCTTTTACCTTTGGATTTTTCTGTCCTCTGGGGGAATATATTATGAAAACATGAATACAATACTCATAATTTTCACTTTAACCTGATATCCTGCCCCCAAGCCAAGCTTTCCATTATTACTCTAGTTGTAGAGCATTTCACTAAAGTGGGTATTTCATTTTATAAGGAATGAAAAAACAGCATGCACTTTTTTATTAGAATATAAAAAAATACCTAGAAGGCTAAAAAGCAAATAAATAATTCTCATCATTCGTAAGCTCCCTTTCTTCCTTTTCTGTCTCCTGAATGGTGCCACCTAAGGCAACACACAAAGGTTAATTTTGTCACGCTACCAGTGTAATGGTTCTGCATGCAGACACACAGCATATCACTATCAGCACTGGACACTGGTAGTGTGGGAGTAGCCTTAGGTCACAGTTGTAAAACATGGCACCCTCCAGAAGACCCAACAGGTAGAAATGGGAAATATTACAGAAGTTGAGAATTTGTTCATCTTAAAACTGCTCTAAAGTAAATTTTACATAATTAAAAGAGTAGGATACAATTCACAAAGTTACACAGTTAAAGTATTTATATAAAACAAAAATAAAATCTGTCCTTTTAAAAATGTTAAGGTCACACAGATAGTTTTAAAAGTACATATATACTGAATTGCAATGTTTTCAGATTGTATTCATTTATTTTGTTGTAAAGAAATTGTAACACTTCTTTGATTTATTTTGTAATGTAAAGAAATTGCACCATTGTGTTGCTTTATTTTTAGTTGTGAAGGAACTGTTAAATTTTCTTGATCTGCTGCTTTGTTTTCTAATAAATGGCAACATTGTACTTTTCTTCTCTTGTACTGTTATAAAAATTACAACTTTGCATTGATCTATGTTGTGCAATGCAAACTGCTAAATTGTATATTTCATACTGTGAGCATTTTATATTTTGTTCTTGGAAAATATTGCAACATTGCATCGATTTGTGCTACAGAACTTGAAACATTTTATTGAATTATTTTGTGCTTTAATTCGATTAAAATTATTATTAGGATTAGCAATCCTATTTAGATTTTGAAAAATGTATAATATTTTGTTGAACTCTTTAAACCAAAATCAAATAGAATATAATTATCCATTATAAAAAAAAATGGCAAGATTCTGAGTTTTGGGGAAAAAAAGAGAAAAAATAAGCAAAATATACCATATAAATGAAACATTAAAGACTTTTTTTTTTTATTATCAGATGAAGTTCATCAACAGATCATATGAAATTGACAACATAATCCTTTACTGCTTGTGTAGCATCAACTCAGATGATGCAAAAACTGCAGTCCGGTAACATCAGCACAAAAGTCTTGCATTTTGCTAGTGATGTCATAGAATTTTACTGTTTCCATGGAGATGAAGTGTTTTATTGCCCTGTGGCTGCATGAAGCGAGTCACAGGAAGAGGGACTTGTACATTGCGAAAACACCAAACGACTAGATCATCTTCATCTGCATCCGGAACTTTTTATATTTAGCATGAAATGTTTACCCATAATCCACAGTGCCTCTCCCCTCTTATACCTGCATGGATCCATCTTATTAAAGGACATTCTAATGGGGTCTCTAAAGAACAGATAGGTAGGGCTGGATATGAAAAAAACAAACATTATTATACTTACCATTTTTCAATGTTTTGGATTGCTCCACCCCTGAATGAAATATTGTGGCTGGAGTGGGAGCTGCCTACGAGCACTTATCAAACTGAAACACACATTAGTATCGGAGAGCAATCTAACCTGAGCTGCTAGATGGGTACACTCACTTTTGAGTCACCACCCACTATCATACTATAGTTGGGGTATAGCTCCACTTCAGCCACAATACTTCATTCCAGGAGTGGCGTGATCCGGAACTCATACTGCATGTATGATTGGAAAATAGTCATTCATTTTTTAAATATACAGTGAACGCTTAATAAAGTTTTTTTCTTATCAAACTAAGTATTTGAAGACCCAATAAACCTGTTTATATAGCCCTTAAAGACTGTGATTAAACAGCAAGTGCAACTCACAGCAGGTTCTAGTCTTAAAGTGACACAGCAGAGGTTTTTATTATTAAACAAATTGACACATATAAAAAACCAGCAATCATTTGTTTTTAAACATTTTGAGTAGAATTGTTGAATAATTTAGTGTCTAACCTGAATATTTTAAAGGATCACTGTGGTCATATTTTTTAAATGTACTCCTTTAAAAACTACAAATAAAATTAAAATGTATAGAAAATGTAAAAATAATAATAAAACAGCTTTTAATTTATTTATTTTTTATGTGTAATTATGCAGCGGGAGAATCTACCATTTTGATTTTAGCAGAACAACTTCCTGAGGTGAGAGAAGAGCTTGAATGCTCGTTAAGTGTCTGCTGCGCAATGGGAATGTAGCAATATTAATTGCCAGTGCTATCATTAATATTAATGGAAAGCTTATTACATAGTTACATAGTTACATAGTAATTAAGGTTGAAAAAAGACTTTCAGTCCATCAAGTTCAATCTTTTAACATCCCCTCTGATCTGCAAAATGTGGATTAGTTATTAATTAATTAGTTGTTAATTATTAATCAATTATTTCATTATTAATTTTAATTCAATTTTTTTTTTAATTATTAATTAATCCAGAGGAAGGCAAACAGAAAAAAAACCCAAGTGAAACGTAGCCAATCGTCTCAAAGGGAATTTTTTTTTTCCTTCCTGACCCCAGATACCGGCGATCGGATTTCTCCCTGGATCAATACTCTCTCTCTAATTATCCAGGATAACCAAGAATTCCATTTTTAATTAGAAATAAATCCAGTCCCCTTTTAAGTTATCTATCAAATCTGCTGTTAAGACCTCCTCTGGTAGAGAATTTCACAGATTAACCACACTTACTGTGAAGAACCCTTTTCTTTCTTTAAGGTGGAATCTTTTTACTTCTAACCTCAAGGGATGTCCTCTTGTCAGTTGAAAACCTCTTGGCACAAAAAGCTCCCTTGACAAATCTTTATACTGACCCTGGATGTATTTATATAAGGTAATCATATCTCCTCTTAGACATTTTTTTTTTTCTAGAGAAAATAAGTTTAATTTGGTTAGTCATTCTTCATAACTTAGCCCCTCCATTCCCTTTTGTTGCCCTCCTCTGTACCCTTTCCAGCTCTAAAATGTCCTTTTTATGAAGTGGTGCCCAAAGTTGTACTCCATATTTCAAATGAGGGCGTACTAGGGATTTGTATAGTGGCAGAATTATATTTGCTTCCCTTGCTTCTATACCCTTCTTAATTCATGCTAATATTTTATTTGCCTTTGCAGCTGCTGCTTGGCTTTGAGCACTGTTACCTAGGTGGTTGTCTACATGCACTCCCAAATCCCTTTCAATATCTGGTATCCCTAGATTTGCTCCATTAAGATTATAAATTGCATGACTATTTTTCCTTCCCAGATGCATAACTACATTTATTTGTATTAAATCTCCATTTAGATGCCCATTCCTCAATTTTATGTCAATCCCTTTGGAGGGAAAGCACATCATTATCTGATTTAATTACCTTGCACAACTTTGTGTCATCAGCAAAAATGGAGACACTACTTTCCAGTCCCACCTCAAAGTCATTAAAAAAAATGTTAAAAATGAGAGGACCTAATACTGAACCCGGAGGAACCCCACTTACCACATTAGTCCAATCGGAGTATGTTCTATTTACAACAACCCTTTGCTTCCATTTACAACAACCCTTTAGCCAGCTCTCAATCCATGAGCAGATATTTACTGCAATTTATGTATCCCTTAGTTTGCACAATAGTCTCCCATGTGGCACTGTATCAAAAGCCTTTGCAAAATCCAAAACGACTACATCCACTGAGTTGCCTTGATCCAGGTTCCTACTAACCTCCTCCTAGAAACTAATTAGATTTGTTTGACATGACCTATCCCTCACAAATCCATGTTGATTCCTACTTATAATCCTGTTCAAATAGACATATTCTTGTATATTATATATTATTAACCCATCTAAAAGCTTTCCCACTAAAGAAGTGAGGCTCACTGGACTCTAATTCCCCCAGATTTGCTCTTGCTCCCTTTTTAGATATAGGTATCACATCAGCTTTTCTCCAGTCATCTTGTAGAGACCAGTTTAGTTTTATAAGCATAGCTAAGCATCCCAGTAAAGCATAATTGTATAAAAAATATATTTTTTAACAATAAAGAAAAAAATGTCCTGTTATGAATCTGAGTTATTTAAAGAACTATACAGTAAATGTGACCATGGTTGTCCTTTAAGGTGGACCAGTGGAGTTACAGTGTGCAATAGTGGTCCTGACAACATAAGACTTGCACTAGTAGACCACTGAATAGAACCTAAGATTGGACTAGAATTTAGGGTGAGCTGGAGCATAAGGTGGATTAGAACTTAAGGTGGACCAGTACTGGTGGGCAAGGGTCTAGAACTTAAGTTGGACTGGAACTTAAGGTGGACCATCATCAGATGGAGATGGGCACCTTCTATGTTTCAATGTGTACACAGACTGACTCCTTAAATTAACTTTTTGCTTGATCAAGTCTTGAGTTTAACCCAAATTTACCAGACTGAGTACTCACCTGTCGAGAATTAGTCAATGTATCTTCCTAATTCCCTGAAATATATATCTGATTTAAACTTAAATGACAACTAAAGTACCATGTTTCTAGAACTGCTTTTTAACTGTTAAAAATTATTATTATTTTTTTATAAATAAATATAGAGCCTCAATTTTAATGATTGTATTCAGTTTTGGGTCCTTTCCCTTTTCAAATTCACCAAAAATTCACAAGCAGTGTCAGCATCGTTGCCGCCCACCAACCGCTAGATAGCGCTGCCGATTGTCAGTGCTCATACCATAGAGTTAGGTTATGTAAACTTTCAGGGTTACGGTGAGGGTTAGGGTGAGGGTTAGGTTACAACTTGAAATGTTGTCAGCGCTGAAAAATTTCCAAAGTGACATCTAGCTGCTACTTGCTGGCACTGCTGGGGAATTTTACTACGAGATAGATCCCAGTTTTGTATTAATGATGACATATATTTTATTTTTGAAAGGATCAGATACCTGGGAAGAGTGGGAGGAACCGTACATTTAGATAAGATCTATAGTTGATCTTCAAATAGCACACATGAAAATACAACTAATTGACAGAGTAGAAGCCATAGAATAACCCACTCCCTCTAGAGAAAATGGAATTCACCATCACACAATCAAAACTCAGCTAAATATATGATTTTTTCTAACAAAATATTTTATGCTCCTGCCTTACACAGCTGCTAATGTTGTTAGTTTGTTACATACTTCACAAGCACAATATGTTATTTTTCAAACTAGTGATCCAGTAAAAAATTAAACAATTAAATATTTTAATTTTTAATTAAAATATTAAAGCATATAAATGAATTTGACTTTATTGTTAACAGAAGTACTGAATATTTGCCTAGACTTAATTTTGCTCTTAACAATTATAGATCGATTATTCAGTTGTAAAATAATACAATCCCCATATTAAATAAGCATGGTAGGATTTGAGAAGTGTTTAGCTGAAGACTCAAAAAAAAAAAAAAAACAAATTACAATTGTTTTGCTAATAACCTAAATAAGCAATATTTTCTGCAACTAATTTATTTTTCAAATTACTAATTAATTAGTTTCAAGTTTGAACCTAGAAAATAATAACAATTATAATAAATAATATTAAACCCTTGCTACCTGAATATTAAAAGCATTATTAGATATTTTTTTTAGACTTGTTGATATTTTTGTATTGATTAGCCTTTTCAGTGATATAATTATGTTCATGACATATGGAAAACCAAATCCTTACATTGTGTAAATCTTTGGGGAGCAATCTACTAAGCATTTTGTCATCTGAGAAAAAGGCTGCAGTCTGCTTAGTAAACTCCCCTCTATTTTCTGCAACTCCTTTTAAAAATATTATTCATATTTATTTTTAATTATAGACTATAATAGTGAAAAGTTAGTAAACAAAGTAAGTATAATTAAAATGAAACATTAAAGTTACATGAAACAAAATACATAAAACAAAATAAATAATAAAATAACATAACATAGCCATTTAATAAAATAAATAATATTATCTGCTAAAAGTGAGTTAAATAAATTAAATGAAGCTAAATAAAAATATATTGAGAAAAATGATCAGCACCTAAAATAAGCATTATCTCCCACAAGCAATTTTTTTTTTATATATTAGCTTTAAAAACTGGCACATGAAAATTGAAAATAACCAATATTAAATAGTAAAGTTGATTTAGTATGTTCTATGAATATTAGGAGCATTATTGGATATATCTGTTCATACTGAATAAACAAGCTAATTTTAATTCTTTTGACTAAGTTACATATTTTGTTAACCACCCTCTATTACAAATATTGTTTTAGTTCATAAAATATAATTAAGATTTATTTCTAATTTTGCATCTAGTAAAATGAAAAATAAATTATATTAAATATTAAAATTGAATAAAAATATGTGAGTATTAAGAGCTCTACTTTCTTGGATATTAAGAGGCATATTTCTTTAGACACATTTATATTTCGCTACAGTAAAAAACACTCTCCTTGTATTCCTTTGAACCCTGGTCTGTCTTGATGTCTGTGTTTCTCATATGATACTATATTTTTATTTCCAGTTCTTATGGCATGCTTTGGTTTGGGTGCCAATTATTTAAGGTCATTTTACCATTGAATTCCTAGATCTAATCCCAGGAGCAAATATTAATGCACAGGCATTCGACTGGAATATGCCACCTCGTTAACTTGCTCTGGAATTCACTGTAAAAGTAGAAAGCTGCAAGAATTTATTTTAGAAAATCACATTCTAATAAATCCTGTCAAGCTCATTCACTTATATATAAAATAAAATATTTCTACTGTGTTTGAGTTATCCGAGGAGTTTATGTGAGTCAAAGATTCTGTAAGGCCCTGTTTCTTCCAGAAGGCTGAAGGGGTTTACTTTCTTCCTCAGTTAATTAGCCAAACCTGGACAGCTCTAATTTAAGACTTATTCTGGAGTATGGGAGGGGCTGCTTATGGACTGACTGCAGTTTATGACTCCTTGGAGTAGTTTCAGGTGAAGACTTGAAAATCTGAAGAAATATACAGGCCAGTGATTTTAAAAACTAATGGACTGTTTGTTTTTCTCCTCCTCCTGTTTATCTTGATGAGAGCTGGTTAGTGAGGACACTCTCTATCAGTTAAGGTAATGCTTCAGTGGAAGCTAGGCCTTTTATTTTCTTTTATTTTGTTTTGTTGTTATTGGGAAACAGTGATCACAACACAGCCTCATTTGAGATTGAATAAAAAAAAAACATAACTTTAAGGGGCCAAGAAAAACTCTTAATTTTAAAAGGAAAGATTTTAACGGCAGTACAAAGTATAGACTAGGACAGAGAACTGATAGGTAAAAATACTGAACATAATGGACAACATTCAAATCCTTACTAAATAAACATACTTATCACCATATACCATGTGGAAATTAAAGTAAAAGGAGTAAATCACAACCCATGTGGCTTAACAATGAATTAAAGATGAAGATGAGGAGTAAAAAACAAGCATTTAAATTATACAAACAAGAGGGGACAGAGATTGCTTTACGTAAGTACAAGGAAATCAACAAAGCTTGCAAATGAGCTATTAGACTGGCTAAAATAGAAAATGAAAAATTAGTTGCAAAGGAGAGTAAGACTAACCCTAATATATTTTTTAAATATATTAATGGGAAGAAAGCCAGGAAGGAAGCTATAGGAATATTACAATGTGACACAGGCCGTCTGATAATTAGTGAGCAGGAAAACAGATGAGCTAAATAGGCTCTTTTCTACGGTATACACAAGAGAGGTACCAGTGGTTTGGTCACTGCAACATAATGGGGCTACACTACCTTCACCAAATAACTGGTTATCGCAGGAAGATATCCAAAAGAGATTGAAAAAAATGAATGTTAATAAAGCCCCGGGTCCTATTGGAATACATCCAAGGGTACTGAGGGAACTGAGCTCTGTAATAGCAAAACCATTATATCTAATTTTTCAAGATTTACTCAACGCAGGGTCTCTACCAGATGATTGGAGAAAAGCAGTTGTGATACCTATATTTAAGAAGGGAGCAAGAGCAAATCAGAGGAATTATAGACCAGTGAGTCTCACTTCGGTAGTGGGAAAGCTTTTAGAAGGGTTAACAAGGGATAACATACAAGAATATGTCTATTCAAACAGGCTTATAAGTTATGGGTTTAGACGGAGCCAATGAAAAAATAATTTGTCAGCGTTACATCACTGAAAAAGGGGAGGTTAGTTTTCCAAGTCTTATAGGCTTCAATTACAGTTTGAGATCGGACCCACATTCAATATGTAATGCAGTATTGATAAAGCCGTAAATATGATATTCTATCACATGCATAGTTACATAGTTACATAGGCCCTCATTCAATTGCGATTGAATAGGGCTCTAAATAAGCACATAACATATATTTTTTTTTAAAGTTTTTAGTTAGTAAAAACCTTGCCACTATACAAATCCCTAGTACGCACTCATTTGGAATATGGAGTACAATTTTGGGCACCACTTCATAAAAAGGACATTTTAGAACTGGAAAAAGTAAAGAGAAGGACAACAAAACTAATAAGGGAAATGGAGGGGCTAAGTTATGGGGAGTGACTACCAAATTAAACTTATTTTCTCTAGAAAAAAGGTGTCTAAGAGGGCATATGATTACCTTATATAAATACATCCAGGGTCAGTATAAAGATTAAAATCTAAAAAGACTACATCCACTGAGTTGCCTTGATCCAAGTTCCTACTAACCTCCTCATATAAACTAATTAGATTTGTTTGACAGGACCTATCCCTCATAAATCTATATTGGCTCCTACTTATAATCCTGTTTGAACAGACATATTCTTGTATATTGTCCCTTATAAAACCCTTCTAAAAGCTACAGAAGTGACGATTACAGGTCTATAATTCCCCGGATTTGCTCTTGCTCCCTTTTTAAATATAGGTATCACCTCTGCTTTTCTCCAGACATCTGGTAGCGACCAAGTGTTGAGTGAATCTTTAAAAATTAGATATAATGGTTTGGCTATTACAGAATCCAGTTCTATCAGTACCCTTGGATGTATTCCATCAGGACCTTGAGCTTTGCTTAACATTTATTTTTTCCAACCTCATTTGGATTTCTTCCTGTGTTAACCAATTATTTGGTGAAGGTAGTGTAGAAGCATTTTTTTCCTGTGCCCCAACCACTGATACCTCCCTTGTGCATACAGCATTAATTTGCCTTTTCCTTGTCACTAATTGTCAGATGGCCTGTTTCATATTGTAATGCTCATATAGCATCCTTCCTGGTTTTCTTCCCATTAATATATTTAAAAAAAATATTTTAGGGTTAGTCTTACTCTCCTTTCCAACTAATTTTTCATTTTCTATTTTAGCCAATCTAATAGCCATTTTGCAAGCCTTGTTAGTTTTTTTGTACTTGCGTAAAGCAGTCTCTGTCCCCTCTTGTTTGTATAATTTAAATGCCTGTTTTTTACTCTGTATCTTGATCTTTAAATCATTGTTAAGCCAAATTGGATGTAATTTACTCCTTTTACTTTTATTTCCACATGGTACTGTATATGGTTTTAAGTATGTACAGTGCCTTGCAAAAGTATTCACCCCTCTTGACTATTTACCTATTTTGTTACATTACAAACTTAAGTTCAATGTTTTGTTAATCTGAATTTTATGTGATGGATCAGAACACAATAGTCTAAGTTGGTGAAGTGAAATGAGAAAAATATATACATAAAACTATTTTTAGAAATAGAAAACAGAAAATTGGCATGTGCGTAGGTATTCACCCCCTTTTTTATGAAACCCATAAAAAACTCTGGTGCAAACAATTACCTTCAGAAGTCACATAATTAGTGAAATGATGTCCACCTGTGTGCAATGTAAGTGTCACATGTGTATATACACACCTTTCTTGAAAGGCCCTAGAGACTGCAACACCTAAGCAAGAGGCACCACTAACCAACTACTGCCATGAAGACCAAGGAACTCTCCAGGACAATGTTGTTGAGAAGTACAAGTCAGGGTTAGGTTATAAAAAAATATCCAAATCTTTGTTGATCCCGAGGAGCACCATCAAATCTATCTTAACCAAATGGAAAGAACATGGCACAACAGTAAACCTGCCAAGAGACGGCCGCCCACCAAAACTCTTGGACCGAGCAAGGAGGGCATTAATCAGAGAGGCAGCACAGAGACTGGAGTATCTGTACATAGGACGACAATAAGCCGTAGGCTCTATAGAGTTGGGCTTTATGGCAGAGTGGCCAGAAGAAAGCCATTACTTTCAGCAAAAAACAAAATGACACGTTTTAAGCTTGCGAAAAGGCATGTGGGAGACTACCAAAATGTATGGAAGAAGGTGCTCTGGTCTGATGAGACTAAAATTTAACTTTTTGGCCATCAAAGAAAACGCTATGTCTGGCGCAAACCTAACACATCACCCAAAGAACACCATCCATTCAGCAGCAGGGACTGGGAAACTGGTCAGAGTTGAGGGAAAGATGGATGGTGCTAAATACAGGGATATTCTTGAGCAAAACCTGTACCACTCTATGCGTGATTTGAGGCTAGGACGGAGGTTCACTTTCCAGCAGGATAATGACCCCAAACACACTGCTAAAGCAACACTTGAGTGGTTTAAGGGGAAACATGTAAATGTGTTGGAATGGCCTAGTCAAAGCCCAGACCTCAATCCAATAGAAAATCTGTGGTCAGACTTAAAGATTGCTGTTCACAAACCATCCAGCTTGAAGGAGCTGGAGCAGTTTTGTAAGGAGAAATGGGCAAAAATCCCAGTGGTAAGATGTGGAAAGCTCATAGAGACTTATTCAAAGCGACTTGGAGCTGTGATTGCCACAAAAGGTGGCTCTACAAAGTATTGACTTTAGGGGGGTGAATAGTTATGCACATTGACTTTTTCTGTTATTTTGTCCTATTTGTTGTTAGCTTCAGAATAAAAAAAAAAACATCTTCAAAGTTGTGGGCATGTTCTGTAAATTAAATGATGCAAATCCACAAACAATCCATGTTAATTCCAGGTTGTGAGGCAACAAAACACGAAAAATGACAAGGGTGCATTGAATACTTTTGAGGGCACTGTATATTTAGTAAGGATTTAAATGTTATCCATTTATGTTCAGTATTTTTACCTGCCAGTTCGTTGTCACAGTCTATACTTTGTATTGCTACCCTTAGACCATTAAAAATCTGCTCTTTTAAAATTAAGAGTTTTTGTTGGCCCCTTACAATTTTTTTTTACTTTTTATTCAATCTCAAATGAGACTGTGTTGTGATCACGGTTTCCCAAAACTTGCTCTATTTCAACATTTGATACCATATGAATATTATTTGTGATGGCTAAATCCAAGATAGCTTAATTTCTAGTAGGTTATTGTATAACCTGGGCCATATAATGATCCCTGAGTGTACTCAAGAACCTGCTCCCTTTCACTGGTTTCACTCATCCAGTTTATTTAAAGGTAGTTAAAATCTCCCATCATTAGAACTTGCCCATGCTTAGCTGCATTTCCAATCTGTAATAATAATTGCATTTTCTCACTTTCAATTATGTTTGGGGGTTTATAGCATACTCCTACTAATATTCTTTTGGAATTTGCTGCTCCGCTATTTAACTCTACCCACAAACATTCAACATTACCACTAATTCCAGCATAAATATCTTCTCTGACTATAGGCTTAAATTCAGGCTTAAAATAAAGACAAATACCTCCTCCCCTTTTACCATTGCCCTATCTTTCCTAAATAGGGTATAATCATCCAGATTAACAGTCCAGTCATGACAGTCGTAAGAGAATTATGAAGTGGGAATACTGTAGAGAGCACATCTTAAGTGTTTGTAATATCACGTTCCCGGCTGGTGTCCTTTGTATGTTGTTACTAAGACATATGCCGTATACGGTGTTGGTGACTTCCGTTTGTTACTGTGTATGCATTCATTTTAAAATTCATTTTTTTTTTTTTTTTTTCTTAATAATGGATTTTACTAACCGGAATTGAATCGGAATCTTATCAATAAAGACACTCTATTTATAAATACGGTCTGAAGTACTTGTGCTCTGAAACACCCCATCACGCACACGTGACAAGTACACAATATCAGACCAGGCGGGAAAGTTCACCACAAAGCATTACCACATCATGCGTACATAGTACCAACTGGAAATCAACAACACTGTATATGGCATAATATTATTATTATTACTATTATTATCTTTATTTATATCGCGGCAACACATTCCGTAGCGCTGAGTACATGGCAAAAAACAAACTTAACACCTTGTACAGAAAGGAGGGCCCTGTTTTTGAGCATTAAATCAAATGTACATAGAGCTTGTTTCCAAGGCACTGACACAAAATTGAAAACTCGCAAACTTACAATCTAAGGGTTTAGGTGTGATACAAGAGGGTGACAAATGTAAGATGGCAGTTTGAAAGCAATTTGTTCAGTCAAGTGGAGGTGTCTGTGTGTTGCACTGTAGATTGTGGGTGTAGGTGTTATTAAGCTGTGGAATGTTCAGTTGTACATGTTAAGGCTGACACGTCTTCGTACCAACATACCAAGGAAACCAGCTGGGAACGTGATATTAGAAACACTTAAGATTGTGCGCTCTACAGTATTTCCACTTCACAACTCTCTTACATATCTATAAGGCATTAGTGTGAACAGTGCTTTCGGGAATAGCAGCACATCTGACCACCATACACACCAGACCCTATACATTGAGGACTCGTGTCATTGATCAAACCAAGATCACCATCTAACAGACAAGATCTATTAAAGCACTTAGGCCCATTTGATTGTTGTTCCGATCGCGCACAATCACCAAACCCCATTGCAGTCATGAGAGCCACCATGTTTCAGTAATGCCTATTAAATCCCATATCTCATTAACTGCTATTAATTCTAACTCTCCCATTTTTCCTGGCAAACTTCTGGCATTAGCAAGCATACACCTTATGTTATGAGTCTGTAGTTCAGGAGTGCCTGCCACTAAACTTAGCAGTACCTCTCATGATTGACCACATCTAGCTTGCCTTGGTTAATAGTTCTAACATTCCAAGTTCCTATGCTGAATTGTTATTTGCAGCACCTGACTTTCCTTTTCCCTCCAGACACATCCGCAGCTGGGTGTCCTTTCAGCTTGGGCTCAACCACTTCATTAGATCTGGAGCTACTTGTAATTGCCCTATGCTCTTCCTTAGGCATATATATATAAAAGGCCACATTGATTCTTTAAATCAAGTCCTGGGATAATTCACAGCATTAGGTCCATTTTATTGGCAATATAGTTATGTAAATTAATGAGGTATAACTTGCCGCACCTGTGATCTGACACAACAGACCAGCATTTGCATAAGGGTAGAAGTGATTGAGACAATTTGCATTTTTATTCTGTCCGTCTCTCATCACCGCTGTTTACAGCTGTCACTGTATTGTCAGAGACTCGTTAAACAAACTCCACATTTTGCTAGTTATAGTGTAATTTTTACATATAGAAAATATAGTCTGGGGCGCTAAAACTGCTCACATTAATTCAGAATATATCACATATTAAAAACAAAATGTTTGAACTCATTCACTGACATGACAAAATACTTTAGATAACATACATTAAAAGAGCATTGGGGTCATATTTAAAAAAAATGATTTCTATTTTAAAAAACTATATTTAAAAACATGCAGAATATTTTTAGAACATAACGAAAATAATAAAACGTCTAATTTTATAGCCAATTTTTTGGCTTCAGTTAATCCACTTCCGGTGGTGGAAAGGAATATACCATAAGTGTGTTACTGCATAATGGGAGTTAATGTAAGTGTAGAATGTGAAATTTGTCAGTGCTCTCAACAGGATTAAAGAGAAGCTCATTAGTTTACAAGGAGACACTCAGCTGAGAAAGTAACAGGCAGCAGCAAAACAGAGACATTAAGTAAAGAATAAATTGAAAAATATAAAGGTTGTGTTATTTGTTATTTAAAAAAACAATACAGACAAAAAAAAAAGCATTGACCAGTTAAAGGGCTACAGTGGCAGTTTCAATTATGGTAGTTCTGTAACAACAGCAATATGAATATTTGCAAGCTTTTTATAAAAAATAATTTAGTAATAGAAAACAAGATTTCAAACTACTGTATTTTAGCTGTTACTCAACTCTAGAGATTCTCCTACCAGGAGGGTGTTATTTTCAGTATCAATATTGATGTAGTTAGTTTATTAATGGCTTCCTTTTGGATATGGTACTGGCTGTCCCAGTGAGTCAAACAGGAGGGAAATTAAGTACAGACAACAATATCAGTCTAGTAGAAGGTTCTCTTGAACTGAGTGACTACTAAAATGTAGTAAATTAAAACCTATTACTAAATTACATTTTGCAAACAACTTAAAACTGTAATAAATATATATTTTTAATTGTACTTTTGTACCATAATTTGGACCTACCGTAAGTAAACAAGAATATTTTAGTATTAAAGCTGGAGGATGTCTTGGGACAGTCACTACTGTGTTTTATCTTTCAATATAATAAAACAGTATTGTGGTTCTATCATCTCTTTCTATGTTTGGCATGTTTGTTTCCTACTGGCTTGGAGGCTGAGTGGGTGTGTTCCTTGCACAAGAGTGGAAGGTGGGGGAATGAGGCAGATGTGTGATAGGTGGATTCAGATAAGGTTTCAACATTTTACATATGCTCAGTAGAGGTTATATGCAAGTTTACTTGCAAGCCTAGCATGCCATAATCTGTAACCACCCCCTTCTGAAAGAAATATCACTATAATGGAAGCTTCCATGCAGCAGTAGGGTCTGCTAAAATTGAGATTGTCTGAAAATGCTTTTATGTCTTCAGATATATGAAGTTTTTGCTAATTTACAGAGCCACTTTAACACTTTCACTTTTGAGATCTTGTAGTACAACAACCATTGTTAATATAGAATAGAGCTACTAAAAAATAAATAAAATATAAATAATGAATTTGCTATTAGAGTGGATACGTTTGATGAGGATAGTCACATTTGGTAAACAACAGTACATTTCTCTGGCCAGGCTTCTTGGGAGTGCAGCTAAAAAAATAAAATAAGATTTATAGTGAAATTAAAAGTCCATTAAAAGCTTCGGAGATTAATGTTCGCCCGTTCTTTGTTTTTTAATGGATTATATTCCTGGATATCAGTTAGCCAATTGAGAAAAGATTAGGTGTATTTGGACCCGAATGAAAGATTAAGTATGTGCAAAGTCTCTACGTTCCACAAGAAGCTATGTTGGAAATTTGATCTGGTATTCAATGTGAACTGCACAGCCCACCGGAACAGATAATACCCTGTTGTTCAGTAGGAAGAATTATGTAGGCTACAGCACTAAACATAATATTCTTATAAACATCTCTATATCTAATTCTCTGTATTTAATAGTTGATAGGTAGATATGCATTATATATATATATATATATATATATATATACTAGGAACTTGCCCATCAAAAATGACGGGAATAAAATTGTAAGCCTGGCAATGCAGTTGGCCACACAATGCAAGGCTATGGGCCCTCTGCAATGCAGTAAAGTTGCGCTCATTGCGAGCCGCAACTTTCCTGCATTGCAACGATCACCTTTGGCGCTCATAGTGAGCCCCACGATAGGCGCCTTTGGCGCTCATCGCATGGCTCGCAATGAGCGCATTTGGTGCTGATTGCAAGCCTCTCCCCCTATGTAGTTTATAGGCCTTGTGCAGAAGTTATTTGTCTTTGGTTGTGTTAGTGCCTTGGGTTAAATGTTACTGAGTTGGGTTAAGTGTTACTACCTTGTGTTAAATGTTAGTTGCTTGGATGAAGTGTTACTGGCTTTGGTTAAGTGTTACTGGTTGGGCGATTTTCGATCGTGAAAAAATGACAAATATGCCTCAAATTAACTTGCAACATCACTCACAGGCTTCCTGGCTCTTCCACTGTGCTGTGTGTGAGTGTGTAAGTGAATTTGAGGCATATTTGTTGTTTTTGGGAGGTCTTTCCAGTTCCGGGGTTCGGCTGTTAAAGTCGGATATTTGCGATGCGCACAGTATATGTACGGGTTTCAGTCCTAAGTCCTACGGGTCGTAAGTCCCTCATGCTTGAACTGCTGGCCTCGGAGTGCAATAAGCTCCTTCAATGCTCATTGCAGCCTAAGTCCCGCGTGCTTGCACTACTCGCAGTGCATTGAGCATCGAAGGCTTAAATCTCACGTCCTTCAACTGCTCGCCTCGCGCTGCCTTTGGTGCTCATTGCAGCCTAAGTCCAGGGTCGACGGCTTGCGTCACTTTGCGAGGCTCGCAGTTGCGGCCTTATGTGCAGCCAACGAATGCAGCCTAAGTCCTGCATCAATGGCTCTCCTTCATAAGCATTCAGAACAGTCCCGCAGATCCACAACTATATATATACTAGCAAATTGCCCGTCAAAAAATGACGGCAATGAAATTGTAATTGAGCTAATGCTGTTTGGTGTGTAATAATGAAATATATAATACATTAATAAATGAATATACTTTAACTATTTTTAAGCATTGTGTTGAAGAGCTGTCAATGTGTTTTGATGTTGCTGCAGCATTAGTTGTGTGGAGCTGCTGTGTAAGCGTGGTGAATGTGTGCAGTGTAATACTGTGCGTGCGCGAGACGAAACCGTTAGCTGTACTTCCGCATTGGCGTAAAACGGCGGGTAATCTGTGGTATGCGTCTTCGCGGATTATCCGTAGGTGTTTTGCGAGTTTCTTGTGGTGTTTTGTGAGTGTGTTGTGGTGTTTTCCGTGTTTAGAGTGCTGTAGCCTCGTTTTCGTTTGGTTTGTCGGCCATTTTTTCTCTCGCTTAGCGATTTTATTTGTGTCTAAACTCTTTTATTTTGATTTAAATGAAGGTGTAACTTGCTTTTTTGAGGTCCTGGATGGTTCCTCTTGCTGTAGGTAAGCTTTTTATGTGTGTGTTGTGTGTATTTATTGTGTTTTAAATGTTTTTATGTTAGCGTGTTGTGTCTGATTTTTGCGAGGTCGTAATGTGTGCTAACGTGTCTCGTATGGTGTTTGCGTGTGTAGCCTCGTTTTCGTTTTGTTCGGCGGCCGCTTATGAAATTTTTTAGTGTGTAAACCCTTTTATTTTGAGTGAAATCAAGGTGTAAGTTGGTTTTTTGAGGTCCTGGATGCTCCCTGTTGCTGCCTGCAAGCGTGAGCAACGGCCCGCATGCTCACAACTATATTTTTTTGTTACATAGTTACATAGTGCCTCATTCAATTGACATTTGGCCAATTGAATAGGGCTCTATATAAGCAAAGAGCATATTGTTTTTACAGAAGTTTCTAGTTAGTGAACTTCTATCCAAAATCAAGGTCTTCACTAACTAAAAACTTCTGTAAAAAAATATGCTCTGTGCTTATTTTAGCCCTATTTAATTGGCCAAATCGCAATTGAATGAGGCCCAAAGTATTTAAGGTTGAAAAAAGACTTTCAGTCCGTCAAGTTCAACCTTTTAAGATCTCCTCTGATCTGCAATATGCGGATTAACTATTAATTAATTAGTTGTATAAAAAAAAAATATAAAAAAAAAATCAATTCCCTCCTGATCCCAGACACAGGCGACCGGACTTCTCCCTGGATCAATACTGCCTCTCTAATTATCCATGATAACCCTGAATTCCCTTTTTAATTAGAAATAAATCCAGTCCCCTTTTAAAGTTACTTCTAACCTCAAGGGATGTCCTCTTGTCAGTTGAAAACCTCTTGGCACAAAAAGCTCCCCTGACAAATCTTCATACTGACCGTGGATGTATTTATATAAGGTAATCATATCTCCTCTTAGACGCCTTTTTTCTAGAGAAAATAAGTTTATTTTGGTTAGTCTTTCTTCATAACTTAGCCCCTCCATTCCCCTTATTAGTTTTGTTGTCCTCCTCTGTACCTTTTCCAGCTCTAAAATGTCTTTTTTATGAGGTGGTGCCCAAAATTGTACTCCATATTCCAAATGAGGGCGTACTAGAGATTTGTATAGTGGCAGAATTATGTTTGCTTCCCTGGCTTCTATACCCTTCTTAATACATGCTAATATGTTATTTGCCTTTGCAGCTGCTGCTTGGCTTTGAGCACTATTACCTATATGGTTGTCCACAAGTACTCCCAAATCCCTTTCAATATCTGATGCACCTAGATTTGCTCCATTAAGATTATAAATTACATGGCTATTTTTCCTTCCCAGATTCATAACTTTACATTTATTCGTATTAAATCTCATCTGCCATTTAGATGCCCATTCCTCAATTTTATGTAAATCCATTTGGAGGAAAAGCTCATCACAATCTGATTTAATTACCTTGCACAACTTTGTGTCATCAGCAAAAATGGAGACATTTAAAATTTTATATTTTTTATAATTTAACATGAAGACAGATTTGTTTGGCAGATGAGAACTAGTAGATCAATTTACTGTACCTATTGTATCTACCCACAAGCTAATCTCTTAACTGTTTTTGTCCATACCACTGTTGCCGTAAAGCTGTTCCATCTATCTACTACCCTTTCTGTAAAGTAATACTTTAGTGTCAACTAAGTCTTGGGTGTAATTAATAATGCCCTTTATTGAAGACTTTCTCAGAGATAACAAGGAGATAGGTTCTTTATAATTCACTACTGGGTTGTAGACTCTCAAAACTGGAATTTTCTATTATATATTTTAATAATTTTCCTAGATTGAAGGATTTGCCATTGAAGACTTTTACCATCATCGTTAGGATGAACATGTCCCTCATTCGTCCATTTATGATCTCACCAGGAGAGGAGTGTCAACTTTGAGCTTTATCAGTGTTTTACAAAAGAGTATTTTTATTTAGGTAAATATTCAAACTCCAAGAGAGTTGATCAATGTAATACAGCTCCATAACTTGCTCATGTGACATATTAGAAGCTTGTCATGGTCCTTTCTTCTCTTCGTTGCATTTCTTGAATGGCTTTGTGCTTCTGTTCTGTATAACATTCCTAAAGACCTCTGAACATTCTCTGTTTTAACTTCCAACAATGATGTTTTCTTGAGCGATTGACTAGTATGGAACCTGGACCTCTTCCTATATATTTGGTTGGGTGAACTCCAAATAGAACCATGCAAACCTTCTTTAATTTGATACTTGAAAACATATTTTCGCAGGGGCCAATGGGTGGATGTACATTACTTTTTTTGTGTGTTTCTTAACCATAATGGAGATATTGAGTTTGGTAATTATAGCTCTGTTTCAGACCGGTAGACAAGCTGGTCTTCTCGACTTGGTGTTGGGAAGACATTTGCAGTTCATACATTTATAGACACATTTATCACATTTCTATACATGCATCTTTAGGTATAAATGTGACGAGATGGAGGCAAATATATATCACTAGCGACTTGCCCGTCAAAAATGACGGCAATAAAAACTGAAGCCTGGCAATGCTGTTTGCCACACAATGTAAGCCTCTCCCCCTCTACTTTACTGGCCTTGTGATGAGCGCCTTTTGCGCTCATCACAAGCCGTGCAATGAGCCCCTTTGGAGCTCATTGCGAGTCTCTCCCTCTGTCTACTTCCTCCCTCGTGTCTTATTTCCCCCTCCTCTCCCTCCCTTGTGTCTCCTTCCGCCTCGTCTACCTCCCTTGTATCTCCTGACCCCCTGTGTTTTTACCTCCCTCTCCCTCCCGTGTCTCTAAACCCCTCCCCTGTGTCTCTTTCCCCCTTCTCCCTCCCATGCATCTCTTCCCCCCCCGTGTCTCCCCCAACCCTCCCCTGTGTCTGTTCCCCCCTGGCCTGTGTCTCTTTCCCCTCCCCCTGTGTCTGTTCCGGCCTTCCTCGTGTCTCCATTTCCCTCCCTTGTGTATCTTCCCCCCTGCACTCTCTCCCCTGTGTCTCTTCCCCCTCCTCTCACTCCCCTGTGTCTCTTCCCCCTCCTCTTTCTGTGCCTCATCCTCCCTGTCTCTTCCCCCTCACCCTCTGTGTCTCTCCCCACTCTGTCTTCCACCCCTCTCCCTCTGTGCCTCTTCCCCCGCCTCTCTCTGTGTGTCTTGCCACTGTGTCTCTTCACCCCTTCCTCTGTTTCCCCCCCATCTGTGCCTCTTTCCCCCCTCTCTCTGTACCTCTTCCCCCCTTTCCCTCTGTGTCTCTTCCTCCCTCACCCTCTGTATCTCTCCCCCCTGTGTCTCTTCCCCCTCTCCCTCTGTGCCTCTTCCCCCCTCTCCCTCTGTGCCTGTTCCCCCCTGGCCTGTGTCTCTTTCCCCCTGTGTCTGTGCCCCTCTTCCCCCCCCGTTTCCCTCCCATGTGTATCTTCCCCCTGTTCTCCCTCCCATGTGTCTTTTCCCCCTCCTCTACCTCCCCTGTGTCTCTTTCCCACCTATCCCTCTGTGTCTCTCCCCCCTCCCTCTGTGTCTCTTCCCCACTCCCCCTCTGTGCCTCTTCCCCACTCTCCCTCTGTGCCTCTCCACCCCCTCTTCCCCACTCTCCCATCTGCTCGCGTCGCGCATGTGCGTCTTGCGCCGCACTGCGCGCATGCGCGGCTCGTGACGCGCTCTGCGCATGCGCGGCTTGTGCCGCGCTGCGCGCATGCGTGGCTTGCGCCGCACTGCGCGCATGCGCGGCTTGCGCCGCGCTCTGCGCATGCGCCGCTCAAGCCGCACTCTCTGCGCAAGCGCGGCTACTGCCGCGCTCTGCGCAAGCGCTGCTACTGCTGCGCAATGCGCAGTTTATCATTGTCAAACTGCGATTCGTCTCAAGCGTGACGACGAATCGCAGTTAGACAATTATAATATGTGATTGTTTGAGGGACTGTCCAAACATACAACTGGTTTTGAAACAGATAAATGAATATTACACAAATAAATTAAACCTCCATGTTGACTTTATGCCTGAATGGGATTTTTTGTATTTTAACTTAAAAAAGATTAAAACAGTACCTAATGTCCACATTAAACTGTTTCTATGCTTAAAACAATATTATCAGTCTGGACAAAAAAAAAAAAAAAAGGATCCAATACTCCACAGGATAATAAATTAAATGTCTTATTCCAAATGAACTACACAGAGACACATATATACAAAGAAAAACTGACTGACATTTTGTTAAAGACCTGAAGCTCCAATATTTATACATTATCTAAAAAAAAATAGAATTCTAATAATGAAGGAATTCTATGCCTTTTTGGTACACTATGGAGGTGCTTCACAGTAGACCCCAATTGCTGATTAGAGAGCTAGACCTGTCCACTGAAATATACTATTTGATGTTTACCTTTGTTGATATTTCAGTTTTCCACATATGAGTTTCTCAATTTTTAAGTAATCTTATTAGATTATAACATTTATTTGGTGGAATGAATCTCATGACTGGACTGTTAATCTGGATGGTTATAACCTATTTAGAAAAGAAAGGGGAAACGGTAAAAGAGGAGGAGGGATTTGTCTGTATGTTAAGCCTGAATTTAAGCCTAAAGTCAAAGAAGATATTTATGGTGGAACTAACAATAATGTTGAATGCTTGTGGGTAGAGGTAAATAGCGTAGCAGCAAATTTCAAAAGAATATTGTTTGGAGTATGCTATAACCCCCCAAATATGATTGAAAGCAAGGAAATGCAATATTGCTACAGATTGGAAATGCAGCTAAGCATGGGCAAGTTTTATTAATCAGCGATTTTAATTACCCTGAAATAAACTGGATAAATGAGACCAGCAGTTCAACTAAGGGGAGCAGGTTCTTGAGTACACTCAGAGATCATTATATGGCCCAGGTTATACAAGAACCTACTAGAAATTAAGCTATCTTGGATTTAGTTATCACAAATAATATGGATATGGTATCAAATGTTAAATTAGGGCAACCGTTGAGAAACAGTGATCACAACACAGTCTCATTTGAGATTGAATTAAAAAAACAAAACTGTAAGGGGCCAACAAAAACTCTTCCGTTTAAAAGGCTAGACGTTAATGGTCTAAGGGCAGCTTTACAAAGTATAGGCTAGAACAAGTCACTGAGCACAGTTTAGCTGGGCCTAACATGAAGGGTGGAGATGGGGCTAGTGATTATGTCCAGGGAGGTACTGTAGCTGGGTTACAGTTAGAAGGAAAAGCAGGGGGATCAAGAGGAGGAGGCAGGACAATTCTGAGTTGGTAAACACCATCAGATTTGCCAGATTGAGAGAAACTGTTGGGGATGTCCATTCATTAATGGCAATGCCAGGTAGAGCTGTTCCCTTTACTAAAAATGAGGCTATCTTGGATTTAGTTATCACAAATAATAATGATATGGTATCAAATGTTAAAATAGGGCAACCTTTGGGAAACCGTGATCACAACACAGTCTCATTTGAGCCAACAAAAACTCTTAATTTTAAAAGGGCAGATTTTCACGGTCTAAGGGCAACAATACAAAGTATAGACTGGGACAAAGAACTGATACGTAAAAATACTGAACATAAGTGGACAACATTTCAATCCATACTAAATATACATACTTATCACCATATAGCATGTGTGAATAAAAGTAAAATGAGTAAATCCCATCCAATGTGGCTTAACAATGATTTAAAGATGAAGATATGAAGTAAAAGACAGTTGTTTAAATAATACAAACAAGAGGGGTCAGAGGCTGCTCTGCGTGAGTACAAGGAAATCAACAAGGCTTGCAAAAGGGCTATTAGACTGGCTAACATAGAAAATGAAAAATGAGTTGCAAAAGAGAGTAAGACTAACCCTAAACTATTTTTTAAATATAATAATGGAAAGCAGGCCAGGAAGGAAGCTATAGGAACATTACAATGTGACACAGGCCGTCTGATAATTAGTGACCAGGAAAAGGCAGATGAGCTAAATAGGTTATTTTCTTCGGTATAAATAAGGGAGGTACCAGTGGTTGGGTCACTGCAACGTAATGGGGCTACATTACCTTCACCAAATAATTGGTTAACGCAGGAAGAAATCCAAAAGAGTTTGGGAAAAAAAATGTTAACAAAGCCCCAGGTCCTGATGAATACATCCAAGGGTATTGAGGTAACTTGGTTCTGTAATAGCCAAACCATTATATTTAACTTTTTCACAGGAGAAAAGCAGATGTGATTCCTATATTTAAAAAGCGAGCAAGAGCAATTCCGGGGAAATATAGACCAGTGAGCCTCACTTCTGTAGTGGAAAAGCTTTTAGAAGAGTTAATAAGGGATAATATACAAGAATTGCAGCCCAATTAAGTTCCACCAACATGTAAAGCCGCAGCCTGTAACGGAGCCCGCAAGACTTACGGCTATTAAATTGGCCTCTTAACACTATCAGCAAACGATCTGCGGGTTACAGGCGGAAAAAACGTATGAAATCTGAACTTTGTTGCAGCAAAACCTTTGATCTTTCAAGCCTGTAACTGTTACAATCGAAAATCGCTATTAAATTGCTACGAGTTCCCAAAGACGCACTGGCGTTCAAGCCCGTAACCCGCAAATAGAGGCAAAAATATTACAGCCTCCAAATAGGACCCGCAAAGGGTTTACAGACAAGTCCTCAACACTGTAAAAGACAATATAAACACACCAGTGGACTTTAAAATACGGGAAAGCATGGAAAGGAATTACAATTACTTGCACAACAATCCCCAAATACAAAATAGGCATTTAAAAAATATTTTATTTCATCATATGTTGGAATGGTCATGCATATGCCAATATGAAAATCCATGCTGCAACATGCATAAAGCAATTAAAACACACTACCTGATTAAACACAAAAACATGAAACTGCTTGTCACATTAACCCTTTCTCACTCACAGAGGCTCTAATGTGTACCCTGAAATCACATATAATAGTTGTCAAACTGTGATTCGTCATCACACTTGCGAGCCTCGCATAGCAAGGCGAGCCGTTGAGGCATAAACGCTTTCCAAACTTCATTGCCCTGCTAGCCTTGCGAAGCCAGGAGAGCAGTTGAGGTATTAAAACACGCAGGACTTAGACTGAAATGAGCGCCTTTGGCGCTCCTGCAAGCCTCACAAAGAAAGGCGAGCAGTTGAGACATTGAAACATGCGGGACTTAGCCTGTAAGCAGTTACAAAACATGAGACTTACTTAGGTTGCAAGCAGTTGAGATACGCGGGACTTAGGAAAAAAAAAAAAAAAACACTTCTGAAGTTGGCTTATAGCCTTCCGAGCTTGGAGCACTTAAGCGATTGTGTCTAATTTCCCCCCTCCTCTCACTCCCTTGTTTCTCCTTTCCCCCCTCCTCTCCCTCCATTGTGTCTCCTTTCCCCTCTCCTCTCCCTCCCTTCTGTCTCCTTTCCTCCCTCCTCTCCAGAGTAGATCTAAAAAGATTGAACTTGATGATCTAAAGTCTTTTTTCAACCTAAATTACTATGTAACTATGTAAATATATAAGGGATATGGGAATTGCAGTAAATATCTGCCCATGGATTGAGAGCTGGCTAAAAGACAGGAACCAAATGTCTGTTGTAAATGGAGCATACACAGAATGGACTAATGTGGCACGTGGGGTTCCCCGGGTTCAGAATTAGGTTCTCTACTTTTTAACATATTTAATAATGACTTAACAGTAGGACCGGAAGTTATTTCCTAAATTGTTGCTGATGACACTAAGTTGTGCAAGGTAATTAAATCAGAAAAGGATGTGCTCTCCCTGCAAAGGGATTTGCATAAATTAGAGAAATGGGCAACCAAATGGCAGATGAGATTTAATATGAATAAATGTAAAGTTTTGAATTTGGGAAGGAAAAATCTCCATACAATTTATTTTCT
Source organism: Discoglossus pictus (assembly GCA_027410445.1). Lineage (NCBI taxonomy): Eukaryota > Metazoa > Chordata > Amphibia > Anura > Alytidae > Discoglossus > Discoglossus pictus. The sequence goes on from CM050174.1 coordinate 50,938,400, forward strand.
TAATGAAGCAAATCAAAGCGTATCAGATATTAAAAGAGATTTTGGAGTGCTTGTCGACAACCACCTAGATAACAGTGCTCAATCAGCCCCATAGAGGAGGGGGGAGACACAGGGGGGGAGACACAGGGGAGTGAGAGGAGGGGGAAGAGACACAGGGGAGGAGGGGGAGACACACAGGGGAGGGAGAGGAGGGGGGAGAGACACGGGGAGGAAGAGGAGGGGGAAGAGACACAGGGGAGGGAAATGGGGGGCAAGAGACATGAGGCAGGGGGGAAGAGACACGAGGGAGGGGGGAAGAGACACAAGGGGGAAAAGAGACACATGGGGATGGATGGGGGAAGAGACACAGGGGAGGAATGGGGGGAAGAGACACAGGGGAGAAAGAGGGGGCAAGAGACACAGGGGAGGGAGAGGGTGTCAAGAGACACAGGGGAGGGAGAGGTGGAGGCAAGAGACACAGGGGAGGGAGAGGAGGGGGAAAGACACAGGGGGGGAAAGACACGGGAGGGAGAGGGGGTAAAAACACAGGGGGGGGGAATGAGACACAAGGGAGGGAGAGGAGGGGGAAAGAAGACACAAGGGAGAGAGGAGGGGGAAATGAGACACAAGGGAGGAAGTAGGCAGAAGGAGAGACTCCCATGAGTGCCGAAGGTGCTCATTGCGAGGACGGTGAAAAACACACTAATAAACACAATAATAAAAAAGAAACACTCACCCACAGCACGGGGGGACAGCCAGGACATCTGAAAGTGAGGTTACACGCAAATTTAACACAAATTTCTCCAGTTTCGGCACTCGAAAATCGACTAAGCGAGAAAAAAATGATGGCCGAAAAAAATGAAAATGAGGCTCCCTGATGCTGGACCGTACGAAACACTACCAGCTACATACAACTTGGCCAAGAGATCCGAGATAAGCTCGGATCCCCACATTAACCCCTTGCAGAGATCCGAGATAATCTCGGAACCCCGCATTAAGCCCAATGCTGGGGGTCCCCACACATTAACCTCATGCTGGGGATCCCCATAGGGGGACCCCCGGCATTGTCCCAACATTAACCCTTGCAGTGGGGGTCACGATTGTTTAACTCTATCAGTCCAATAGGGGTCAATACAGACTCACATAAGCCAATAATTAACGCTATCAGTCCACTAGGGGTCTATATAGACCCCTATAGGACACCAATTAAACCATATAATAACACTGTAAGTGCCATGAGGGACATCCAGGACCCTCATGACACAAAGTGTGAGCACTACACTATTAACCCTAACTATACCCCATTAACCCAACCCTGGGCCTATTTAATCCTAACAATACACATGTAACCCTAACAGTACCTATGCAACCCTAAATGGGCCTACTGAACCCTAACTGATCCTATTTAACCCCATCAAAGCCTATTTAACAGCCTCTGATGGGTGTCTATACAGACCCTCATAAGCCTCTATTTAACCCCATCAGTCCCATAAGGTTATATAAAGACCCTTATGGGGCAGTTACAACCCTTGCATTAACAACATAAGTGCCATGACGGTCCTCAAGCCTTCATGACACTAAATACAAACACTACTACACTGCACTATACCCCCCAATAAACCATTAAATCTAAAATAACCCCCCTCTACACTAACCTATTAACACCTACACTACCTACCTACACTACCTAGCCCCTAATAAACCTCCCCACCTCCCTAATTACAGAAAATAATAAAACCTAAGTCACAGAAAATAAAAAATCTACATTACGGAAAATAAAAAAACCTAAGTGAAAAAAAAAAAGCTACATTGCAGAACATAAAAAACCTGTCACAAAAAAAAAAAATCTACAATACAGAAAATAAAATACCTACATTACAAACCCTCCCACTACAGAAAATAAAAAAATGTATACTCCTGAAAAGGAAATACATACAGAAAATATACATGACAATACAAATAAAATAAAATACAATACTCCCCTATCACATACCCCACGATCTAAAATACATTAAATCCTATATAAAATACACACATACCACACTATCTAAAATAAATTAAATCCTATCTAACATACATACATATCCCACTATTTAAAATACAATAAATCCTATCTAAAATACATACATACACCCCTATCTATCTAAAATACATCCCCCCTATCTAACATACAATAAATCCTATCTACATACACAAACCCTAAATCTAACCTAAAATAAAATAATTAAGAACGCTTACCTTTGCAGATGTCCCTTCAGATCGGCCCCCTAGGGGGAAAAAAATGAGTACAAGACATTACATACAATAAAGAAACATTCTAAATATTGTAAATATTCTACTCACCTTTCCAGCATGTCCCTGTTCTTCTTATTTTCTTCTCCGGCGCGGCCCCTGTTAAAAATAAACATTACATTAGTACTAAATACATACACAAAATAAAATAAACATAATATACCTTGAACTTACCTCCCCGTGATGTCCCGGTGCTCCTACTCTTCTGCCCCGGCTGCGTCCTGCAAGAATCTGCATTCTGAAAAAAACAAAAACAAAAAAACGTAGGTCCGCACTCGCGAACCTCCCCAATGCTCCCCAAGGTGTAAGCCAATCAGAATGGGATACACCCCCATGGGGTGATTGACTGAAGACATCTGCACCTTCTGATTGGCTGCAATCTGATTGACAGCGACAACTGCTAATCCGAAGGCGCAATGACCTCCAGCCAATGACCCCGTGGAAGTGTATCTCATTGTGATTGGCTGAAGGCAATAAAGCCTTTTGATTGGTTTAAAAAAAGTTTAACAGGTGCATTAGCCAATCAGAATGGGATATGGCGGTGTAACCCATTCTGATTGGCTCACAACTCGGCTCCTTCTGATTGGATCAATCAGAAGGTGCCATTGGAGGGGGCCAATCGGAAGGGACATCTGCAAAGGTAAGTGGTGTAAATTATTTTATTTCAGGTTAAATTTAGGGTTTGTGTATGTAGATATTATTTATTGTATGTTAGATAGGGGGGATGTATTTTAGATAGATAGGGGGTATGTATGTATTTTAGATAGGATTTATTGTATTTTAGGTAGTGGGGTATGTATGTATGTTAGATAGGATTTAATGTAATTTTTTAAAAATTTCTGTAGTGGGGGGAGTTGTAATGTAGGTTTTTTATTTTCTGTAATTACATAGTTACATAGTTACATAGTATTTAAGGTTGAAAAAAGACTTTCAGTCCATCAAGTTCAACCTTTGAAGATCTTCTCTGATCTGCAATATGCGGATTAACTATTAATTAAATCGTTGTTAATTAATTATTAATCAATTATTAATTATTATTTTTTTTAGTTAATTAATCCAGAGGAAGGCAAACAGAAAAAAAAACCAAGCGAGACTTAGCCAATCGTCTCAAAGGGAAATAACAAAAAAAAAAAAAAAATTACTTCCTGATCCCAGACACCGGCGACCGGATTTCTCCCTGGATCAATACTGTCTCTCTAATTATCCATGATAACCCTAAATTCCCTTTTTAATTAGAAATAAATCCAGTCCCCTTTTAAAGTTATCTATCGAATCCACTGTCACCACCTCCTCTGGTAGAGAATTCCACAGATTAACCACCCTTACTGTGAAGAACCCTTTACTTTCTTTAAGGTGGAATCTTTTTACTTCTAGGGATGTCCTCTTGTCAGTTGAAAACCTCTTGGCACAAAAAGCTCCCTTGACACATTTTTATAGTGACCCTGGATGTATTTGTATAAGTTAATCATATCTCCTCTTAGACGCCGTTTTTCGAGAGAAAATAAGTTTACTGTATATACTTTAGTATAAGCCGACCTGAGTATAAGCCGAGGCACCTATTTTACCACAAAATACTGGGTAAAATGAGTGACTCGAGTATAAGCCGAAGTTGGGAAATGTGCTGCCCCCTGTGTCCCCCCTCTCTCTCCCGTATCTCTTCTCCCCTTTCCCTTCCCTGTGTCTTTCCCCCCCTCCCTTATCACCCTCATCAACCCCCCTCCTCATTCTTAACCTCCCTCCTCAACCTCACTCCTCATCCTCAACCTCCCTCCTTATCCTCAACCTCCCACCCTTATCCTCAACCCCCTCATCCTAAACCCCCCCAATCCTCAACCCCTCCTCAACCTCAACCCCCCTCCTCATCCTCAACCTCCCTCCTCATCCTCAACCTCCCTCCTCATCCTCATCCTTCCTCCTCAACCTCACTCCTCAACCTCCCCATCCTCATCCTCCCCCCTCAACCCCCCATCCTCATCCTCAACCCCCCATCCTCAACCCCCTCCTCACCCCCCCACAACCTCAACCCCCCTCCTTAACATAAACCCCCTCCTCAATCCCCCATCCTCAACCCCCCTCCTCAACCCCCTATCCTCATCCTCAACCCCCCCCATCCTCATCCCTCTTCTCACTCCCCCTCAACCTCAACCCCCCTCCTCAACCTCCCTCCTCCTAATCAACCCCCTCCTCACCCCCCCTCCACAACCCCCCATCCTCAACCCCCATCCTAAACCCCTCATCCTCATCCTCAACCCCCCATCACCCCCCTCAACCTCAACCCCCCTCCTCAACCTCCCTCCTCCTCATCAAGGGTTGAGGATGGGGGGGTTGAGGAGGGGGGTTGAGGATGGGGGTTGAGGATGAGGAGGGGGAGGGAAAGAGACACAGGGAGGTAGAGAGACACGGGGGGTTAGAGAGACAAGGGGGGGTTAGAGAGACACGGGGTAGTTAGAGAGACAATATTGGGAGTGACTCAAGTATAAAAAAGACTAAAAAAAAACGGCTTATACTCGAGTATATACGGTAATTTGGTTAGTCTTTCTTCATAACTTAGCCACTCCATTCCCCTTATTAGTTTTGTTGCTCTACTCTGTACCTGTGAGGAATTGACTCTGCTTGGTTTTGAACCCTGGTCCCCAGGCTGCTGAACCTCTTCCCTACCACTGCGCCAGCCTGCCTTTGTGCATTTCCTTGAGATGTGATAAACCTTCACTCCGCTAGCAATAGTATCAGTGACTAGTCTCTTCAGCTGTGTCTGGTCAGGTGTCTGGACCTTGGCCTATATAAGGCACTTCCTGTCTATGTACCTTGCCAGATTATTGTGGTTCCTGTTCCCTTCAATAAAGGTTGTTCCTGTTTCACCTACAAGTTGCTGAATTGGATCATTGCTGACCTAGGCTGCTGGTCTCCAAAACCTTGTGATTCCTATATCACTACTGTACCTTTTCCAGCTCTAAAATGTCCTTTTTATGAAGTGGTGCTCAAAATTGTACTCCATATTCCAAATGAGGGCGTACTATAGATTTTTATAGTGGCAGAATTATATTTGCTTCCCTGGCTTCTATACCCTTCTTAAAACGTGCTAATATTTGTTTGCCTTTGCAGCTGCTGCTTGGCATTGAGCACTGTTACCTAGGTGGTTGTCCACAAGCACTCCCAAATCCCTTTCAATATCTGATACACCTAGATTTGCTCCATTAAGATTATAAATTGCATGGCTATTTTTCCTTCCCAGATGCATAACTTTACATATATTCGTATTAAATCTAATCTGCCATTTAGATGCCCAATTCCTCAATTTTATGTAAATCCCTTTGGAGGGAAAGCACATCATTATCTCATATAATTACCTTGCACAACTTCGTGTCATCAGTGAAAATGTAGACACCACACTCCAATCCTACCTCTAAGTCATTAATAAATATGTTAAAAAGGAGAGGACCTAATACTGAACACTGAGGATACCCACTTACCACATTAGTCCAATCGGAGAATTTTCCATTTACAACAACCCTTTGCTTCCTGTCTTTTAGCCAGCTCTCGATCCATGAGCAGATATTTACTGCAATTCCTGTATCACTTAGGTTGCACAATAGTCTCCCATGTGGCACTGTATCAAAAGCATTTGCAAAGTCCAAAAAGACTACATCCACTGAGTTGCCTTGATCCAGGTTCCTACTAACCTCCTCATAGAAACTAATTAGATTTGTTTGACATTACCTATCCCTCATAAATCCACGTTGACTCCTACTTATAATCATTTTCAATTAGACATATCCTTGTATATTATCCCTTATTAACCCGTCTAAAAAAGCTTCCCCACAACAGATGTGAGGCTCATTGGTCTATAATTCCTCGGATTTGCTCTTGCTCCCTTTTTAAATATAGGTATCACATCAGCTTTTCTCCAGTCATCTGGAAGAGACCCTGAGTTGAGTGAATCTTTAAAAATTAAATATAATGGTTTGGCTATTACAGAACCCAGTTCCCTTAGTACCCTTGGATGTATTCCATCATTACCCGGGACTTTATTAACATTTATTTTTTCCAACCTCTTTTGGATTATGTCCTGTGTTAACCAATTATTTGACAAAGGTAGTGTAGCCCCATTATGTTGCAGTGTCCCAATCATTGTTACCTCCCTTGTGTATACCGAAGAAAATAACCTATTTAGCTCATTTGCCTTTTCCTGGTCACTAATTTTCAGACGGCCTTTGTCACATTGTAATGTTCCTACAGCTTCCTTCCTTGCCTTCTTTCCATTAATATACTTAAAAAATATTTTAGGGTTAGTCTTACTCTCTTTTGCAATTAGTTTTTCATTTTCTATTTTAGCCAGTCTAATAGCGCTTTTGCAAGCCTTGTTGATTTCCTTGTATTCCCGTAAAGCAGTCTCTGTCTCCTCTTGTTTGTATAATTTAAATGCCTGTTTTTTACTCTGTATCTTGATCTTTAAATCATTGTTAAGCCACATTGGATGGGATTTACTCCTTTTACTTTTATTGCCACATGGTATTAAATCCTTACTAAATATACATACACATCGGCATATATGCCGATGTGTATGTATATTTAGTAAGGATTTAAATGTTGTACATTTATGTTCAGTGTTTTTACCTATCAGTTCTCTGTTCCAGTCTATACTTTGTATTGCTGCCCTTAGACCGTTAAAATCTGCCCTTCTAAAATTAAGAGTTTTCTTTGGCCCCTAAAAATTTTGTTTTTTTAATTCAATCTCAAATGAGACTGTGTTGTGATCACTGTTTCCAAAAGGTTGCCCTATTCCAACATTTGATACTATATCAATGTTATTTCTGATGAGTAATTCTAAGATAGCTACATTTCTAGTAGGCTCTTGTATAACCTGTGCCAGATAATTATCCCTGAGTGTACTCAAGAACCTGCTCCCCTTAGATGAACTGCTGGTCTCATTTATCCAGTTAATTTGAGGGTAATTAAAATCTCCCATTATTCCATTATTAGAACTTGCCCATGCTTAGCTGCATTTCCGATCTGTAACAATAATTGTATTTCCTCACTTTCAGCTATATTTGGCGGTTTATAGCATACTTCTACTAATATTCTTTTGGAATTTGCTGCTACGCTATTTAACTCTACCCACAAACATTCAACTTTATCACTAGGTCCACCATAAATATGTTCTCTGACTATAGGCTTAAATTCAGGCTTGACATACAGACAAATCCCATTTTTCATTAATTGCTAATAATTCTAACTCTCCCATTTTTCCTTGCAAGCTTCTGGCATTAGCAAGCATATACCTTATGTTATGAGTCTGTAATTCGGAAGTGCCTGCCACTGTACTTGAATTATTTAGTACTACCTCCCTATTGATTATACTACCCCTCCCCCCATCTCCTCCCCTATGAGTTGTTAATTCATCCCTTATACCCTCTAGGCTTTCTACCCTATTACTTATATCTATTCCCTCCCCCCCACCTACTAGTTTTAAAACTCCTCCAGCCTTTTTGCCATCCTATCCCCTAGTACAAAAGCTCCCTCTTCATTAAGGTGCAATCCATCCCTACTGAAGAGATTGTACCGAAGTGAGAAGTCAGCACAGTGCTCTAAAAACCCAAACCCCGAGCACCACATCTTTAGCCACACATTAACCTCCCTAAGCTCCTTCTGCCTCCCTGGCCTAGCACGTGACACTGGTAGTATCTCAGAAAATACTACCTTGGAGGTCCTTTCCTTCAGCTTATTACCTAGTTCTCTAAAATCATTCTTTAGGACACTCCATCTTCCACTAACTTTGTCATTGGTACCAATATGTAACAAGACCGCCGGTTCATTTCCAGCCCCTACACATCATTTGTCTAGCCGATCCACAACATGATGAGCCCGAGCACCTGGGAGACAGCAAACTGTTCGATTGCTGGGATCTGGGTGACAAATCACCCTGTCTACCTTCCTAATAATAGAGTCCCCTACAACAAAAACCTGTCTGTTGCTCTGACTATTCTGCCCTCCCTCTCCGCCAGTAGATCTGTTCTCCCGGGTGTTAGAGGGAACAGCTCTATCTGGCATTGCCATTCCTGAATGGTCATCCCCAACAGTTTCAATCAATCTGGCAAATCTGTTGGTGTTTGCCACCTCAGAACTGGCCTGCCTCCTCCTGTTCCCCCTGCTTCCCCTTGTAACTGTAACCCAGCTACCTCCCAGGACATCCTCACTAGCCCCAGCTCCACCCTCCATGCTAGGCCCAGCTAAACTCCAACCCCCTTTCCAGTGGAGCAATATCACTAAGTGCTGCAATTCTCCTCTCCTCTCAGTGGGAAAAATAAAGACTATAAAATAATGTATTTGTGTAAAGTTTTCCTCCTTTGCACTATAATCTGCCCTCCCTTTTCTTTGAAGTCCCTCCTTTTATTTAAACTCCTACGCTTTTACTAGAATTGCACTTGAAAATGTACTAGAATTGCACACTGAAAATGTTCGCAAGCTCACAAGTTCGCCCACTCTCCTGTTTATATTAACTTCTGCCTTCTTACCTGGACACAATTAGTGCACTCTGCAATTTATCAGCCTTTACTTGTAAGGAAAATCCACTTGCGAACAGCCCCAAAACAGCTCACAAACCTCTTATTTTGGTTTAACAGTCAAGCCACACCCCTCTAACCTGGGCACAATTAGTGCACTCTGTAATTTATGCACAACTAGTGCACTCTGCAATGCCTTTTCTTGTAAGGTAAATCCACTTGATTTTTAAATTTTTGTGACTTAGGTTTTTATTTTTTGTAATGTTTATTTTTTATTTGTTGTGACTTAGGTTTTTTATTTTCTGTAATGTAGATTTTTTATTTTCTGTAATTAGTGGGGTGGGGTTTTTATTAGCGGGTAGGTAGGTAGTGTAGGTGTTAATACGTTAGTACTGGGGAGTTAGTTTAGATTTAATGGTTTATTGGGGGGTATAGTGCAGTGTAGTGTTTGTACTTAGTGTCATGAGGGTCCTGGAGAACCCTCATAGCACTTATGGGGTAGTGTTAGGCTTCTAACTGTCCCATGAGGGTCTTTAGATAGCCTTATGGGACTAATCAGGTTAAATAGAGGCTTATGAGGGTCTGTATAGACACCCATAAGAGACCGGGTTAAAATGGTGTAGTGCTTACACTTTGTGTCATGAGGGTCCTGGATGACCCTTATGGCACTTATAGTGTTATTACATGGGTTCATTAGTGTGCTATAGGGGTCTATATTGTTGAGGCACACAGCATTTCAACACTTTTTTATTGCCCCGTCAAGTTGCTAGTATTACTAATAAGTGGAATGGAGGGGCTAAGTTATGAAGCAAGACTAAATAAATTAAATGTATTTTCTCTTAAGAAAAAAGTGTCTAAGAGGGGATATGATTACCTTATATAAATACATCCAGGGTGAATACAAGGCTTTGTCAAGTGAGCTTTTTGTGCCAAGAGGTTTTCAACTGACAAGAGGACATCTGTTGAGATTAGATGTAAAAAGATTCCACCTTAAATAAAGAAAAGGGTTCTTCACAGTAAGGGAGGTTAATCTGTTGAATTCTTTACCAAAGGAGGTTGTGACAGCGGATTTGATAGATAACTTTTTAAAGGGGTTGGATAATTGGATATATGTTTGAATAAGAAGAAAATTCAGGGTTATCCTGGATAACTAGAGAAGGAGTATTGATCCAGGGAGGAATCAGATTGCCAGTATCGGGGTGGGGGCATGGAATTTTATTTTTTCCCCTTTTGAGATCGTTGGCAATGTTTTAATGCTTTTTTTTCTGTTTGACCTCATGAGGATCAATAAACAATTAATTAATGAAATTCATTTTTCAACCTTAATTACTATGTAAGTATGTAACTATGTGAGATTTCTTTGTAGGGTAGAAATGATGATTGCATTTCAGTTAATGATTTCAAAACAATGTTGAAAATTAAAATACTAAAATACAGTCATGTTTTTTTGCAAGGGAGCCAAAACCACAAGTGTCTGCCTCTCTAGGAATACTAAATATGGTTATGAGCCCATTAAAGAGTCATGTTTTAAATAGTGCATATCTGTATAAATGTATTGTTACCATGTGATTTCTTAATTAGCATTGTGTGGACAACAAAACAGTATTGAGAAATGTTGTTTTAAAGGCTAGATGCAATGTAGCTGTTTGGTATGAGACATATAAGAGCAACACTATTAGTGTTTAATTGATAAAAATGGTGTCACACCACGTGGTCAGCTCTCCATCCATGCCCAGTGTTTCTTTCTACACCCCACCAGCTGGTGTAGGCAACATAATCTCAGTAGCCTTCCTCAGATGAGACAGGCACAAAAACAGCATGAAAATCCAAGTATGCAGGGAAAGAACATAGTTCTACCACCTGTGTCTTAACGAGAAGATCTTTTTTTTTATCAGGATACAGCAAATTTATAGAGAAAGTACACTGGTAACTAAAAACATTAACAACAAGTTATTAAACAGTGGTGCCATTAAACACTTGGCAACAAAATTGAGATAACTTGATCAAAAGGCCAAGTAATCCTAATTATTGAGAGCTGTTGCAAGATATTTGACTGGTTAGCATCTGTTTGTTTGTCACTCTCCACAGGAGGCCTTCAATAATAAACTATTCCATTGTTATCCCAAAGTAGTTGAGGCATTGTGTTATCGCCACAAAAGAGATCATAGACCTGTCTGTGCAAACAATAATTTGATTACACCTACATAGGCCATGTCACACAATATACCTTGAATTACCACAAAAATATTCACGCAACCATATATACAAATAAGTCTACAGTGACTATGCTCAAAGCTGAACATGGTACCACTAGTACAGTTAATTATTTAGACTAGAGGCACAGTGGAAAAATAATACTTCACACAGCCCTAACTGGCACATGCTTACATAGTTACATAGTAATTGAGGTTGAGAAAATAAATTTTGCCCATCAACTTCAACCTTTATAAGATCTCCTCTGATCTGCAATATGTGGATTCATTGTTAAATGATCCAGATGAAGGCAATTGTCTCAAAAGACACTGGAGATTGGATCCCTCCCTGGATCAATACTCCCTCTCTAATTAACCAGGATAACCCTGAATGCCCTTTTCATGTAAAAATATATCCAATCCCTTTTTAAAGTTATGTATTGAATATCCTCTCACAACCTCCCTTTGTAGAGAGTTCCAAAGATTAACCACCCTTACTGTGAAGAACCATTTTCTTTCTTTAAGGTGGAATCTTTTACTTCTAACATCAAAGGATGTCCTCTTGTCAGTTGAAAACCTCTTGGCAATAATAGCTCCCTTGACAAATCTTTATACTGCCCCCGGATGTATTTATATAGGGTAATCATATCCCCTCTTAGACGCTTTTTTCAAGAGAATATAAGTTTAATTTGGTTAGCCTTTCTTCATAACTTAGCCCTTCCATTCCCCTTATTAGTTTTGTTGCCCTTCTCTGTACTTTTTTCAGTTCTAAAATTTCCTTTTTATTAAGTGGTGCCCAAAACCGTACTCCATATTCCAAATGAGGGCGTACTAGGGATTTGTATAGTGGCAGAATTATATTTGCTTCCGTGGCTTCTATACCCTTTTTAATACATGCTAATATTTGACTTGCCTTTGCAGATGCTGCTTGGCATGGAGAACTGTTATGTAGGTGGTTGTCCACAAGTATTCCCAAATCCCTTTCAATATCTGATACCCCTAGATTTGCTTAATTAAGTTTATAAATTGAATGGCTATTTTTCCTTCCCAGATGCATAACCTTACATTTATTCATATTAAATCTCATCTGCCATTTAATTGCCTAATTTATGCAAATCCCTTTGGAGGGAAAGTACATATTTTTAGGATTTAATTACCTTGCAAAACTTTGTGTCATCAGCAAAAATGGAGACTATATATTCCAGTCCTACTTCTAAGTCGTTAATAAATATTTTAAAAAGGAGAGGACCTAATACTGAACCCTGTGGAACCCCACTTACCACAATAGTCCAATATGAGTATGTTCCATTTACCACAACCTTTTGCTTCCTGTCTTTTAGCCAGTTCTCAATCCATGAGCAGATATTTACTGCAATTCCTGCATCTCTTAGTTTGCACAATAGTCTCACTGTAGCAAAAGCCTTTGCAGAATCCAAAAAGACTACATCCTCTGAGTTGCCTTGATCCAAGTTCCTACTAACCTCCTCATAGAAATGAATTAGATTTGTTTGACATGACCTATCCCACATAAATCCATTGTTAGACGGCCTGTGTCACATTGTAATGCCTTTGCAACTCATTTTTCATTTTCTATTTAGCCAGTCTAATAGCCCTTTTGCAAGCCTTGTTAGTTTCCTTGTACTCACGTAAAGCAGTCTCTGTACCCTCTTTTTTGTATAATTTGAATGCCTGTTTTTTACTCTCTATCTTGATCTTTAAATCATTGTTAATGGTGATTTCTAACAAATGGTAACATTCAGCCAGACTAGTGTGGTTGAGTTTTGAGATACTGCCTTCATTCCCTACAGTACCAGAGCAGCTATTATTTTTTTCTTTCAGAAAGTAGTATTTATTTTCTACCAAATTATCATTAGTCTTATTGTACCTGCAAACTGATTTTATATTATAACATAATATGTAACTTGTGGTCCAGTGGTTAGGATTCAGTGCTTTCACAGCTGCAACCTGTGATTGATTCCTGTCAGGGAGCCAAGAGGTCCACATCGCAAAAATAACCATGTAACATTGTACTGTTGTGAAGTTAGACCATAACATAAGTGCTGTAATACTAAAGTCAATGAAGGCAGTTTCGAACAACTCACCCATATTGTACTGCAAATATTGAGTAACAAAAACATTAATACTGTAGTTTTGACTTAATAAATAGTGATGAATTCCTTACCAGATAAACCGGGCAAACACTACTTTGCAGTCAGTTCAACCTCTTGTTCTGTAGGATTATTTATATGTTAAATTTCAGAAATTAAATTTTTTGTGTCTTGGAAACAGTGACATTTTAATAAAATAAATATATTACATTTAATAATTGAAGCTGAAATCTAAAAGATATTAGTGATTAGAAAAGTCAGAAAGACCAGCTCCAAATCCCAACATCATAAAGGGTTCAGAAGATTGGAACTGAACAGAGCAGCAGAGTGCTCAGAAATGAGGTGAAGAGACGTAGGAAACTTTCTGTAATATAACCATAATTTTGGAACTTGTCTGCTTAAAAAAAACAATGACATAATCCTTTAAAAACTCTGCTAGCATTTTGCCAGAAAACTTGTAAGGTCTAACTTTTTCTTAAAGGTGGCAATGTTATTGCCTCAAAAGTCAAGCTTAGGGCTGATACTTCAGGGTTGTATGTGTTTATTTATCCTTACTGAAATCTTTAACTGACTCCTTCTCTGCAGTAGCCACTGCAGGCAAATCTAGACCAATCAGAAAAAGTTTAGGACAACCTCCACGGCAGATCCTCTCCCACCCCTAGATGTATAACAAGGGCCTAATGAAGCAGAGCTTCTAGTTCCTGAACACTAAAGTTCAAATGTAAGGTTTATAAACTGCTTTGAATTTATGTGCTTCAAATACTAATTGTATTGCTAAATAAGTAAAAGTTTAAGAAGAATTGCAGTGTACAGGCCACTGTTGAGTTTTGAAAATGTGTTGGCATAAGGAAAGCAACACTTTCACAGCATCATCTTTTAGGATTTGGAACAGTGCAACTGGGATTCCAACAACTCCAGCAGCCTTGTTATCAGCAAGCTTTCCTAGGGCCCATCTCACCACTTTCTAAGATGTCTGGCTCCAGCTCATTGAGATTATCTATGCTGTTAAGATCTGTCCTGTATAAATCTTCTGTCTTTTGCTGACCCCTCTTCTTTATTTTATTTGCTTATGTTGAGTTCCTACCATTTTTGTCTTTTATCACCCCCACTTTGGCATGAAAGGTTCCCTTGAAGAGATCTCTTGACTTTTCCATTCTGTTATCTTCTTTTATCTCGTTACATCACTCATTATAGAATGTCTCATTGACTCTTCTTGTTATCTTCTGGAATGTTGCATTTAGTTGTACAAATATGTTCCTATATCCTCTACCTTTCACTTTCCTTCTTTACTGTGCTACTTTTAAAGCCTTGTCAGACAGCCAGCTTGCCTTACTAGTTTTCTTTTTTTTTGAGGTTGCACTTTGTTGTTTTCTTGACAATGTCACAGATTTCTGTCCAAAGTTCTTTAGGCATTTTATCTACCACCTCTAGTCCAGTAAATCTATAGTTTACCTCCACTGCATATTCACTTTCGATATCTGCTTGGTCTGATGATTTTCTATCTTTTCCTCCATTTTATTCTGAACTTGCAATAAGAAGATTCGCAGTCAGCTCCAGGTGTTGTTTTTGCTTACTGTATATCCTCCATCTCTGGCTACAAAGTATAAAGTCAATCTGATTTCTATATTGCCCATCTGGTGATGTCCATGTGTACAGTTGTCTCTGATGCTGATGGAAGATGATATATACTATGAGGAGAGAATTATCTTGACAGAATTCTACTAATCTTTGACCTGATTCATTTTGTACTCCAAGGCCAAACTTACTCTTATTCCAGGTATATTTTGGTTCCCTACTTAAGCATTCCATCTCCTATAATGAGAGTTACATATTTGGTATTATATCCAGGAGTTGATGAATATCCTTGTAGAATAAGCCTCTTCTGCATCACTGGTTGGAGCACAGACTTGGATCACTGTGATGATAAATTGCTTTCTTGAATTCAAATTGAAATCATTGTAATTTATTGGGTTGCCACTGAGTACTGCTTTGTCAATCCTTTGATTGATTATGAGGGTTACTACATTTATTTTGCTGGATTATCGACCACAGTAGACAATCTGGAGGCTGTCTGATATGAAATATCGAGTTCCAGTCCATTTGAGTTCACTAATTCCCAATATATTAATGTTTAATCCACTCACCTCAAGTTTGACTGTATTGTTTGCCTTGGTGTATAGTTCAAACATTCCAGGTTCCTATGTTGAATTGTTGTTTGCAACAGTGGTCTTTCCTTTCCCCTTTAAATATATCAACATCAGGGCCTCCTCTCAAGTTTGGACCAACCACTTAATTAGATCTGGTGCTACTCGTACCCATCCTCTGCTCTCACCCATTAATGGGATAGGCACCTTCTGACTTCAGGGGCTCATTTTCCAGAGCCATATAATTACTTCTCTGATTTTGCTTATCCATAAGGTTATCTTGGCAAAGGTACAGAAGTGGGTTGCCAGGTCCTTCTTCAGTGGACCGTAATATACAGTGGATATAAAAAGTCTACACACCCCTGTTAAAATGTCAGATTTCTGTGCTGTAAAAAAATGAGACAAAGATAAATCATTTCATAACTTTTTTCACCTTTAATGTGACCTATAAGCTGTACAACTCAATTGAAAAACAAACTGAAATCTTTTAGGTAGAGGAAAGAAAAAATATAAAAATAAAATAAAATGGTTGCATAAGTATGCACACCCTTAAACTGATACTTTTGAAGCACCTTTTCATTTTATTACAGCACTCAGTCTTTTTGGGTATGAGTCTATCAGCATGGCACATTTTGACTTGGCAAGATTTGCCCACTCTTCTTTGCAAAAACACTCAAAATCTGTAAGATTGCGAGGGCATCTCCTGTGCACTGCCCTCTTCAGATCACCCCACAATCGGATTCAGGTCTGGGCTCAGTAAGCTTATAGGTCACATTCCAAAACTTTAATCCTTCTGGTGAAGCCATTCCTTTGTTGATTTGGATGTATGCTTTGGGTCGTTGTCATGCTGAAAGATGAAGTTCCTCTTCATGTTCAGCTTTCTAGCAGAAGCCTGAAGGCTTTGTGCCAATATTGACTGGTATTTTGAACTGTTCCTAATTCCCTCTATCTTAACTAAGGCCCCAGTTCCAGCTGAAGAAAAACAGCCCCAAAGCATGATGCTGCCACCTTGCCACCACCATGCTTCACTGTGGGTATGGTGTTCTTTTGGTGATGTGCAGTGTTGCTTTTGCGCCACACATATCTTTTGGAATTATGGCCAAAAAGTTCAAGCTTGGTTTCCACAGACCATAACACCTTTTCCCATATGCTTTTTGGAGACTTCAGATGTGTTTTTGCAAAATGTAGCCTGGCTTGGATGTTTTTCTTCATAAGAAAAGGCTTTTGTCTTGCCACTCTACCCCATAACCCAGACATATGAAGAATACAGGAGATTGTTGTCACATGTACCACACAGCCAGTACTTGCCAGATATTCCTGCAGCTCCTTTAATGTTGCTGTAGACCTCTTGGTAGCCTCCCAGACCAGTTTTCTTCTTGTCTTTTCATCAATTTTGGAGGGAGCTCCAGTTCTTGGTAATGTCACAGTTGTGCCATATTTTCTCCACTTGATGATGACTGTCTTCACTGTGTTCCATGGTATATCTAATGCCTTGGAAATTATTTTGTACCCTTCTCCTGACTGATACCTTTTAACAATGAGATCCCTCTGATGCTTTGGATGTGACTAAGAAAATTTCAGGAAAGACCAACTAGAGAAGCTGAACTTTATTTGGGGTTAATCAGAGGCACTTTAAATGATGGCAGGTGTATGCTGACTCCTATTTAACACAATTTGGAATTTGATTGCTTAAAAAGTTCTGAAATTATTTATCTTTACAGCACAGAAACCTGACATTTTAACAGGGGTGTGTAGACTTTTTATATCCACTGTTTCTGAACTCTCTGCTACATTTTGGATGACCCTACATGGTATAGCTCACAGCTTCTTTGAAGTACACAAACCCCTTCACAAAAAAAAAGTGATCCAGAAGGGTTACATATATTTGCATCATAAACTTCTTGGACACAATAGGCCATCTAAAATATATAATGTTTAAAAAATACAAAAATGTGAATTAATGAATTATTATTTTACAATTGATTGGAAAGTAAAATCTTGCAGATATCAAAAACACTGTTGAGAATAATATCAGCAAAAATGGAAACACTACTTTCCAGCCGTACTTCTAAGTCATTAATAAATATGTTAAAAAGTAGATGATCTAATACTAAACCCTGACGAATGCCACTTACCACATTAGTCCAATCCGATTATGTTCCATTTACAACAAACCTTTCCTTTCTGTCTTTTGCAGGTCTCAATCCACAAGCAAATATTTACTACAATTCCTGTATGTCTTACTTTGCACAATAGTCTTCCATGTGACACTGTATCAAAAGCCTTAGCCAAATCCAACAAGACTTCCTCCACTGATTGATGCAAGTTCCTACTAACCTCCTCATAGAAACTAATTAGATTTGTTTAACATGACCTATGCCTCATAAATCTGCGTTGACTCATACTTTTCATACGTTTCAAACAGAGATATTCTTGTATATTATCCCTTATTAACCCTTCTAAAAGCTTTCCCACTACAGAAGTGAGGCTTACAGGTCTATAGTTCCCTGTATTTGCTCTTGCTTCCTTTTTAAATATAAGTAGAACATCTGCTTTTCTTCAGACATCTGGTAGAGACCCTGTGTTGAGTAAGACTTGAAATATATGATATAATGATTTGGCTATTACAGAACCCAGTTCCCTCAGTATTCCATCAAGCCTATTATCATTTATTTTTTTCCAACCTTTTTTGGATTTCTTCCTGTGTTAACAAATAATTTTGGCAAAGGTAGTGTAGCCCCATTTTGTTGCGGGGTCCCGAACACAGCTATATCCCTTCCGTATACAGAAGAAAAAATATATATATTTAGCTTACCTGCCTTTTCCTGGTCACTATTTATCAGACTGTTCATTATTGCAAAGTTAAGAAATAACTGAGGAAAAGATGGAAAATCATCAGATGAAGCACATAGGGAAAATATTATATCCCCACTGAATATGCAGTGAAAGTAAAGAATAGATTTAAGGAAATATACTTCTTAGAAATAATGCATAAAGGACTTTGTACAGTAGTTTGTGAGAATGTCCTGAAAACGTCAACTAGGAATATCCCCAAAAGAATGAATACTAAGAAGGCAAATGGCCTTTGATAGTAGGCCAGGAAAGAAGGAAAGTGAAGGTAGTGGAGACAGGAAGATATTTGTCCAACTGAATGCAGAATTCCAGGCAAAAGTGACATGGAGAAATTTTACAATGATAAATTTAAAGAGATACAAGAAGATAACAGAATAGGAAAGTCAAGAGAACTCTTTATGAAAATTGATCTCAATGAACCATTTAATGCCAAAGTGGGTGTGATAAAAGACAAAAGTGGTAGGGACTTAACAAAAACAGATCAGATAAAGAGGGAATGTCAGAAATATACAGAAGATCTATACTGGAAGAAACTTAACATCACTGATAAAGTCAATTGTTTCTCTAATGAGCTGGAGCCAGACATCTTGGAGAGGGAAGAGAGATGGGCCCTGGGAAGCCTTGGGGACAACAAGTCTGAAGTAGTTGATGGAATCTCAACTGAATTGTTAAAAAACATACAAGATGATGCTTTGAAAGTATTACTTGCATTATACCAACAAATTTGGAAAACTCATGCCAGTAAAGTAATGCTTAAGATCCTGCAAGTTTGCCTCCAACAATATATGGACAGAGAACTATCAGATGTGCAAGTCGGGTTTTACAGAGGCACAAGAGATCTGCTGCATATTGGAGATAGCAAAAAAATATTATGGATACCAAGTGGCTTAACAATGACTTAACAATGAAGATTAAAAGTAAAAAAAAGGCATTTAAATTATACAAAAAAGAGGCTGCTTTACATGAGTACAAGGAAGTCAACAAGGCTTGCAAAATGGCTATTAGACTGGCTAAAAAAAAAATGAAAAGTTAGCTGCAAAGGAGAGTAAGACTAACCTTAAAATATGGTTTAAATATATTAATGGGAAGAAGGTCAGGAAGGAAGCTATAGGAACATTACAATTTGACACAGGCCGTCTGAAAATTAGTGACCAGTAAAAGGCAGATGAGCTAAATAGGTTATTATCTTTGATATACACAAGGGAGGTACCAGTGGTTGGGACACTGCAACAAAATGGTGCTACACTAACTTTACCAAATAATTGGTTAACACAGGAAGTAATTTAAAAGTGGTTGGAAAAAATAAATGTTAATAAAGCCCCAGGTCCTGATGGAATACATCTAAGGGTACTGAGGGAACTGGGCTCTAGAATAGCCAAACCATTATATCAAATTTTTCAAGATTCACTCAACACAGGGTCTCTACGAGATGACTTGAGGAAAGCAGAGGTGGCCTATATTTAAAAAGGGAGCAAGAACAAATTCTGGAAGTTATAGACCTGTAAGTCTCACTTCTGTAGTGGGAAAGCTTTAGAAAGGTCAATAAAGGATAGTATATGAGAATATGTCTATTTATTCAAGATTACAAGTAGGACTCAACACAGATTTATGAGGAGTAGGTCATGTAAAAAAATGAATTAGTTTATATGAAGAGGTTAGTAGGAACTTGGATCAAGGCAACTGTAGTCTTTTGGGATTTTGCAAAGCCTTTTGATACAGTGCCACATGGGAGAATATAGAGCAAACTACGGGATACAGGAATTGTAGTAAATGTCTGCTTATGGATTGAGAGCTAGCTAAAAGACAGGAAGCCAATGGGTTGCTGTAAAAGGAACATACTCAGATTTGACTGAGGTGGTAAGTGGGGTTCCTAAGCGGTTCAGTATTAGGTCATCTCCTTTTTAACATATTTATTAATGACTTAGAAGTAAGATAATACAAGGCATTATCAATACAAGGCATTGTTAAGTGAGCTTTTTGTGCCAAGAGGTTTTCAACTGACAAAATGATATAATTTGAGATTAGAAGTAAAAAGATTTCACCTTAAAGAAAGAAAAGGGTTCTTCACAGTAAGGGTGGCTAATCTGTGGAATGCTCTACCAAAGGAAGTGGTGCCAGCGGATTCCATACATAACTTTAAAAAGGGATTGGATATATTTTTAAATAAAAAGGACTTTCAGGGTTATCCTGGATAATTAGAGATGGAGTATTGATCCAGGGAGGAGTCTGATCGCCAGTATTTGGGGTCAGAAAGTAATATTGTATTTTTTCCCCTTTTGAGACAATTGGCAAAGTTTTTCTGTTTTTTTTTTCTGTTTACCTTCCTCTGGATCAATTAATAATTAACAATTAATCTGCATATTGCAGATCAGAAGAGATCTAAAAATGTTGAACTTGATGGACTAAAAGTATTTTTTCAACCTCAATTACTATGTAACTATGTATGTAAATTATACAAATTCCTAGTATGCCCTCATTTGGAATATGGAGTACAGTTTTGGGTAAAGGACAACAAAATTAATAAGGGGAATTAATGGGTTAAGTTATGCATAAAGACTAAACAAATTACCCTTATTTTCTCTAGAAAAGAGGCATCTAAAAGGGCATATGATTACTTTATATAAATATATCCGGTGCCAATACAAGGCTTTGTCAAGTGAACTTTTTGTGTCAAGTGATTTTCAACTGACAAGGGGACATCCTTAAAGAAAGAAAAGGGTTCACTTTAAAAAAGTAGTTACATATATTTTTGAGTAAAAGGGGCATTTAGGGGCATCCTGGTTAATTAGAGAGGGACTGTTGATTTCAGGGAGGAGTCCAATCGCCAGTATCTGGGGACGGGAAGGATTTTTTCCCCCTATTTTGAGATAGTTGGCAGTATTTAAATGTTTTTATTTTCTGTTTGCCTTCCTCTGGATCAATTAACAACTAATCTGCATATTGCAGATCAGAGGAGATCTAAAAAGGTTGAACTTGATGGACTACGAATCTTTTTTTACCTTTATTACTATGTAACTATATATAAGTTATACAAGGCTTTCATAGATTTACTACTATCTATGCATTGCCGTGTTTACCAAATGGCAACAATGATATAGTGCGGGATTACATTTTTATTTATCATATTGATTATATTTAAATACAATTAATATTGTATTTTATAGACAAGTGGTTGTATTAGATAATTTAGCTTAAAAATCATCCCTAAGGATTTTATCTCACCTGACTGTATTTGATAGTAAGTATATATATTACAGTATTTACAGTAATGTTCCGGGTTTACGCTTATTTGGTACAACGCAATATGATAGATTGCCTGACTAATCAGCTGGTAGCACTGATGACCTGCCCTCTTAAATTACATATCTTTTTTTGATAAACTGCAATAGCATGCTAGTTGGATAGTAATAATCGTCTCAAAGACTCATTATTCAAATCTGTATTTTATTATTATTATTATTATTATCGTTTATTTGTAACGTGCCAACATATTCCGTAGCGCTATACATAAGTTAAGTTACAGGCAAGGACAAGTTAAAGATTCATACATTGCAAAGAGTGGATGGCCCTGTCTTTGAGCTTGGAATCCAGTGTCCATAGCGCTTTCCCTAAAGCACTGCGCAGGATTGAAACTCGAAGACTTACAATCTAAAGGTTAATGTTTGTATGTGGTACAGTAGGGAGAGAGTAGTGCTGAGCATGTTAGGGAGGAAGGTTATAGGCTTCTTTAAAGAGGTGCGTTTTTATTGATGTTTTGAAGGATTTAAGGCAGGAGGATAGTCTGGTGAATCTGTATCAACAATAGCTGTTAACGAATATTCCCACCAAAACAGATTTAGCTAAACATCCTTAGAAAATGATGGCAACAGTTCATTTTATACAGGTCCAATAAGCTATGTCAGTGTTTATGTTAATTTAACAATCAGAAATCCAAAATGATGCATTTATGGTATAAATTATCAAAAGTGGAATATTTACTTTTTGGATCCTATCTAAAATCAAATCTGTGTTTCCTTTTAGTGCAAAAACATTTATACATATGTAAAAAAACTGTAATTCAATGTGCCCCCCACCCCCCCCAGCTTAAGGCTGCCACTGATACTAGAAAGAAAGTAGACAAACTCTTTGAGCCCCATTCAATTGAGGTTTTGGTAGATCCGGTAGCCCGTAAGTGATGTTGCAAGCCAATTTGCTATTTAATTGGCGTCTTTTTGCAGGCTCCAAATGGCTTCCGAGTTACAGGCTTGAAAAAATGGCGATTGCTAAACTCTTAACTTAGGGCCTCTAGAAGACTTTGATCTTTCACTTTCGCAAGGCTGAAATCGCAAATCTATATTCAATTGCTCAATTTCCCAAATGTTTTCACACTTGTAAATGGCAAATGAAGCAGAAAATGCAATGAGTGCTAGAGAGGACCCGTAAGGGTGTTAAACACTGATTCGTAGCACTGTAAATGCAAATAAAAAATCAATACTGCACTGTAAATAACTGGGAAAGCGATGATAGACATTGATTGCACACCAGTCTCAAGCTCGCAAATGGGCAGGAAATAAAATGTATTTTTATGTGTCATTTCGGGGTTAAATCGATCTTGAGTATCAATGAGTTAATACATATCAGGCTACCCACATGGACTAGAACAGTATTGGCATTAATTTTCATAATTCCTTATTTTTTGGTTTTGCAAGTCTGATTGCATATTGGACCCCCAAACCTAATTGGTTGACATGTAACCTCCATGTTTTACTGCCGTAATAATAAATCATTTTCTATTGGCTGATTTGAAATGAGCGGTTATAGGCTTGCTGAATTGATCATGTTCCCGTACTGAACTGCTACGACCCAGTGCATGGTTTACAGTTCCGGCTTTAGGACAGTAACTTGCGGCATTGAGCAATTGAATAGCATCGCAATTGGAGACAAAAGGGAGCCTGCAACACACTCGCAGACATTTGGCTATCTGCAATAGAGTTGCGGGCTTTGAATGGAATATGGCCCTTTGCCTCCTTTGACTCTGTAGGTCCTGAAAGAACTATAATACATGAATAGCTGAGATTTATGGTATGCTATGCTACATAATGAATCCTAATATTAATGTAAGGTTTCTAAATTGTAGGCGATATATACTGTATACAGCTGGTAGGCTGTTACAACTATAAAGTAGTACTTTCACACATTATGCCTATATCTTCTACCCCATCCCCAACATTTAATCAGGAACTGTTTATCACCATCTGCTCTTCATTGAGCTTGAAAAGGTCACTAGACCGATCCTACCTATAGGATAACTCTGTTCCTTATCCGTTCACACAGGACAGTTACTAGGATTCAAGGACAAGTAACAGATTCTGAGGGAAGTTGCCGGTTCTTCTGACAAGTTGCAGAAATGCTTTGTAGAATAAAAAAATAATAACAGTCTTACCTCTAAATGAAACACACAATGCATATGTGTCCCAAACAGAGCATAATTAAAAAATTTTAGTTAAAAATGTAAGGAGGGGTTTGGGTTTTTAGAGCACTGGGCTGACTTCTCACTTCGGTAGAATCTATACTGCAGGGATGGATTGCACCTTAATGATGAGGGAGCTTTTGTGCTAGGGGATAGGATGGTAGAAAGGCCGGAGGAATTTTTATACTAGTAGGTGGGGGGAGGGACTATATATAAGTA
The DNA here is from genome assembly GCA_027410445.1 of Discoglossus pictus. NCBI lineage: Eukaryota > Metazoa > Chordata > Amphibia > Anura > Alytidae > Discoglossus > Discoglossus pictus. The sequence continues at coordinate 50,962,136 of CM050174.1, forward strand.
ATGGGGTAGAGGGTATAAGGGATGAATTAACAACTCATAGGGGAGGAGATGGGGGAGGGGTAGTATAGTCAATAGGGAGGTATTACTAAGTAACTCAAGTATAGTGGCAGGTACCACCAAACTACAAACTTATAACATAAGGTGTATGCTTGCTAATGCCAGAAGCTTTGCAGGGGAGAATAAGAATTATTAGCAATTAATGAAAAATTGGATTCAATAGGCATTACCGTAATCTGGTGGGATGAAGCTCATGACTGGACTGTTAATCTTGATGGTTATAACCGATTAAGGAAAGATAGGGGCAATGATAAAAGAGGAGGAGGGACTTGTCTGTATTTAAGCCTATAGTCAGAGAGGATATTTATGGTTGAACTAGCGGTAATGTTGAACGTTTGTGGGTAGAGTTAAATAGTGGAGCAGCAAATTCCAAAAGAATATTAGTAGGAGTATGCTATAAACCCCCAAATATAGCTAATAGTGTGGAAATACATTTATTTTAACATATTTATTAATGATTTAGAGGTAGGATTGGAGTGTGGTGTCTCCATTTTCGCTGATGACACAAAGTTGTGCAAGGTAATTAAATCAGATAATGATGTGCTTTCCCTTCAAAGGGATTTACATAAAATTGAGGAATGGGCATCTAAATGGCAGATGAGATTTAATATGAATAAATGTAAAGTTATGCATCTGGGAAGGAAAAATAGCCATGCAATTTATAATCTTAATGGTGCAAATCTAGGGGTATCAGGTATTGAAAGGGATTTGGGAGTGCTTGTGGACAACCGCCTAGGTAACAGTGCTCAAAGCCAAGCAGAAGCTGCAAAGGCAAATACAATATTAGCATGTATTAGGAAGGGTATATAAGCAAGGGAAGCAAATATTATTCTGCCACTACAAATCTCTAGTACACCCTCATTTGGAATATGGAGTACAGTTTTAGGCACCACTTCATAAAAAGGACATTTTAGAGCTGGAAAAGGTAAAGAGGAGGGCAACACAACTAATAAGGGGAATGGAGGGGCTAAGTTATGAAGAAAGACTAACCAAATTAAGCTTATTTTCTCTAGAAAAAAGGCGTCTAAGAGGAGATATGATTACATTACATAAATACATCCAGGGTCAGTATAAAGAATTGTCAAGGGAGCTTTTTGTACCAAGAGGTTTTCAACTAACAAGAGGACACCCCTTGAGGATAGAAGTAAAAAGATTCCCCCCTAAAGAAAGAAAAGGGTTCTTCACAGTAAGGGTGGTTAATCTGTGGAATTCTCTACCAGAGGAGGTGCTGACAGCGGATCTGATAGATAACTTAATTTGATAGATAACTAAAAGGGGACTGGATTTATTTCTAATTAAAAAGGGAATTCAGGGTTATCCTTGATAATTAGAGAGAGTGTATTGATCCAGGGAGAAATCCAATCACCAGTATCTGGGGTCAGGAAGATTTTTTTTTTTCTGCTTCCATTCCTCTGGATTCATTAGTAATTTGAAAAAATATAGTTGATTGATAATTAATTAACAATTAACAAATTACATCCCCATGCGAAACCATGGATCCGGGGAAGACAAACCTCTGTCCTTGGGGTGAGAAATTTCCTCTAATCGGGAAACCTAGCTAAGGATGGTGTGCTTGGTGAATGGTTCATAATGCCCTGAAGGGGTATTCCTTGTGCTTGGTGTTCTTATGGGGGATGGCGGTTATGTTTTCCAGTTCCCTAGCCAACCTTCTCTTGGGTAGATGGTACCTTTATTCAGTTGGAGAGGAGTCAGATAGGAGGGTGAGGGGGACGACAAGGACTTCATTAACATTTTTAACTATTTAAGCTCTCTATTAGTTTGTCTGAAACAACGGCTGATGATGAGTATAAACCAATTAGTTTTCAACCATGGGACAACGGATCAAAGGGATATCACTTGCAAAGCACTTGGCATCACTTTACCCTTGTATAATGGAACAAAGTGTCTGACAAGCTAGTTAACTATGGCTCAATTAGTTCCCTGAATCTCCCCATAGAAGTCAATGGAGTCCTTTTTACCACTATCACAAGTTCAAATCTACCCATGAACCTAGCCCAGCCCACGGACTGGAAGCGAACTCACTGTAAAGTGATGCTGTCCCCAAAATATTTGTATTTCCCTATGCATTATAAACACCATGAAACACATGGTACACATATTGCAACTGTCCAAAAATAGCTAAATTTATGCATTTTGGGCTTGAGTAGTCAAGTGGAACTGGTTATTGGGGTTCCAGGGCATGTAACCAGGGGTTTGGGCAAACACTCTTAGAGAAAATACCATGCCAAATTCATATTTTGGATCCTATATTAACAGCAAAATGCTATAATGCATTATTAGGAATATCCTTGTAGCTCTTAGTCCATAGTGTCTATATGGTGAATGAATGATGAATAAATCCTGTTATTTAAACACAAATATAGAAACTATTTCCTTTTAAGAAACTATTTTCTTTTTCAGAACATTTTAAGATTATTATTTATATTTATCCCTGTCTGCCACTATAAATCCTTTTATGACAAAGCTGAATTATTCATTGCAACTTAAGTGTAAATAAATGTATTCATTGCTGTTTTCCCTCATTGTTTACCAGAGCTGCAGACAAATTCCAAGTGAACTGTAGCACTGCTTAGTCCCATATTTTTGCCCAATATAAATGTTATTTCTTTGAATAAGTACATTATAAAGGATAAAATCCTGAGGGAATTGTCATTTGTAGATTAAAGCTCTAAGTGTTCCTTAGACACTCTTTTTAAAGGTATATTACAGATATTCAACAGGAAGTGGTTTCCACAGCAACCACTGACAGAAAGTACTGCGTTTCCTCTCTTTAAAAGCAGTGTTATGTAATGCAGATAATGTTTATAATAATTTAATCACCTAATTCAAACATGTCAGGGGTGTCTGTATTTTTCAGAAGAGCGTGAGACGCCTGTCCTGGGGTCAGCCCAATCCACATCCCCCTATTTCTGAAAATGGAAAAAAAATATTTATAACGTACAGAGCAACATTTTTTAGTGGAAACCTGTAAATCTGGGAACTATCCACCAAAATACACTTTTTAGCATTTCAAAATGTTAAATGAACATTGGAAACTTTTTAAAAGTATATTATTTTAGCTTTCTGAGAATAAATAGATTATTTTATATATATTAAAATAATCAAAATGCAATTGTGGATTTTAAAGAATTTTTTCCCGGAAAGTTTTTTTTTTGCATGAAAAATGTATTCTCAGAAAGCTAAAATAACATACTTTTAAAAAGTTGGAATAAAGTAAGAACCTCCTCCTCAATAATGCTAATTAGGCTGAATCAGGATTCTGCACCAACTGAGTTATTGAGTACTATGGGGAATCATTTACTCCTTCAATACATATAGATACACAGTAGAACTATACAAAGCTGTCTCTTTATTATCAGAGGTAATAGATACTCAGTGGAACTATATATAATTTTCAGATTATATAAATACTTAGTGGAACTTTACTATGCAGTGTATTCATGATGGGTCTACATAGATACTCAGTGGAACTATACTATCTAGTGTATTCAGTGTATTCAGTGTTTAGTGTATTCATGATCAGTCCACAAAGATAGTGGAGCTACTGAATGCAGTGTATGAATGATCTGCTCACATGGATACTCAGTGGAACTATAAAATGCAGTGCACTTATGAAGTAAATAGTACATCCTGTAGTTATCCCGTTTGATTCACACAGTTATGCAGATTTTGTTCCCTTAAAATAGATTTTTATAAATACTTTGAATTTCCGTGGCTTCATTTTAATGACAAATTCTCTCAAATGCTGCTACCTACTGAAAAACAGAGGAACTGCAATGGCAATTTGAAGTCTTGTGCAATGTTTGAATGTCGGCTTTGTGAGATTATTATTATTGTTTATTTGTAAGGCACCAACATATTGCGTAGCGCTATACATACCGTATATACTCGAGTATAAGCCGACCCGAGTATTAGACGAGGCACCTATTTTACCCCAAAATACAGGGAGTATAAGCCGAGGGTGGGAAATGTGCTGCCCCCTGTGTCCCTCTTGTGCCCTCTGTGTTCCCCTCTAGTGTGCCCTCTGTGCCATTTTCTTGTGTCCCCCTCTCTCCCCCCTGTGTCTCTTCCCCCCTCTCCCTCCCCTGTGTCTCTCCCCCTTCTCCCTCCCCTGTGTCTCTTCACCTCCTCTCCCTCCCCTGTGTCTCTTCCCCTCTCTCCCTTCCCTGTGTCTCTTCCCCCTCTCCCTTCCCTGTGTCTCTTTCCCTCCCCCTCCCTTCCCTGTGTCTCTTTCCCTCCCCCTCCCTTATCACCCTCCTCAACCCCCCCTCAATCTCCCTCCTCTACCCCCCTCCTCATCCTCCCTCCTAAATCCCCTCCTCAACTCCCCTCCCCCACCTCAACCACCCTCCTCAAACTCCCTCCTCATCCTCCCTCCTCAACCCCCCTCATCCTCAACTTCCCTCCTCAACCCCCCTCATCCTCACCCTCCCTCCTCAACCCCCCTCCTTAACCCCCTCCTCAAACTCCCTTCTCAACCTCCCTCCTCAACCCCCGCCTTATCCTCAACCTCCCTCCTCAACCCCCCTCCTCATCCTCAACCTCCCTCCTCAACTCCCCTTCTCATCCTCCCTCCTCAACCCCCCTCCTCAACCTCTCTCCTCAACCCCCCTCCTCAACCCCCCACCTCATCCTCAACCTCCCTTCTCAACCTCCCTCCTCATCCTCAACCTCCCTCCTCAACCCCCCTCCTCATCCTCAACCTCCCTCCTCAACCTCCCTCCTCAACCCCCCTCATCCTCAACCTCCCTCCTCAACCCCCCTCCTCAACCTCCCTCCTCAAACCCCCTCCTTATCTTCAACCCCCTCCGCTACCCCCCTCCTCAACCCCCCTCCTCATCCTCAACCTCCCTCCTCAACCCCCCTCCTCATCCTCAACCCCCTTCCTCAACCCCCCTTCTCAACCCTCTCCTCATCCTCAATCCCCCTCCTCAACCCCAACCCCCTCCTCATCCTCAACACCCTAATACCTATCCTCAACCCCCCTCCTCATCCTCAACCCCCCATCCTCATCCTCAACTGTTCCTCCTCAACCCCTTCCTCATCCTAAACCACCCCCTCATCCTAAACCCCCCATCAGCAGCTGCTCCCCCGCTCTTCCGCGCTCCTTCAGGCTGCGTCGTGACCCAGCCAATGCTAATTACATGACACGCATGTGACGTCACGTCATTAGTATACGCAGGGTCCTGGCGCAGCCGGAAGGAGCGCAGAGGAGCAGCTGCTGATGGAAGGTAAGTGAGGGGAGAGGGGGAGGTAATTAGAGGGGTAAAGTGAGGAGGGAGTTGAAGATGAGGAGAAGGTTTTAGGATGAGGAGGGGGGTTGAGGAGGGGGGGTGTTGAGAATAGGGGGGTTGAGGCTGAGGATGAGGAGGGGGGTTGAGGAAGGGGATGTTGAAGATGGGGGGGTTGAGGATGAGGAGGGGGGTTGAGAATGGGGGCGTTGAGGATGAGGACGAGGGGTTGAGGATGATAAGGGAGGGGGAGGGAGAGAGCCACGGGGGTGGAGAGAGACACGGGGTGGGGAGAGAGACACGGGGGAAGGAGAGACACAGGGTTGGTGACTCGAGTATAAGCCGAGGGGGCCCTTTTCAGCCTTAAAAAAAGGGCTGAAAAACTCGGCTTATACTCGAGTATATACAGTAAGTTGTGATCAAGGCAAAACAATATTAATACATTACAAATATGGAGGGTTCTGTCCTTGAGCTTAGAATCCAGTGTCCATAGAGCTTTCCCTTAAGCACAGTGCATGATTGATAACTGGCAGACTTACAATTAAAATGTTTCAGGTGTCATACAGAAGGGTGAGAAATGCAGTGTGCATGATCAGGAGGGAGGTTATAGGCTTCTTTAAACAGGTTTTTAGTGAGGTTTAGAAGGTTTTGAATCAGGAGGATAGTCTAGTGGAGTGAGGCAAGGAGTTCCAGAGAATAGGGGCAGCGTGAGTAAAGAAGAAGGTCATTAGCAGAGTGAAGAGGGCACGTGGCGGAATATTTAGAGATTAGATCAGAGATATAAGGGGGTGCAGTGTTGTTTAGGGCTTTGTAAGTTACATAGTTACATAGTTACATATTTACATAGTATTTAAGGTTGAAAAAAGACTTTCAGTCCATCAAGTTCAACCTTTTAAGATCTCCTCTGATCTGCAATATGCAGATTAACTATTAATTCATTAGTTGTTAATTAATTATTAATCAATTATTTAATGTTTTCTTTTTTTATTTTATTATTAATTAGTCCAGAGGAAGGCAAATAGAAAAAAAAAAAAACACACAAGCGAGACTTAGCCAATTGTCTCAAAGGGAAATGTAAAAAATTTGGATCAATACTGTCTCTCTAATTATCCATGATAACCCTGAATTCGCTTTTTAATTAGAAATAAATCTAGTCCCCTTTTAAAGTTATCTATCGAATCCGCTGTCACCACCTCCTCTGGTAGAGAATTCCACAGATTAACCACCCTTACTGTGAAGAACCCTGTTCTTTCTTTGAGGTGGAATCTTTTTACTTCTAACCTCAAGGGATGTCCTCTTGTCAGTTGAAAACCTCTTGGCACAAAAAGCTCCCCTGACAAATCTTTATACTGACCCTGGATGTATTTATATAAGGTAATCATATCTCCTCTTAGACGCCTTTTTTCTAGAGAAAATAAGTTTAATTTGATTAGTCTTTCTTCATAACTTAGCCCCTCTATTCCCCTTATTAGTTTTGTTGCCCTACTCTGTACCTTTTCCAGCTCAAAAATGTCCTTTTTATGAAGTGGTGCCCAAAATTGTACTCCATATTCCAAATGAGGGCGTACTAGAGATTTGTATAGTGGCAGAATTATATTTGCTTCTCAGGCTTCTATACCCTTCCTAATACATGCTAATATTTTATTTGCCTTTGCAGCTGCTGCTTGGCTTTGAGCACTGTTACCTAGGTGGTTGTCCACAAGCACTCCCAAATCCCTTTCAATATCTGATACACCTAGATTTGCTCCATTAAGATTATAAATTGCATGGCTATTTTTCCTTCGCAGATGCATAACCTTATATTTATTCATATTAAATCTCATCTGCCATTTAGATGCCCATTCCTCAATTTTATGTAAATCCCCTTGGAGGGAAAGCACATCATTATCTGATTTAATTACCTTGCACAACTTTGTGTCATCAGCGAAAATGGAGACCGCACACTCCAATCCTACCTCTAAGTCATTAATAAATATGTTAAAAAGGAGAGGACCTAATACTGAACCCTGAGGAACCCCACTTACCACATTAGTCCAATCGGAGTATGTTCCATTCACAACAACCCTTTGCTTCCTGTCTTTTAGCCAGCTCTCGATCCATGAGCAGATATTTACTGCAATTCCTGTATCCCTTAGTTTGCCCAATAGTCTCCCTTGTGGCACTGTATCAAAAGCCTTTGCAAAATCCAAAACGACTACATCCACTGATTTGCCTTGATCCAGGTTCCTACTAACCTCCTCATAGAAACTAATTAGATTTGTTTGACATGACCTTTCCCTCATAAATTCATGTTGACTCCCACTTATAATCCTGTTCAAATAGACATATTCTTGTATATTATCCCTTATTAACCCTTCTAAAAGCTTCCCCACTACAGAAGTGAGGCTCACTGGTCTATAATTCCCCGGATTTGCTCTTGCTCCCTTTTTAAATATAGGTATCACATCAGCTTTTCTCCAGTCATCTGGTAGAGACCCTGTGTTGAGTGAATCTTGAAAAATTAAATATAATGGTTTGGCTATTACAGAACCCAGTTCCCTTAGTACCCTTGGATGTATTCCATCAGGACCCGGGGCTTTATTAACATTTATTTTTTCCAACCTCTTTTGGATTACTTCCTGTGTTAACCAATTATTTGGCAAAGGTAGTGTAGCCCCATTATGTTGCATTGTCCCAACCACTTGTACCTTCGTTGTGTATACCGAAGAAAATAACCTATTTAGCTCATCTGCCTTTTCCTGGTCACTAATTTTCAGACAGCCTGTTTCACATTCTAATGTTCCTATAGCTTCCTTCCTCGCCTTCTTCCCATTAATATACTTAAAAAATATTTTAGGGTTAGTCTTACTCTCTTTTGCAATACATTTTTTATTTTCTTTTTTAGCCAGTCTAATCATGCTTTTGCAAGACTTGTTGATTTCCTTGTATTCCCGTAAAGCAGTCTCTGTCCCCTCTTGTTTGTATAATTTAAATGCCTGTTTTTTACTCCGTATCTTGATCTTTAAATCATTGTTAAGCCACATGGGTTGTGATTTACTCCTTTTACTTTTATTCCCACACGGTATATGCCGATGTGTATGTATATTTAGTAAGAATTTAAATGTTGTCCATTTATGTTCAGTGTTTTTACCTATCAGTTCTCTGTCCCAGTCTATACTTTGTATTGCTGCCCTTAGACCGTTAAAATCTGCCCTTTTACATTAAGAGTTTTTGTTGGCACCTTAAAATGTTGTTTTTTAATTCAATCTCACATGAGACTGTGTTGTGATCACTGTTTCCCAAAGGTTGCCCTATTTCAACATTTGATACTATATCAATATTATTTGTGATGCGTAAATCTAAGATAGCTTCATTTCTAGTAGGCTCCTGTATAACCTGGGCCAGATAATGATCCCTGAGTGTACTCAAGAACCTGCTCCCCTTAGCTGAACTGCTGGTCTCATTTATCCAGTTTATTTCAGGGTAATTAAAATCTCCCATTATTAGAACTTGCCCGTGCTTAGCTGCATTTCCAATCCGTAACAATAATTGTATTTCCTCACTTTCAGCTATATTTGGGGGTTTATAGCATACTGCTACTAATAATATTTTGGAATTTGCTGCTCCGCTATGTAACTCTACCCACAAACATTCAACTTTATCACTAGGTCAACCATAAATATCTTCTCTGACTATAGCCTTAAATTCAGGCTTAACATACAGACAAATCCCTCCTCCTCGTTTACCATTGCCTCTATCTTTCCTAAATAGGTTATAACCATCCAGATTAACAGTCCAGTCATGAGATTCATCCCACCACGTTTCGGTAATGCCTATTAAATCCCATTTTTCATTAATTGCTAATAATTTTAACTGTCCCATTTTTACTGGCAAGCTTCTGGCATTAGCAAGCATACACCTTATGTTATGAGTCTGTAGTTCTGACGTGCCTGCCACTGTACTTGAATTACTTATTACTACCTCCCTATTGACTATACTACCCCTTCCCCCATCTCCTCCCCTATGAGTTGTTAATTCATCCCTTATATCCTCTACACTTTCTACTCCATTACTTATATCTAGTCCCCCCCCCCCCACCTATTAGTTTAAAAACTCCTCCAGCCTTTCTACCATCTCATCCCCTAGTACAAAAGCTAGGTGAGACACCGAGCGTTTAGTACTGTAGACGAGTCTAGCGGAGGCATTCAATATGTATTGAAGAGGGGATAGACAGGTGGTGGGTAGGCCAGTCAGAAGTGAGTTGCAGTAGTCAAGACGGGATATGATGAGGGAATGTATTAGCATCTTAGTTGTGTCTTGTGTGAGGTAGTGATATATTTTGGAAATTATTTTTAAATTGATAAGATAAGATTTTGTTAGTGACTGTATGTGGGGGATGAAAGAGAGGGCAGGCTCCAGTAAAACCCCAAGACAACAGGCTTGGGAGGTAGGAGTGATGATGGTGTTGTAGACAGTGAGAGAAATGTGAGGAATTGATGCTGTAGTATATGGTGGGAAGATTAAGAGTTCGGTCTTAGACAAGTTGAGTTTCAGATGGTGGGTGGACATCCAGGATGTAGGTAGTATTTATATATATATGTTTAAAAGGTCTGACTAAAGTCATAATGAAACCAGAAAAAAATCACAAAGCTAGTTTAAAAAAAAAAATATATATATATTTTGATGGATGTACTGACCCCGGGGAAATCGATGATGCTTTGGAGATGTCCAAGAGTAGAATAAAGAAGTCAATCAATGCAGTCGGACACATGGAAAGTGCACCGGGGCTCTTATTTGGAGGGACCCCCAGTGCTGTCAGTTTATTTTTATATACGCATGTGTGTTGTCTCTCTCTGTACTGTCCTGTCCTGTCCCTGTGCTGTATCCTTGTGCTGTCTGTCGCGCTCTCTCTGAGGTGTGTAATGGTGGCTCTTTTGCCGGCTCTCAGTCCTCACCCCTCGATGATGGTATGACCCCCCCACCCACAATTATGTCATTGCCCCACACAGCATGACAGACAGACTGCTCTTCAGACATACATATCTAAACTGCTCTTTATAAGATATCTATCTATCTATCTATCTATCTATCTATCTATCTATCTATCTATCTATATATATATATATATAGATATATATATCAACTATTATAGTTGTCGTAATTGCGAGTTGTCGTCACGCAATGTTAAATAATACTTCCTTGCGCATGTGCAATAAGCGGCAAAGGCGGTCATTGCGGGCTTCAACATTGCGTGACGACAACTGGGGAGTGCTGCAATGAGCGCCCGTAAACCTGCTCTCCATGATAGAGCTTGCGATAAGCGCCGTAGGTGCCCATCGTCAGGCCCGCAAACCTGCCCTCCATGATAGGGCTGGCAAAGAGAGCGGTAGACGCTCATTGCGAGGCCCGCACACCTTCTCTCCATGATTTGGCTTGCAATGTGGAACACTGCCTGGGAGACTTCTGCAGAGGTCGAGCCTCCTCCATCCCTGCAGCAGCTTCCTCCAACCCTGCAACATGCCTAGCACATACGGTGCAATGAGCGCTGTATCGCGAGGCCCACATTCCGCCTGGTTGTCACACTCAAGATGGCGGAATTTTCAGGACGTAGGAGCTGGATGACGTCACGCGGCACTGGGCATGACAGGCCTGGCAGGGGAAAGCACTACTTACTGTGTAGGACTCACATGTGCCAGGCAGTTCGTCTCACAAGGGGCTTGGGACTGGGAGTGGGGCTTAGGACAGGAGACAGGGAGAGGGTGGTGAGGGAGACACAGGGAGAGGGGGGGGGGAGACACAGGGGAGGGAGAAGGTGGGGAATAGACACACGGGAGGGAGAGGGTGGGGAAGAGACGCAGGGGAGCAAGAAGGGGGTGGAAGAGACACAGGGGAGGGGTACGGGGGTAGAGACACATGGGAGGGGGGAAGGAGGGACACAGGGGAGGGAGAAGAGGGAAGACACAGGGGAGGGAGGAGGAGACACAGGGGACGGAGAGTGGGGGAAGGAGACACAGGGGAGGGAAAGGTGGAGGAAAGAGACACAGAGCAGGGGAAGGGGAGAGACACGGGGGAGGGAAAAAGACACACGGGAGGGAGAGGGGTAAGGGGGAAGGAGACACAGGAGAGAGAGAGGGGGAGGTTTTTCTTTTTTAAATCAATCTGTAAATCAGTGCAGTGTTTTTCTGTCTGTTGCAGTAATCAGTGATACAGGTGAGAGTGGGTGTGGCTTGGTCTGTGTAAGTTATATCTGTGTGCATTTGTGTGAGGTTCTGTTTGAATCAATTCTGTAAATCGGTGCAGTGTTTTCTTCCTGTGGGCTGTAATCGGGGTCCAGGTGAGAGTGGGTGTGGCTTGGCCTGTGTGAGTTATATCTGTGTGCATTTTGTTGTGTTCTGCTGAATCAGTTCTGTGAGGCAGGGCAGTGTTTTCTGTCCTGTGCTCATTTATCATTGTACAGGCGACTAGGCGTGGTCTATTTTAACAAGGGAAGAGCAAGCTTGGGAGCTTGCAATCATTTCTAGTGTAAGTGTAGTTAGTGTATAGGAGATTGAATAAAAGGAGGAAATTCAAAGGAAAGGGGTATTATAAGTAAAAACAGAAAACAAATGTATATATTTTTTTTCTGTTTTGTTTGGGTTAAGATGTAGAAAAGCAATCTTTATACAAATACATTGATTTGTTTTCTCACTGTATTTTTGTAACTGATAATCATGAGTCAGTCCAGTGGCAATCTCACTCAGTGTACATCCTGCCAAATGTATGCACTATGAACATGGGTCCATACCTCTGTGACAAGTGTGAGCATGTTGACTCTCTGGAAGCTCAAATTGAAGATCTAGAGAGGAGAATTGCAGCACTTAGTGATACTGCTCCACTGGAAAGGGAGGTGGTGCTCACGGAGCACCATTTAGCTGGGCCTAGTATGGAGGAAGAGCTGGGGCTAGTGAGGATGTCCAGGGAGGTAGCTGGGTTACAGTTAGAAGGGGAATCAGGGGGAACAGGAGGAGGCAGGCCAGTTCTGAGTTGGCAAACACCAACAGATTTGCCAGATTCAGTGAAACTGTCGGGGATGTCCATTCAGGAATGGCAATGCCAGATAGAGCTGTTCCCTCTAACAGCCGGGAGAACAGTTCTACTGGAGGAGAGGGAGGGCAGAATAGGCAGAGCAACAGACATGTTTTGGTGGTAGGGGATTCTAATATAAGAAGGTAGACAGGGTAATTTGTCACTCAGATCCCAGCAATCAAACAGTTTGCTGTCTCCCTGGTGCTCGGGTTCGGCATGTTGTGGATAGGGTGGATACATTATTGGGACCAATGACAAAGTTAGTGGAAGATGGAGCGTCCTAAAGAATGATTTTAGAGAACTAGGGAATAAGCTTAAAGCAAGGACCTCCAAGGTAGTATTTTCTGAGATACTACCAGTGCCACGTGCTAGTCCAGGGAGGCAGAAGGAGCTTAGGGAGGTTAATGCGTGGCTAAAAAAGTGGTGCAGTGCAGAGGGTTTGGGTTTTTTAGAGCACTGGGCTGACTTCTCACTTGGGTACAATCTCTATAGCAGGGATGGATTGCACCTTAATTATGAGGGAGCTTTTGTGCTAGGGGATAGGATGGTAGAACGGCTGGGGGAGTTTTTAAACTTGTAGGTGGGAAGGAGGGACTATATAGAAGTATTGGGATAAAAAGGGTAGCGAGGGAAAGGGATGAATTAGTTACCCATGGGAGAGGAGAAGGGGAGGGTTACAATAGACAGTAGGGAGGTATTAATAGGGGCCTCAATTACAGTGGCAAGCACTTCACAACGGCAGAGCCATAGCAACATAAAGTGTATGCTTGCTAATGCAAGAAGTTTGCCTGGGAAAATGGACGAGCTAGAAATATTAGCAGTACAGGAAAAATGGGGCTTAATAGTCATTACTGAAACATGGTGGGATGAATCTCAAGACTGGACTGTTAATCTGGATGGTTATAACCTATTTAGGAAAGATTGGGGAACTGGTAAAAGAGGAGGAGGGATCTATCTGTATGTTAAGTCTGAATTTAAGCCTATAGTCAGAGAAGATATTTATGCTGGCACTAACGGCATCATTGAATCTTTGTGGGTTGAGCTAAATAGTGGAGGAGCTAATTCTAAATGCATATTGGTGGGAGTATGCTATAAACCGCCAAATATAGCTGAAAGTGAGGAAATACAATTATTGTTACAGATTGGAAATGTATCTAAGCATGGGCAAGTTCTAATAATGTGAGACTTTAATTACCCTGAAATAAACTGGATAAATGAGACCAGCAGCTCAGCTAAGGGGAGCAGGTTCTTGAGTACACTTGGGGATCATTATCTGGCCCAGGTAGTACAAGAACATACTAGAAATGGGGCCATCTTGGATTTAGTCATCACAAGTAATATTGATATAATATCAAATATTAAAATAGGGGAACCCTTGGGGAACAGTGATCACAACACAGTATCATTTGAGATTGAATACAAAAAACAAAGTTGTAAGGGGCCCAAAAAAACTTTAAATTTTAAAAGGGCTAACTTTAATTGGCAACGGGCAGCAATTCTATATGAAGACTGGAGCAAAGAACTTACAGGGAAAAATACTGAAAATAAATGGACAACATTCAAATCTTTACTAGATAAACATACTCATAGGCATGTACCATGTGGAAATAAAATGAATAGTAGTAAATCATATCCCATGTTGCTTAACAATGACTTAAAGATCATGATGAGGAAAAAGAAACATGCATTTAAATTATACAAGGAGGGAACAGAGGCAGCTTTATGTGACTATAAGGAAATCAACAAGGTTTGCAAAAGGGCTATTAGACTGGCTAAAATAGAAAATGAGAAGTCAGTTGCAATGGAAAGTAAGACTAACCCTAAAATATTTTTTAAATATATTAATGGGAAGAAGGCGAGGAAGGAAGCTATAGGAACATTAGAAAGTGACACAGGCCATCTGATAATTAGTAACCAGGAAAAGGCAGATGAGCTAAATAGGTTCTTTTCGTCGGTATGCACAAGGGAGGTACCAGTGGTTGGGGCTACACTACCATCACTAAATAATTGGTTAACGCAGGAAGAAATCCAAAAGAGATTGGAGAAAATAAATGTTAATAAAGCCCCAGGTCCTGATGGAATACATCCAAGGGTACTGAGGGAGCTGGGTTCTGTAATAGCCAAACCATTATATCTAATCTTTCAAGACTCACTACAGGGTCTCTACCGGATGACTGGAGAAAAGCAGAGGTGATACCTATATTTAAGAAGGGATCTAGAGCAAATCCGGGGAATTATAGACCAGTGAGCCTCACATCTGTAGTTGGGAAGCTTTTAGAAGGGTTAATAAGGGACAGAATACAAGAATATGTCTATTTAACCAAGATTATAGGTAGCAGTCAACACGGATTTATGAAGTATAGGTCGTGTCAGACCAATCTAATTAGTTTCTATGAGGAGGTTAGTAGGAACTTGGATCAGGGCAACTCAGTGGATGTAGTCTTTTTAGATTTTTCAAAGGCATTTGATAAAGTGCCACATGGAAGACTAGTGAGCAAACTAAGGGATACAGGAATTGCAGTAAATATCTGCTCATGGATCGAGAGCTGGCTAAAAGACAGGAAGCAAAGGGTTGTTGTAAATGGAACATACTCTGATTGGTCTAATGCGATAATTGGGGTTCCTCAAGGTTCAGTATTAGGTCCTCTCCTTTTTAACATATTTATTAATGACATAGAAGTAGGACTTGAAAGTAGTGTCTCCATTTTTGCTGATGACACTAAGTTTGTGCAAGGTAATAAATTCAGATAATGATGTACTTTCCCTACAAAGGGATTTGCATACATTAGAAAAATGGGCGGCTAAAAGGCAGATGAGATTTAATACAAATAAATGCATTTGGGAAGGAAAAATAGCCATGCAATTTATAATCTTAATGGAGCAAATCTAGGGGTATCAGATATTGAAAGGGATTTGGGAGTACTAGTGGACAACCACCTAGGTAGCAGTGCTCAATGCCAAGCAGCAGCTGCAAATGCAAGTAAAATATTAGCCTGTATTAAAAAGGGTATAGGAGCAAGGGAAGCAAATATAATACTACCACTATACAAATCCCTAGTACGCCCTCATTTGGAATATGTAGCACCACTTCATAAAAAGGACATTTTAGAGCTGGAAAAAGTACAGAGAAGGGCTACAAAACTAATAAGGGGAATGGAGGGGCTAAGTTATGAAGAAAGACTAACAAAACTAAACTTATTTTCGCTAGAAAAAAGGCATCTACGAAGGGATATGATTACCTTATTTAAATACATCCAGGGTCAATATAAGGCTTTGTCAAGTGAACTTTTTGTAGCAAGATATTTTAAACTGACAAGAGGACACCCTTTGAGGTTAGTGGAAAAAAGATTTCACCTAAAACAAAGAAAAGGGTTCTTCACAGTTAGGGTGGTTAAACTGTGGAATTCTCTACCAAAGGAGATGGTAACAGCGAATTTGATAGACAACTTCAAAAAGGGGTTAGATATATTTTTGAATAAAGAGGGCATTCAAGGCTATCCTAGATAACTAGCAAAGGAATATTGATCCATGGAGAAATTTGATCGTCAGTTTCTGGGGTCAGGAAGGAAATTAACTTTTTTTCCCCTTATGAGACAATTGGCAAAGTGTTTTTTTTTTTCTGTTTGCCTTCCTCTGGATCAATTAACAATTAATAATAAATAGTCCACATATTAAAAAGATCAATAGAGATTTAAAAAGGTTGAACTTGATGGACTAACTCTTTATTCATCCTCCAATACTATTAATAATTATTTAACAACTAATTAATTAATAACTAATCCGCATATTGCAGATCAGAGGGGATCTTAACAGGTTGAACTTGATGGACTGAAAGTCTTTTTTCAACCTTAATTCCTATGTAACTATTACTATGAAAGAGACACAGGGAAGGGGAGGGAAAGAGACACAGGGGAGGGAGAGGAAGGGAAAACCAAAGTGGAGGGAGAGGGGGGAAAGAGACAGGAGGGAGAGGGGGGGAAGAGACACAGGGGAGAGGGGGGAGAGACACAGTGGAGGAAGAGGGGGAAACAGACACAGGGGGGAGAGGAGTGGGGAGAGACACAGGAGAGGGGTGAGAGACACAGTTTATAAAACACTATCATGTCTTCATTTTTGACAGGGGAGGGAGAGGGTTGGGGGGGAGAGACACAGGGGAGGGGAGAGTAAAATACCAGGGGGGGGGGGGAGGTGAAAAGACACAGGGGAGGGAGAGGGGGAAGAGACACAGGGAATGTGGGAAGATACATAGGGGAGGGGGAGGGGGACACAGGAGAGGGGGAGGAGACGAGGGGGAAAGGTAGCACAGAAGCATAAGAGGGGGAAAGGAGACACAGGGGAGGGAGAGGGGGGGGAAGAGACACAGGGGCAGCAGGGGGAAACAGACATAGGGAGAGGAGGGGGAAGAGACAGAGGAGGGGGGGGGGAAGAGACACAATTTATAAAACACTATCATGCCTTAATTTTTTGGGCAAGTATATATATAGTTTACATAATCCAATGTACTGCATGTGAAAGAGGCTGTTACATTGGAGAAACCAGTCAGAAATTACACCAGAGGATGAATCTTCACATACTTTCTTACTGTACACCAGTTGGTCACCATTTTCCCAAAATAACCACTCCATCCAAAGCTTGAAAATCTAAATATTCAGAGAGCTCCTAGAGCATAAAACGTTTGCTTTAAAAATTATTACATCTTTTAATACTAAGCATACTGGACTTAATATTAATCTAGCTTTTTTTAATCTAGCTACCAAAAATTTTTATGTCACATTCCACAACTTTTCCTATTTTCAAATAGTGTTTTTCCAATCCTCAATTATGGGGACATTTATGGCCCTAAATTATGGCTCTGCTCTGTTCCTAGATTAACCTGATCTACAGACTCACATGGCATTATTTATGGTACTTGTCTGTGCCCAACTCCAATCTCGAAACAGATATTTCGATTTTTTGGTTCATACAATTCAATTATTTGAGCCAATTATAAATTGGTGGGGGATATTTGGGAAATTTGTTCCCTACATCAGCCTGATACTCACATGAGCAATCATCTAACCGTCTCTAGCACACTATATCTTTTTATGACTTCTTTAGTACTTTTGTTTCTCTTCCTTTCCCTTTTTTTCGGGTTACCGTTATTTTAGAGCACTATTGTTTTTATTTTATCTGGTCTAAATTACCACTGTTTGGAAGCCTGCCATGATTTGAATGGTTCGGCCATTTGGTTTTGCTACCTGCATATTCCATAGGCCATTCTATGAGTGGACTCCAAAACTCACTGGACTATGTCCTTTAATCCAAGTAAGGTCCTTTGTGTCCTATTCATCTTCTCCACCACCATATGTTAATTACATTGATACATTTGTATTTGATCCGTGTTATAGTTGCCCTTTTTTCTTTCTTTCTTTTTATCTTGTATTATAGCAACTCACGGATCTTCTTTATCCATGATTTAGAGTATATGTGCTTCCCTACCTTTTTTCCTGATATATATATATATATATATATATATATATATATATATATATATATATATATATATATATATATATATATATATATATATATATATATATATATATATATATATATATATATATATATATATATATATATATCGATATCAATATCGATATCCAGCAATTATTTCACATATGGTGGGCTAAGAGTGATAGAAGCCCTCCACCGTACAAAGTACAGTAGTACAAATAAGGAATAGTACATTAGTGGTTCCACTTGAATGTCTAAAAATAAGTTGATAAAAACTTATTGCCTGCTCAAATTTCTCAGAAACACAGTATATGCACTGCAATCTGGGAAAACTGGGCGGGACATGCAAATGAGGCCACATAATGCACCATCACTCTGTCAATCCAAACCATTTTAAACATGGCTCCTTTAATGCATATGCTTACTGTATTTCACAGTTTTAGACACAGCAACGGATGGATTTTTCACAAACCAGGTCACTTAACCACATACAGTACTGTTTCACGGTTACTGCCGATCCTCAGTATGGTGTGAGTGCCTGGTTTGTGTGTTGATTGTTGTAAAGAGTATTTCTATACAGCAATTATTTCACATATGGTGGGCTAAGAGTGATAGAAGCCCTCCACCGTACAAAGTACAGTAGTACAAATAAGGAATAGTACCTTAGTGGTTCCACTTGAATGTCTAAAAATAAGTTGATAAAAACTTATTGCCTGCTCAAATTTCTCAGAAACACAGTATATGCACTGCAATCTGGGAAAACTGGGCGGGACATGCAAATGAGGCCACATAATGCACCATCACTCTGTCAATCCAAACCATTTTAAACATGGCTCCTTTAATGCATATGCTTACTGTATTTCACAGTTTTAGACACAGCAACGGATGGATTTTTCACAAACCAGGTCACTTAACCACATACAGTACTGTTTCACGGTTACTGCCGATCCTCAGTATGGTGTGAGTGCCTGGTTTGTGTGTTGATTGTTGTAAAGAGTATTTCTATACAGCAATTATTTCACATATGGTGGGCTAAGAGTGATAGAAGCCCTCCACCGTACAAAGTACGGTAGTACAAATAAGGAATAGTACATTAGTGGTTCCACTTGAATGTCTAAAAATAAGTTGATAAAAACTTATTGCCTGCTCAAATTTCTCAGAAACACAGTATATGCACTGCAATCTGGGAAAACTGGGCGGGTCATGCAAATGAGGCCACATAATGCACCATCACTCTGTCAATCCAAACCATTTTAAACATGGCTCCTTTAATGCATATGCTTACTGTATTTCACAGTTTTAGACACAGCAACGGATGGATTTTTCACAAACCAGGTCACTTAACCACATACAGTACTGTTTCACGGTTACTGCCGATCCTCAGTATGGTGTGAGTGCCTGGTTTGTGTGTTGATTGTTGTAAAGAGTATTTCTATACAGCAATTATTTCACATATGGTGGGCTAAGAGTGATAGAAGCCCTCCACCATACAAAGTACAGTAGTACAAATAAGGAATAGTACCTTAGTGGTTCCACTTGAATGTCTAAAAATAAGTTGATAAAAACTTATTGCCTGCTCAAATTTCTCAGAAACACAGTATATGCACTGCAATCTGGGAAAACTGGGCGGGACATGCAAATGAGGCCACATAATGCACCATCACTCTGTCAATCCAAACCATTTTAAACATGGCTCCTTTAATGCATATGCTTACTGTATTTCACAGTTTTAGACACAGCAACGGATGGATTTTTCACAAACCAGGTCACTTAACCACATACAGTACTGTTTCACGGTTACTGCCGATCCTCAGTATGGTGTGAGTGCCTGGTTTGTGTGTTGATTGTTGTAAAGAGTATTTCTATACAGCAATTATTTCACATATGGTGGGCTAAGAGTGATAGAAGCCCTCCACCGTACAAAGTACGGTAGTACAAATAAGGAATAGTACATTAGTGGTTCCACTTGAATGTCTAAAAATAAGTTGATAAAAACTTATTGCCTGCTCAAATTTCTCAGAAACACAGTATATGCACTGCAATCTGGGAAAACTGGGCGGGACATGCAAATGAGGCCACATAATGCACCATCACTCTGTCAATCCAAACCATTTTAAACATGGCTCCTTTAATGCATATGCTTACTGTATTTCACAGTTTTAGACACAGCAACGGATGGATTTTTCACAAACCAGGTCACTTAACCACATACAGTACTGTTTCACAGTTACTGCCGATCCTCAGTATGGTGTGAGTGCCTGGTTTGTGTGTTGATTGTTGTAAAGAGTATTTCTATACAGCAATTATTTCACATATGGTGGGCTAAGAGTGATAGAAGCCCTCCACCGTACAAAGTACGGTAGTACAAATAAGGAATAGTACATTAGTGGTTCCACTTGAATGTCTAAAAATAAGTTGATAAAAACTTATTGCCTGCTCAAATTTCTCAGAAACACAGTATATGCACTGCAATCTGGGAAAACTGGGCGGGACATGCAAATGAGGCCACATAATGCACCATCACTCTGTCAATCCAAACCATTTTAAACATGGCTCCTTTAATGCATATGCTTACTGTATTTCACAGTTTTAGACACAGCAACGGATGGATATATATATATATATTTGTGGTCTGGTCCCTCTCCTAATGCGAAAGCTAGCTATAGTAGTATGGCCAAAGCTACGAAATCTATCTTGAGTAGTGTGCCAGATCGTTGTGGTAAGGAGAAAGCATGTCCTTGGATAGGGGCAAGCACAAAGCTTAGTAGATGTGGTCCAAAATCTACTAGTGAGCTTAATGGAAGCAATGGGACCAGGAATACGGTGTATCCTTGGATGTAGCAAGGATGCTCATGGGAGCAGAAATCTACAATGAGGCTTGGTGAAGCCAGATGATGATAAAAGAGGTTCAGGACGTGGTCAAGGACAATGATAGGGGTCAAAATCAGGGATGTAGTGCTTAGCAAAAGATGGCTAGGATTTATTGAAAGCCTTTTGGTATCATTGCTCTCTAGCAATCAAAATTCCCTTACAGACATTAAATGTCATCAAATGTGCACAGAAGGGTTTGTTGTAAGCCACGTGGCGATGAAAACAGCATTTCTTGTGGCGTGAGAAAGATAGTTACTTAGTAAATATGGACCTAAATATGACCTGTATGGCTTGAATAAGCCGTATGGAATTGGATATGGCTTTACCTTGACATGAGCGAGGTGGCTGCTTAGTAGATATTGCCCAAAATCTGATAGAAAAGGGGCCACATCTGCAAATATAGAGTATGTTGAAAGCCACATGGTGATGAAAGATTTAATTTGGGCCTGGACAATGTTGCTGTGTAGTAGATAAAATTGGTAGAAAAATGGCCCAAAATGTGCATCTTTAATGAAAGAGTCTTACCTTGGACATAGGCAAAAATGTTGCTTAATAGGTAAGGGCCAAAAATTCAGCAGGCTTTGTGAAGTCAAAAGACAAGGAATTGAAGAGAAATACCCTCCAGACACGGAGATGAAAGTGAACTGAAGTGTGCAAGGAAGAGGCTGGCCAAAAGAGCTTATTAAAGGGGGCCCCACAGCTTGTCAATACACCCATGCTGACAAGGGTTCATCATTGGAAACGGCTTTAATTTGCACAACAGTACCGAAATTGGACCTTATTTTATTGCCTTCTCTAATGAGTAACATTTCTGCTCCATCATCTGAACTGACTTTGGCATGTCAAGCTCAAAACCTCTGAGAATAAACACTTTGCAACCATTGTTGGAAGGACACAAGTTAATCTGCATACTGCAGATCGGAAGAGATCTTAAAAGTTTGAACTAGATGGACTAAAAGTATTTTTTCAACCTCAATTACTATGTAACTATATGTCGGCATGGTTATGGTCTGGGAAATGTTTTCTTGGCAATGTCTGGATCCACTCATACCTCTGGAAGGCAAACTCAATCGATTGGGTTATCTATCCATCCTGGCAGATCAAGTACACTCATACATGTTGTCCCTGGAGAGGATGGAATGTTCCAGCAGGACAATGCATCATGTACTTCCCTGGCCTCCAAATTCCCTGGATTGAACCCCATTAAGGACCTGTGGGACCACCTAGATCGCCATGTGCACTCTTGAGCAGCTGTCAACTGCACTGCAGTCTGCAAGGCTCCAGATACCCTTGCCAACCTTCCAGAATCTTACTGACTCACTACCATGCCTTCTAGCTGCTGTTTGTGCTGCTCATGGCAGTTATTTGGGATATTGGCGTATTTTGTGTGTATATATATATATATATATATATATATATATATAAATAAATATTGTGTAAACATGAATGAGGGGTGCCTACACTAAAAAAACATTTTGTACTCCTCGATTTATTTTTATTTTTTTGCACCAGGGTCTTTTACTCACTAGCTCTGGTCGAACATCATGTGAGAGGCCACTGTTTGCCTGAAAGCCAGCCACTGACTGATAAAAGCCTCTAAGTGCCGATGTTACATTTCTCCAAGTTTAGGAGATCTGGCCCATTTTTATAGGCAGATTACTAAATCTATTATGCCCTGTGTTTTACTGGAATGCTGAATCATTTTACAGGCAGGTTATAGGCCTCATTAGTATTAAATATGCAGCAGGCACGCAATGCAGCAAATTATCAGTTTACTAAAGTGAACACTCTACCTTAACCCTTTCCCAGATGGGAACCTGCACTAGGAATGTGCATTGGGTATTAGCTGACTGGCTCCTTTTTAAAAAATAAGGTTCCAATTTGTCTACTGGAAAAGAGGTTTGAAATGTTGAAATCATTTTGTTAATTTGATCTTGATATCTTAAAGGGTCACTGTCCTGTTCAAGCATTTATAAGGTTTAAGTAATACATATCAGTATAAACAGCTTTGCAATTTAAAAAAAAGTTTAAACGTTAAGTAATTGACACTGAAAATGACTGGAGCTCCTCACATCTATAACAATTTGATTAGCATTAGTGGGGTAGCAGAGAATACTGCCAGATGAAAGTAGCCATTTCATCATTTCAGTACACCTTACTATCCAACAGTCCTATTAAATTAGAAGCCCTTAGCGGCAAGTGAGACCAGCAACGGCTGCAGGCTTGAAATTTGGCTGAATTACAGAGCTATTAAATTAGATCACGTCGCGAGTTAAGGGCTTGAGACGCTAACCCATAAACCTGAGCAGCACACGCAGGCTGTAAATGGGACGGGTGAGCCGCGATACGCCATAACAATACAATTAATTGCAGTATAACGTACTGCGTCACAGGCTGAACAACCAATAGAAAGCTGAAAAAGCAATAAACGCCACAGGAAGGGGTTCAAAAGGGGGCTAAAAACGTGAACCATTGACTGTGCTATAGCTGAGCAAATGAACACTCAGGTCTAGGCGTTAGTGGGTATTTGAGCATTGGAGAGAGAGAGAGAGAGAGAGAGAGAGGGAGCATTGTACGTTTTTGATATTTTGACATCTAAGATTATTTAACCCTTAATTTACAACACACATAATTCAAACACATAGATTAATATGTACACTGGGCCTGATCACAGGGGGGAAGGTAGTGGGGATGAGGGACTGGCCCCAGGGAGAGGACAGGGAGGCCATGAACCCCAGCCCCAGTCTGTAGGGCCCCCAAGTGCAGGGCTCCCAATTATAGCCCAGAGGAAATGGATGTCCTCCACAGGGAAATCTGTGTCCGCTATCGAATCATAAATAGTGAGAGAGATGTGAGGGCTAGCCAAAAGGCAGAGGCCTGGTCCCAGATTGCTTCAGCTTCTGCAGCATTAGGGGTCGCTAATAGGGATGTAAGGTCTGTTAAACACATATATGGTGTAGAGGAAGATGGCAGAGTAGCGCGCGTGCAAACGGTGGTGGACCTCAAGCAAACATTACATACTGCACATGGGAGCAGACACGGGTGTGCCAAGAACTATGGAAAGTGATTATCATATCACACCCATTGGTATATGAAATTATGGGGTGGGGGGATGGGGTGGATAAATACCCAGCAGATATATTGATGTTTGTATGTATGTATAAATAAGCTTGTACTCTGGCTGGTGTATACAATGAGTTGTGTCCTCCTAGAATTCTTCTGCCTCTTACACCCCTGCACACATGCATAGATAACTGACAAACAATAGAACTGTAATCCCTATGGCTATGACTGAAGATATATGGGGCATCAATAACCAAATCCTGGTAGCAAACATATCATTTTCATAATTTGTATCAATAAAATGTCTGGCCAATACCTGCAGTTCAAACTGATTCTGAGTACAATTTGCTATTATATCAAGTCACCACAGTCAATCACAGGTGACCATGATGTCAAGGATATGGAAACACATAGCTGTCAATTGTGTAGGGAAACCAACTCAAAAATGTTTTCTCTTCCATTTCAGTATTCAGGAGGACAGGGCCAGCGACAGAGGAACTGGGTGAGGCTTCAATGGAGGTGGGAGTGGTCAAAGAAGAAGGCCAGGACATTCAAGAGGGCCAGGGATATCCACACAAGCTGCCCATTCAGCGCCCTCAACAGCAACATTCTGTCTATTTGAACAGGATCATAGGTAGCAGTCAACACGGATTTATGAAGGATAGGTCGTGTTAGACCAATCTAATTAGTTTTTATGAGGAGGTTAGTAGGAACTTGGATCAGGGCAACTCAGTGGATGTAGTCTTTTTAGATTTTTCAAAGGCATTTGATACAGTGCCACATGGAAGACTAGTGAGCAAACTAAGGGATACAGGAATTGCAGTAAATATCTGCTCATGGATCGAGAGCTGGCTAAAAGACAAGAAGCAAAGGGTTGTTGTGAATGGAACATACTCCGATTGGTCTAATGTGATAAGTGGGGTTCCTCAAGGTTTAGTATTAGGTCCTCTCCTTTTTAACATATTTATTAATGACATTGAAGTAGGACTCGAATGAAGTGTCTCCATTTTTGCTGATGACACTAAGTTGTGCAAGGTAATAAAATCAGATAATGATGTACTTTCCCTACAAAAGGATTTGCATAAATTAGAGAAATGGGCGGCTAAATGGCAGATGAGATTTAATACAAATAAATGTAAGGTTATGCATTTGGGAAGGAACAATAGCCAAGCAATCTATAATCTTAATGGAGCAAATCTAGGGGTATCAGATATTGAAAGGGATTTGGGAGTACTAGTGGACAACCACCTAGGTAACAGCGCTCAAAGCCAAGCAGCGGCTGCAAAGGCAAATAAAATATTAGCATGTATTAGGAAGGGTATAGAAGCCAGGGAAGAAGATATAATTCTGCCACTATACAAATCTCTAGTACGTCCTCATTTGGAAGATGGAGTACAATTTTGGGCACCACCTCATAAAAAAGACATTTTAGAGCTGGAAAAAGTACAGAGAAGGGCTACAAAACTAATAAGGAGAATAGAGGGGCTAAGTTATGAAGAAAGACTAACAAAATTAAACTTATTTTCGGTAGAAAAAAGGCGTCTAAGAGGAGATATGATCCAGGGTCAATATAAGGCTTTGTCAAGTGAACTTTTTGTAGCAAGAGATTTTCAACTGACAAGAGGACATCCTTTGAGGTTAGAGGAAAAAAGATTTCACCCTAAACAAAGAAAAGGGTTCTTCACATTTAGGGTGGTTAAACTGTGGAATTCTCTACCAAAGGAGGTGGTGACAGCGAATTCGATAGACAACTTAAAAAAGGGGTTATATATATTTTTGAATAAAGAGGGCATTCAAGGCTATCCTAGATAACTAGCAAAGGAATATTGATCCAGGGAGAAATTTGATCGCCAGTTTCTGGGGTCAGGAAGGAATTTTGCTTTTTTTTCCCATTATGAGACAATTGGCAAAGTTTCAATGTTTTTTTTTTTTCTGTTTGCCTTCCTCTGGATCAAATAACAATTAACAAATAATAATAAATAGTCCACATTAAAACGATCAATAGAGATCTAAATAGGTTGAACTTGATGGACTAACTCTTTATTCATCCTCCAATACTATACTATTAATAATTATTTAATCAATAATTTAATTTATAACTATTCCGCATATTGCAGATCAGAGGAGATCTTAACAGGTTGAACTCGATGGACTGAAAGTCTTTTTTCAACCTTAATTACTATGTAACTATGTAACTACTATGTAACATACAGCCAGGCACAGCTGTTTCAGCCTCTTCCACCGGCCATGTCCTTGCCCCAGCCATCATCCTAGCTGCAATGGGTTCCCTCAACATGGGCTCCCATACAATGGGGTCCACCAACATGGGCTCCCACACAATAGGGTCCCCCAACATGGTCTCCCACAAAATAGGGTCCCCCAACATAGGTCAGCACCCCAGCCCACCTGTCGACACCTCAAGCCCTCCTGCCGACACCTCAGGGCCTGCTGCCGTCACGTTTGCCACCAATGTAGTCACCTCTGCCACCAATGCCGACACCTACAGCCCTGCTGTCATCACCTGTGGCCCCATTGCTTTCAACACCACCACCCCTGACATTGCGGGAAATCATGGGACGGTTTGCCAGGGAGGACATGGCACGCCGGAAACAGGCAAATGAGAGGCTACTGTTGCTCTGGCGGTGGTGTCGGCTCACAGATCACTCCATTCTGACATGAGGAGGCACAGCCGAAGGATGGAGAGATATAAGAAACAGGTGATTTGGGACAGACGGCAACTCATTAAATTAGCCGAACGCCAGCTAATACCCAGCACAACAGCAACCTGAGACTTCTGCCTCCTCATCTCAGACATCACCACCATCTCAACCAGATCCTCCACAACAGAGACGTGGGAGATGGGCGCGGGCACAGAAGGTGGGGGCCCAATGCTGAAGAAGAGGAGGTCTAAGGACCATAGAGGAAGTCCTCCTCCTGATCACTCCTCACTGAATACTAATTGTTATAGATGTTGACATACAGTGCCTTGCAAAAGTATTCACCCCCCTTGGCATTTTTTGTGTTTTGTTGCCTCACAACCTGGAATTAACATGGATTGTTTGAGGATTTGCATCACTTAATTTACAGAGCATGCCCAAAACTTTGAAGATTTTTTTTTATTGTGAAGCAAACATCAAATAGGAAAAATTAACAGAAAAAGAAAATGTGCATAACTATTCACCCCCCTAAAGTCAATATTTTGTAGAGCCACCTTTTGCAGCAATTACAGCTGCAAGTCGCTTTGGATAAATCTCTATGAGCTTGCCACATCTTACCACTAGGATTTTTGCCCATTCCTACTTGCAAAACTGCTCCAGCTCCTTCAAGTTTGATGGTTTGCTCTTGTGAACAGCAATCTTCAAGTCTGACCACAGATTTTCTATTGGATTGAGGTCTGGGCTTTGACTAGGCCATTCCAACACATTTACATGTTTCCCCTTAAACCATTCAAGTGTTGCTTTAGCAGTGTGTTTGGGGTTATTGTCCTGCTGGAAGGTGAACCTCCGTCCTAGCCTCAAATCACGCACAGAGTGGTACAGGTTTTGCTCAAGAATATCCCTGTATTTAGCACCATTCATCTTTCCCTCAACTCTGACCAGTTTCCCAGTCCCGGCTCCTGAAAAAACATCCCCACAGCATGATGCTGCCACCACAATGTTTCACTGTGGGGATGGTGCTCTTTGGGTGATCTGATGTGTTGGGTTTGCTCCAGACATAGCATTTTCTTTGATGGCCGAAAAGTTAAATTTTAGTCTCATCAGACCAGAGCACCTTCCTCCATACATTTTGGGAATCTCCCACATGCCTTTTCGCAAACTCAAAACGTGCCATTTTGTTTTTTGCTGAAAGTAATGGCTTTCTTCTGGCCACTCTGCCATAAAGCCTAACTCTATAGAATGTATGGCTTATTGTCATCCTATGTACAGATACTCAAGTCTCTGCTTTGGAACTCTGCAGCTCCTCCCGGGCAACCTTAGGTCTCTGTGCTGCCTCTCTGATTAATGCCCTCCTTGCCCGGTCCGTGAGTTTTGGTGGGCAGCCGTCTCTTTGCCGGTTTGCTGTTGTGCCATGTTCTTTCCATTTGGTTATGCTAGATTTAATGGTGCTCCTGGGGATCATCAAAGATTTGGATATTTTTTTATAACCTAACCCTGACTTGTACTTCTCAACAACATTGTTCCTTACTTGTTTGGAGAGTTCCTTGGTCTTCATGGCAGTGTTTGGTTAGTGGTGCCTCTTGCTTAGGTGTTGCAGCCTCTGGGGCCTTTCAAAAAAGGTGTGTATGGAGGGGCGTGTCCGACCGTCAGCAGAGATGGCCGCATGTTACATAGTTACATAGTAACATAGTAATTAAGGTTGAAAAAAGACTTTCAGTCCATCAAGTTCAACCTGTTAAGATCTCCTCTGATCTGCAATATGCGGATTAGTTATTAATTAAATTATTGATTAAATAATTATTAATAGTATAGTATTGGAGAATGAATAAAGAGTTAGTCCATCAAGTTCAACCTTTTTAGATCTCTATTGATCTTTTTAATTTGGACTATTTATTATTATTGTTAATTGTTAATTATTGTTAATTGATCCAGAGGAAGGCAAACGTAAAAAAAAAAACCATTGAAACTTTGCCAATTGTCTCATAAGGGGAAAAAAAAGCAAAATTCCTTCCTGACCCCAGAAACTGGCGATCAAATCTCTCCCTGGATCAATATTCCTTGCTAGTTATCTAGGATAGCCTTGAATGCCCTCTTTATTCAGAAATATATCTAACCCCTTTTTGAAGTTGTCTATCGAATTCGCTGTCACCACCTCCTTTGGTAGAGAATTCCACAGTTTAACCACCCTAACTGTGAAGAACCCTTTTCTTTGTTTAAGGTGAAATCTTTTTTCCTCTAACCTCAACGGATGTCCTCTTGTCAGTTGAAAATCTCTTGCTACAAAAAGTTCACTTGACAAAGCCTTATATTGACCCTGGATGTATTTAAATAACGTAATCATATCTCCTCTTAGACGCCTTTTTTCTAGCGAAAATAAGTTTAATTTTGCTAGTCTTTCTTCATAACTTAGCCCCTCCATTCCCCTTATTAGTTTTGTAGCCCTTCTCTGTACTTTTTCCAGCTCTAAAAGGTCTTTTTTGTGAGGTGGTGCCCAAAATTGTACTCCATATTCCAAATGAGGGCGTACTAGAGATTTGTATAGTGGCAGAATTATATCTTCTTCCCTGGCTTCTATACCCTTCCTAATACATGCTAATATTTTATTTGCCTTTGCAGCCGCTGCTTGGCTTTGAGCGCTGTTACCTAGGTGGTTGTCCACTAGTACTCCCAAATCCCTTTCAATATCTGATACCCCTAGATTTGCTCCATTAAGATTATAGATTGCTTGGCTATTGTTCCTTCCCAAATGCATAACCTTACATTTATTAGTATTAAATCTCATCTGCCATTTAGCCGCCCATTTCTCTAATTTATGCAAATCCTTTTGTAGGGAAAGTACATCATTATCTGATTTTATTACCTTGCACAACTTAGTGTCATCAGCAAAAATGGAGACACTACATTCGAGTCCTACTTCAATGTCATTAATAAATATGTTAAAAAGGAGAGGACCCAATACTGAGCCCTGAGGAACCCCACTTATCACATTAGACCAATCGGAGTATGTTCCATTTACAACAACCCTTTGCTTCCTGTCTTTTAGCCAGCTCTCGATCCATGAGCAGATATTTACTGCAATTCCTGTATCCCTTAGTTTGCTCACTAGTCTTTCATGTGGCACTGTATCAAATGCCTTTGAAAAATCTAAAAAGACTACATCCACTGAGTTGCCCTGATCCAAGTTCCTACTAACCTCCTCATAAATACTAATTAGATTGGTCTGACACGACCTTTCCTTCATAAATCCATGTTGACTGCTACCTATGATCCTGTTCAAATAGACATATTCTTGTATTCTGTCCCTTATTAACCCTTCTAAAAGCTTCCCAACTACAGAAGTGAGGCTCACTGGTCTATAATTCCCCGGATTTGCTCTAGATCCCTTCTTAAATATAGGTATCACCTCTGCTTTTCTCCAGTCATCTGGTAGAGACCCTGTAGTGAGCGAGTCTTTAAAGATTAGATATAATGGTTTGGCTATTACAGAACCCAGCTCCCTCAGTACCCTTGGATGTATTCCATCAGGACCTGGGGCTTTATTAACATTTATTTTCTCCAACCTCTTTTGTATTTCTTCCTGCGTTATCCAATTATTTAGTGAAGGTAGTGTAGCCCCATTATGTTGCAGTGTCCCAACCACTGGTACCTCCCTTGTGTAAACCGACGAAAAGAATCTATTTAGCTCATCTGCCTTTTCCTGGTCACTAATTATCAGATGGCCTGTGTCACATTGTAATGGTCCTATCGATTCCTTCCTGGCCTTCTTCCCATTAATATATTTATAAAATATTTTAGGGTTAGTCTTACTTTCCATTGCAACTGACTTCTCATTTTCTATTTTAGCCAGTCTAATAGCCCTTTTGCAAGCCTTGTTGATTTCCTTATAGTCACATAAAGATGCCTCTGTTCCCTCCTTCTTGTATAATTTAAATGCATATTTCTTTTTCCTCATCATGATCTTTAAGTCATTGTTAAGCCACATGGGATGTGATTTACTCCTATTTATTTTATTTCCACATGGTACATGCTGATGAGTATGTTTATTTAGTAAGGATTTGAATGTTGTCCATTTATTTTCAGTATTCTTCCCTGTAAGTTCTTTGTCCCAGTCTATATGTTGTATTGCTGCCCGTAGCCCATTAAAGTTAGCCCTTTTAAAATTTAGAGTTTTCGTTGGCCCCTTACAACGGCCATTTGATATTATATCAATATTACTTGTGATGACTAAATCCAAGATGGCCCCATTTCTAGTAGGTTCTTGTATTACCTGGGCTAGATAATGATCCCTGAGTGTACTCAAGAACCTGCTCCCCTTAGCTGAGCTGCTGGTCTCGTTTATCCAGTTTATATCAGGGTAATTAAAGTCTCCCATTATTAGAACTTGCCCATGCTTAGCTGCATTTCCAATCTGTAACAATAATTGTATTTCCTCACTTTCAGCTATATTTGGGGGTTTATAGAATACTCCCACCAATATGCATTTAGAATTAGCTCCTCCACTATTTAGCTCAACCCACAAGGATTCAATGATGCCGTTAGTGCCAGCATAAATATCTTCTCTAACTATAGGCTTAAATTCAGGCTTAACATAAAGACAGATCCCTCCTCCTCTTTTACCATTTCCCCTATCTTTCCTAAATAGGTTATAACCATCCAGATTAACAGTCCAGTCATGAGATTCATCCCACCATGTTTCCGTAATGCCTATTAAGCCCCATTTTTCTTGTACTGCTAATATTTCTAGCTCATCCATTTTCCCAGGCAAACTTCTTGCGTTTGCAATCATACACTTTATGTTGCTATGGCTCTGCTGATGTGAAGTGCCTGCCACTGTATTTGAGGCCCCTATTAATATCTCCCTACTTTCTATTGTAACCCTCCCCCCTTCTCCTCCCCCATGGGTAAATAATTCATCCCTTTCCCTCTCTACCCTATTTACCCCAATACTTCTATATAGTCCCTCCCCCCCACCTACAAGTTTAAAAACTCCCCCAGCCGTTCTACCATCCTATTCCCTAGCACAAAAGCGCCCTCATCATTAAGGTGCAATCCATCCCTGCTATAGAGATTGTACCCAAGTGAGAAGTCAGCCCAGTGCTCTAAAAACCCAAAACCCTCTGCACTGCACCACTTTTTTAGCCACGCATTAACCTCCCTAAGCTTCTTCTGCCTCCCTGGGCTAGCACGTGGCACTGGTAGTATCTCAGAAAATACTACCTATGTTAGTTCGGCTCCGGCAAAGCAGGCAATAAACGAGCAGGGACTCGAGCACAAACTAAGATGGGGAACCCCAGACGGACCCAGAGTGCCCACACAAGCAGCGGGAAGGTACCCGCCGAGAAACCGGGCTTGGTTTCTAAACTCTTTAAAGAGTACGCCGACCGCACGACGGAACACAGTGAAGCCAATATGGCGCAGATGGAGGGAGAGCGCTTCTCTAACCCATCCAGCCCTGCAGCATCGGAGGCATCAGTAGCCTCAGCGGACCCAGAGTTAAAGGAACTGCTTAAGAACTTGCCTTCTAAGGCAGATCTCACTACGATGCTGCAAAAATTAGAATCATCCTTCCAGCACAAGATGGAGGTATTGGGCGCAGACATCAGGCAGGTAGGCCTCCATGTACAGGACCTAGAGGGAGATAGGGGATGTGTGCAGACCCAAATTACAGCCCTCTCAGATCGTTTAGATGCCCATGACGCCCAAATGTCACAGCTTCAGAGATCATTGGATGATATAGACAATAGGGGGCGCAGAAATAACCTAAGGATAAAGGGCCTACCCGAAACAGAGGCTGAAAACATTCAAGCAGCCCTGCAAGAACTATTTAATTTAATTCTAGAGAAACCACCATCAGCACCGATCCAATTTGACAGAGCGCACCGCTCACTTAGGCCCAAGAGTAACAATGGTGATACTCCAAGGGATATCATATGTCGCTTACATTACTTCACAGATAAGGATCGTATACTAAAGATGCTGAGAAACACTGAGTCGCCACTGTTGTTCCACAGGCACGAGATACAGATTTACCAAGACCTCTCATGGCTCACTCTTCAAGCACGGCGACACCTGGAGCCAATTACAGACCAATTGCGGGCCAGAAATATCAAATACAGATGGGGCTTCTCCTTGGCCCTTATCGTGACACTTAAAGGGACCAACCACATCATAGCAGAACACAGAGACATGCCACCATTTATCAGGGCACTGAAACTCAAAGAGGTGCGCATTATGGACTGGTACGCCACGGACACTGCGCAGACCCTCATGAGACTTCTGAGGGAACAATGAAGACGCTCACCCCCTAAGAGGCAAAGAATGAACTCCACAGATGACCACAGAAGGGGTGACCACTCACCGGCTCTGGGATCATTAAGAAGCCATGACAATGGCTAGGGCCCCCCCCCCCCAGGCGCATAAAAGCCCTAACCAAGCAACCAATGCAGAAAGGACATTTAACCCCGGTTCAGAACGTTATCCCTGTTCTGAGACCTAGCCTCCAACCTACAACTACAGAATACCTAGTAAGGTAATAAAGGAACTTTTGCTTTTATCCAGTCCCAAACGATTAAGACATTCGCAAGTGCCTGCTGGCCCACCGACACGTGCGAACCTCAAAAAACTTTTACAGACAAAACGCATATTGCCTTGGAGCCGACACGTCCGGTTTTACACGTTATTCGGACAAGGGAACCCACGCCCCCTGCTGTCTCTGGCAGGGTGTAAGACCGGAGTTGAATTTAAGTTTATGTTTATGTTTGTTTATGTTTTTGTTTAAGTTTACGCTTTTGATCTCATAATTATTGGTGTACTTTCTATTTGCAGTAGAGGTCTCCTACGAAACGACCTTGTGGTCACATTGCAGTATTTGATCGCTGTTGCCCGCGGCCCGGACGAGGGGGATCCTCCCAAGACTAGTGGGAAACAGACCACATTACAAAGTAGGTGCTCACACGCATACACCACCACGATACACACAAATGGCCCTTAAGATCACCTCCCTCAACGTTAAGGGACTTAATACCCCGAACAAACGTAGATTACTGTTGAGAGACCTGAAATCACGCAAAATAGACATTGCTCTTATTCAAGAAACACACCTTTCTAAGACAGCGTCAATTTCCCTGAAAAACAGACATTTCCCACAGACCCATGAGGCGAGAGCGCTCAACAAGGGCGCCGGAGTGGCAATACTGGTACACAAAAACTGCCCTCTCCACGTCACGGAGACAATAGCTGACCCGGAGGGCCGCTACATCGCTCTAGCAGGCACTATACATAGCATGAAAATAAGAATTATTGACGTATACGCACCTAACATACCAGACCCAAAGTTTTGGGACACTCTCACAACAATCATAAATGCCGGTGGGGGAGGGATAACACTTGTGGGGGGCGACTTTAATGCTGTTCCATGTCCAGCGCTCGACAGAAGCTCGAAAACAGGCTCACCTAGGTCCCATGGGAGAGGTGCGCAAGACAAGCTCTTGCACACATTCCTTACAGACACGCAACTCCTAGACACGTGGAGGCTCCAACACCCAGACTCACGGGATTATACGTTCTATTCGACACCCCATGGAACGTACTCTAGGATAGACCACATTTTCCTCAATGGGGTAGGGATGTCCAAACTCATACATGCTGACATAGGGAGTATTACATGGTCAGACCATGCAGACGTATCAGTCACATTGGATAAACTCAAATATTCTGCCACTTGGTCATGGCGCCTTAACACAAGCCTGTTGAATAGCGACAGCTTATGCGAGGACACGCGTACTATCCTCACAGAGTACTTCACACATAACACCACGCCAGAAGTCGACCCAGTATCGTTATGGGCAGCTCATAAAGCGGTTCTGAGAGGACACTTCATTAGAGCAGCAACACACAAAAAAAAAGAACAACACACTGATAGAACTACAGAATGCCCTGAGAAAAGCAGAACAACAGCATAAACACAATCCCACTGCAAAAA
Organism: Discoglossus pictus; assembly: GCA_027410445.1. Lineage (NCBI taxonomy): Eukaryota > Metazoa > Chordata > Amphibia > Anura > Alytidae > Discoglossus > Discoglossus pictus. The sequence goes on from CM050174.1 coordinate 50,996,554, forward strand.
AACTAGCAGAAATCTCTGTATTGAGGCACTCGATCAGGAGTGTGCTGCTGGAGGGGGTGGCACATTCCATTCAGAGGTCTAATCGACTGTTCTATGAAAAGTCCAACAAAATGGACTCTTTATTGGCCAGAGCACTACGCCCTCGGAGGGACCACAAACCCATCACGTAAATACGCACACTCACTCAAGAAATCGTAACGACCCCCCAGGAAATAAACAGGTTGTTTACAGAATTTTATTCAAACCTATATGGGCGGAAACACCTTGCACTAAACACGCCAAAACAAATACGCACTTCACTGCGTACACTTCTCACTGGCATTAAACTCCCTGAGATGACCAATACAGATATCACAGTCCTACAAGATCCGATCACACAACAGGAAGTAGAACAAGCAATAGTGACCCTAAAAGGGAACAAAGCCCCAGGCCCCGACGGGTACGATATAGGTTATTACAAGAAATTCAAAGTAGAATTGGCACCTCATCTCACCGCCTTATATAATCACTTCATGACGGGCGAAGCACCCGACGCAAATATGGCATTGGCCAACATTATGCTTATTCCAAAACCAGGGAAAGATACCGATTCGGCTGCAAATTATAGACCCATCTCCCTGATCAATTCTGACCTCAAAATCTATGCAAAAATCCTGGCGGCCAGGTTAGCGCCGATGCTCACACGTCTAATCCACCCTGATCAGGTAGGGTTCATACCTGGCAGACAATTGTACGAAATACACGTAGGGGGGCGGTGCTCACATGGTACATGCAGGTGTCAGAGCAGCCTTCTCTGGCCTTATCCCTAGATGCGGAGAAGGCCTTTGATAGGGTGCAATGGCCATATCTGTTTGGCCTGCTGGAGGAGTGGGGCTTCCTGGGGGCAGACATCCAGGCCATACGCGCCTTATACACTAATCTGAGAGCCCAAACACTAATAACAGGGGCTGCTAAGACCCCATTCCACCTTCACAACGGCACACGCCAGGGGTGTCCTCTATCCCCGCTTTTGTTTGCTATTTCCCTAGAACCGCTTTTACAAGCCATACGCCAACATCCACACATACAAGGAATAAGGGTAGCGGGAAAAACCTTCAAAGTATCTACATATGCAGACGACGTACTGCTGACTCTTACTTGACCTCCATGGAACATTTGACACAACTTTTAGAGAACTATGGAACCCTTGCGGGCTACAGAGTGAACTTTACTAAATCCATGGCACTACCATTTCACCTTTCGGTTCAAGACAGGGCTACAATACAGACTAGACATCATCTGCCCACCACAACTGACAACATACCCTATTTAGGGATCAAACTCACGGCAAATTACGAACATTTACATGACACTAACTACTCCCCATTGATTCGGTCACTCATAAGGGATCTGGAACAGTGGACAGACAAACCAATCTCGTGGTTAAAATGAACATTCTTCCTAGAATTTTGTTCCGGTTCCAGGCCCTGCCCACTCCGATCAAAAGAAGTGACCTAGCCACACTTCAAAAAGCAATAAACATGTTCATTTGGCAAAAGAATCGGCCCAGAATAGCAAGAAAACTCCTTTACCGTCCCAAGGACAGAGGGGGGCTAGGATTACCGAATCTATATATTTACTATCTAGCGGCACAGACAGCACAAATCGCATACTGGCACTCCACACCAGACACCCGACGGTGGGTAGAACTCGAGTCATCATTAATGGGGCAGGATTTACCTCAATTTTACCCCAGGTTACATAAAGCACACAGAACACTCCCCAGAGTAACCTGCCCAGCAATAACAAACTCCCTGAGAATCTGGGATCAAATAGCAGTCAAGTACTCTTTAAGCAGGTTCCCCTCTCCAATGTCTCCAGTACCTCGAAACCGATCCTTCCAACCGGGTATGACAGCAGGTGACTTTAGTGGTCTTGAGAGAGCAGGTATTCAGAGATACTGCCATTTATACAAAAACGATCAAATAGTTACCTATGACCAGCTCAGGGAACAATACCCCCTAACAACCAGAGACTTCTTCCGGTACCTCCAATTACGAGACTTCGCAAGCTCAAAAGAAGTCAAAGAGACAGCCATTCTCCCCCTTACCTGGTTTGAGAATATGTGCTATCAAGAAACACACCCCAAAGGACTTATATCATTATTGTACTCTCATCTTAGCGGGGAGGCCAAAGAATGGGGAGATTTACGATACGTAGAGCAATGGGAGACAGACTTGGGTGAGAAGTTAGAGTGTTCCGATTGGCAGGATATTTGGGAGGCTACAGCTAGATCATCAATATGTGTCACCCTCCAGGAACATTCATTCAAAACACTCCTTAGATGGTACACCACACCATTGAAACAATTCCGCATGCAGATTACTTCCACAGATCTATGCTGGCATGGTTGCGGGGAACGTGGCACATATGTACACATGTGGTGGAAGTGCCCGGTAGTACAGGCATACTGGGTTCAAATCATCAACCTTAGCGCAAACATACTGCAGAGACCGTTACAGTTAGACCCCTGGGCATGCCTGCTCTCCAGACCAACAGTAGACCTCCCACGTCCAGAGCAACAATTATTGAACATGATATATTTGGCGGCACGTAGGGCGCTAGCTCAGAAGTGGCGATGTCCGGAATTGCCCTCGGTAGCTCTGGTCCTTGCAAAGTTAAAAGACAATTATCTTATGGATAGATTAACCTCCTTAGTTAGGCACACCACAAAAAAATGTAACAGAATTTGGGAGTTGTGGGAACAATACCAAGACAAGTGAAACATGCACTTACAAGGGGAAGATGGTAGGGGGACTCAAGAGGACCCTCGTCCGGGCTGCGAGCATGGATGCATCGATCTACCATATTACCAAGCGAAATGGTTAGTTTTATTAATGTTATACCTATTGATTTGGTTAGAATTGTTGCATAATGTTTAGTTAATTATTATCTAAAACCATACCAATCAAAGTACTCAAATTGATAGCCACATAGGGTAGCTGTGATAGAAGCATAGAATAGCAAATAAACCACCAAGGTGATTGGAAGCGTTATTAACCATGTTTATAATGCGCAGAGTATTGTTTTTTCATACTTTGCATAGTATGTACCTCTACTTAGGCTTATGCGTATGCCTGGATCTTGATGAGTCTATGCATATGTACAGTGGCTTCTGCGCAAGCCTTAGCTTTGTCACAAAACTGCACTTTAAGGTTGGTTATGGGAAAATAAAGATGTTATTAATAAATTTAAAAGAAAAAAAAAAACCTCGATGGGGAGCAAGTTACATGGAAATTAGAAAGTGGCTCGTTATAGGGGCTGCTGCAAAGGTTTTTGTTCATAAGTATGCCTCTTATTATTGTGGCTTCTGCGCAAGCCTCTGAAATGTATTAGCCTTGCTTTGCCTATCGTGTGCAAAAATAAAGAATAAAAAAAAAAGGTGTGTATATGTAATGACAGATCATGTGACACTTAGATTGCACACAGGTGGACATACTTTCACTAATTATGTGACTTCTGAAGGTAATTGGTTGCACCAGAGCTTTTTATGGGCTTCATAACAAAGGGGGTGAATACATATGCACATGCCAATTTTCTGTTTTCGATTTCTAAAAAATAGTTTTATGTATATATTTTTCTCATTTCACTTCACCAGCTTAGACTATTGTGTTCTGATCCATCACATAAGATTCAGATTAACAAAACATTGTACTTAAGGCTGTAGTGTAACAAAATAGGTAAGAAGTCAAGGGGAGTGAATACTTTTTTATTTAGTTTGTATTTAGTTTTTTTACAAGATGTATACAAATAGAAAGAAGAGAAAAAAAAAAGAAAAATACAAAAAGACATTTATCATACAAAACCCGTACCCAATAGGTACCAAAATACATACATACATAAAAGGTTCCAATTACCGTTCTTCAATAACAAAAAGCTAATTGCCCTTAAATGGAGATTAACAAGAGAGGGCAATATTAATCTACTCAATTACTGACCATTCAATTTCTCTGGTTTAGAATATTTGTCCCATTTTGACCAGTTTATTGATTTAGCACAATTCTTCGTCGTCAGAGTATTCAAGTTCCTCATTAGTTCTCTATTATGATCTATGGTGTTTCTCAACTCAAACCACGTGGGGACTTTTTGCTTGTTCCAACATTGACACCAAAAGGACATGAGAGATTAGCTGTTTGTCCAAATTCATATGGAATAAAGTCAAAGATGGAATACAGATGATCTGTTTACCCATCATATTAGTAAGTTCTATACAGTCCATAGTCGAATAGTCTCTTATTTTAACACATCCCCACCATAGGTGTATGGCAGATCCTTCTAGGCCGCAGCCTTTCCAGCATAACACATCAGACTGGGGGTTAAATATTTTCATATTAGTAAATGCCACCTATGGATTAACTTGAAAAACAACTCTATATAGGATGATTTAACAGCTGACTGCTTTATCAGTTTAAGGGCATTGTGCCATAGTTGATCAGAAAAGAACATATTCAAATTTCTCTCCCATCCCTTTATGCCAATGCTCTTAATAAATGGAAGAGTTTCCCTTTATTACAAAGTGTGTCCCTTTTTATTAATAATTCCTGTATCTTTAATAGCCTTAGCAAATTAAGGATCTTATAACCCTGATTTTTTTATGAGATGTTTAGGGCCTCATAATCCAGCCACATTAACGTTTTCAGTTCAAATGTTCCCTGAAGTTCTTGTAATGTACAGAGGTTATTACTATTATATAGGTTGTTAACATATACTACCCTCTTATTCTTTAAGAGCTTTATCAATAATCGGTTCTCTTGTGTCCATATTGTATCTATTGGAGCGGCTAGGGAGGGATATCTCACTAGGCCTTTTTGATCCCTTATCGTGTACCAAAGTTTTAATGGTGATGTTATACCTCTGGGCAACCTTTTAAAGATAGCTGGGTTATATTTGGGGAACCATAGGATAGTCTGAATAGCGGTAGCTCCCAGTAGCACCTTTTCTAATGTTATCCATCTAGATTGGTTAAGATCTTTATTCCAACTAATAGCCTAAGCTAATGTGATTTTCTCATATATATCTCGAATACATGGAGCACCCAGCCCTCCTTTTATGTATTTCGTACTGGTGAAGGACCTCTTAATCCTAGGTCTTTTCCCCATATATATACAGTCATCAATAGTGGCCTTGGTAGATTACCAGGTACACACCTCAGAAGATATGATATCCTTGGGATTATACCCATATTAACAGAAGAAATTCTAGCTAGCCAAAAGAGTTTTAAGGATCTCCATTCGTGCAATTTCAACTTAATGTCCTTCATTAATTTATTTAGATTGTCCAGAAATATATTTTTGGCTTGAAATGAGAATTTTAAACCCGAATGAACTAGAGATGTTGATCCCCAGTTAAAGGGGTAGGTCCTTTCCAGGGAGTCCCTTGTCTCCTCTGATACCCACCCTAACCAAAACGGCTCATTTGGCAAGGTTAACCTTAAAAAAGGAGACCCAGCCAAATTCGTCAAGGATCGATTGTAATTCGAAACATGAAGACTCTGGAGTTGTCAAGGTTAGGATTAAGTCATCAGTAAAGGACATGCATTTATATTCCTCCTTCCCTATGACCACTCCTTTTATTTCCGATGAATCTCTTATATAGATAGCGAGCCGTTCTATAAATATTGTGAATAGCAGGGGAGACAAGGGGCAACCCTGTCGGGTCCCATTGTAAATAGGACATTTCCTTGTTTTGTAGTCTAAACCAACTAGATAGGCACGAAAATCACCAAGGCCAAATCTCTGCAAAACAGTTTCCGGAAAACCCCAGTTGACCCTGTCAAAGGCCTTCTCGGCATCCAATGACTGGATCAACATGGGGAGCTCTCTAGTCTTAACAAAATTCATTATGTTCATCAGGCGCCTGACGGCCAGTTATGAAACCTGTTTGGTCCTGGGGAATTAGGGCAGATATTACCTCCTTCAATCGATTGGCCAGAATCTTAGAGTACATTTTTATATCTATATTGATGAGGGATATAGGGCGGTAGTTATTGTACACCTCTGAGTCTTCAATAGTTCTAATGGTATTTTACCCACTTTTTTTCTCATTATAAAGATCACACTAATAAATATTTATTTCTGATGAAAGGATTTGATAAAACAATAGATCAAAACCATCAACTCATGGTGATTGTTTGACTTGCCCTCATTAATAACTTCCTTAACCTCAGTTTCTGTGATGTCTTTAGTTAAGAAATTTAGATTGCCTGCTGTCAATCTCGGAATTTTAATTTTATCTAAAAATGTATTGATCTCCATAATACTAGGTTTAACTTGCAAATGGTCATCTTCAAGATTATTTCATTTTTGGTAAAAGTCGAAAAAGACCTCTCCAATTTTGGCGGGATGTGAATGTATTTTTACGTCCAAGTTGTAGATTTTTAGAATCTTATTTTGTGTCCTCTCTTTTTTTAGTCTATTGGCCAAAAATGTACAGTTTTTTTTGCCTAGCAGAAAGTTGCTGATATTTACATAATATATTATCAGCTTGGGTCTGAAACATTTTCCTAATTTGACAATTTAATAGGTTGATTTTTTTCCCAATTTCCTTATTAGGAGTCTTTATATTAATCTGATGAAGCTTATATAGTTCAACATATAACATCCTAAGGGGTCTCCCACGTTGTTTATAGATTTCTGCCAACCTTGCAATCAACAAGCCTCAAACGTATGCCTTATAGCAGCACCAGACTGTTGCCAGAGAGTCTACTGATTCTGTATTTAATCTAAAAAATTCCAATGAAGCTTCCTTCAGAGATTTGACGTAATCGGGGTCTTTAAAGACCAACGGATCTATTTCCATCCCCTTTTCTTTTTTGCCGGTAATCAGTCTTCCAAATATAGGCTAATCATAGAGTAAACCACAATTGAAACCTATTAGAGGATGAAGAATCCCCCAGGCATCATATAGATTTGAGGCTATGATTTGCTCAGACAACTCTTTAGATATTCTAGTCTTTTAGGCTTCAGTTTTTATTTTATAGGTTCCCTGTTTGTCTAAAGTTGCATTTAAAGCCATATTAAAGTCTCCATAGATTATAGTGTGGCCAGTCTTAAATTTATGAATCTTTCTAAGTAGATTTAAAAAATAATTATTTTGATCCCTGTTAGGCAAATATGCATTTACTAAGGTTATCAATGTATTATTCACTAACCCAATCTATATGATAAACCTGCCATATGGATCGATTATTGTGAGTTGTTCCTAAATATTTACAGCCTTATTAAGTTGCGATTCAACCAATTGAAAAGGGCTCTATATAAGCACAGAGCATATTTTTTTACTGAGGTTTTTAGTTAGTGAACTTCTATCCAAATGCAAGGTCTTCACTAACTAAAAACTTCTGTAAAAAAAAAATGCTCTGTGCTTATAGAGAGCCCTATTCAATTGGCCGAATCGCAAATTTAATAAGGCTGTTAATCTGTTATTGAAAAATATGGAGACACCTCTTACGTTCTTATTGAAACAAAAATCTACTCGCATACTGTAATTCTTCTTTTTTTAGATGTGTCTCCTGGAGACAAATGATGTTCGCTTTAGTCTTAACAAAACAAGAGAACACTATATACTTTGTAGGGGAATTCAGACCATTCACGTTATGCAAGATTATTTTTATAGTCATATCTGCCCTGGTAAATGTATACCTCGACATACAGTAATTGAGAACTTATTTTCACTGCCAGTTTGAATTAATAATCCTTTCCTTGAGACCTTACATACTTCCATATCACACATACAACACCTTACATAAACGTAAAAAAACAGATAGGGTTACAAAAAGCCTTACTGGTTGACAGGACACTTAAGCCGATGTTAGAAATGTCGGGAGTAGAATCCCACATTGATTGGGAGAGATGGGCTTTTAAGAATTCATTACCTTTAGATTGTATCTGGTAAATCACCCCATACGGATTCAGATTAAAGATTTTGCAGGGCCTACCCGCATCTTTTTAACTGTTTGATCCTTCAAATGGTCAGTCTAACCCCTAATTCAATATAGGATCTTTGATTTTTTTATTTTATTTTATTTTTTCCCCCCTTTTTTTTTCCTTAAATTCTAAAAGTTATATTTACTTTTTATACCAAGCCTAACTTGGAACTTCATTACATAAATGTATCTAAGATGCTAGGTATAGAAATAAGGAAGGCCAAAAACTTGTATAATACAATGATATTACACTTGTAATGTACTTGTTTTAAGTGAAATATCTTAAAACATTATTTATTTATCCTTTTATTTGTTCCCTCTTTCTTTTTTTTTTTTTTTTCTTCCACTTCCTTTTTTGTAATTGCCTAATATTAATATAAATTAATGCAACATCGTGTTACTTATTGGTGAGAGCCTAGCTTCAAGTGGTACAAGTGACCTTCTAACAGTTTAATAGTTATTCTCTATTATTTGTTTCTCTCTTACCCTTAAGGTGGTTATATACAGTGCAACCAATTTCATTCTAAATTCTTTAATAAATGTGCTTAAACCCGGTACAGTACACTAGGCCGGATCCTATTAGTCCCTTTTGTCAGTTATTGAAGCTTCCAGCATTCTTAGTATACGTTTTGCCACCCTAGATTCATCGTTTGCAAATTGGGTTTGTTATACTCTTTCTTATCAGTTACCAAATTCCATTTCTGCAACAATTCTATTCCTTCTTGGACAGAGCCCATCTTAAACCATACCAGGTCTTTAAAAATGTAAATATCACATGGGAAACATCCATTTATACTTAATCTCCTCTCGCCTTAAGACCTGCATTATCCCTTGATATTCCCTTCTTTTAGCAAGGGTATAAGCTGATAGATCTTTACATTCTCATAAGGGGATATCATGTTTTTTTTTAACATAGTCAGCTCTGACAATTTCCTCCCTAAAAGTTAGCTATTGTGTCCTCAGAATAATGTCTCTGGGCAAAGATTGGTTCAGATTCTTGGATAGGGGAATCCTATGTAGGACATTCATTTTTGACTCATTCCTTGGATAGTCTGGCAACAACTTTTGGACATCCATGACATAAGCTCTTAAATCGAACTGACTCTGGGATACCTTTCAAGCGAAGGTTATTTTTTCTAGCCCTATCTTCAATGCTATATACTTTTTTGGTTAAATGCTTTACTTTATCCTCTAGAGTTGAGGTATACCTTAATAGTGCATTATTGTCCATAATTAACTTGTCACATATCTTTTTTGTAGCCTCTAATTTTTGATTTACTTCCTTGATAGCTATAGAATTATCTGCTATCTTCTTTGTCAGATCAGCTACAAGATTTTTTTAAAAGCATTCTAAGAGTGCTTTCATTTTGGAGCAAGTAAGTAATTCCTCTCCCTGTAGGGATAAGTTGCTTACATCTAGACCGTGTGGGTGTCTTCTCTGGGGAGATAATGACTGAATGGTCTGGTGTAATTCCTCCTTGAGGCGTACCGGGTAGGATCACCCTGTTTCTTGGTGATGGCAATGTGATACATTCTGAAGTTTCACTTTTTTTATCTTTTGGTTTCATTTTAGGTGCCATATTTTAACGCTTCACCCATTAGGCTCTATCAAGTTATTTGCAGGTACCTGACTTGTATTAAAGACAATTAGCATCTCCTTTTATCTGCAATTTTATAATATTTCCCACTATATCAGCAGTATGGAATTATAGATGGTGCAGTACTGGTGCTTGTTGCAACAAAACAAAAAGTCTTTATGTAGGAGTTATTATGTATATTAGTAATCTTGATTGCCATGATCCTGCTAGTTCTCTTTGTAGCCTCTATAGCCTTTTTAGCCCTTTAGACCAATCAAAATCCTTAAAGGGGTGAGGAAAATATTTCACTCTGTTTGATTAAGTTCCCCACTTTTTATCTCAAGGGCCTATGACCTGGGTAAAGCATGAGCTTTTTTCCCCAGCCGGGGATCAAGTGAAACTGTATCCACTTAAGTTGAAGAAATGACTGTTTATACAGGAGTCTGATTTGTCTTTACAGAAACTTGGCATCCCTTTCTATTATGTAGTTTCTTAGTGGTATATTTTATTTTACCCGTCCAAACCCATTTGTCATGGGGTTATACCAATAGGTGTTGTACCAATAGAGGTTAGTATCTGATACTAGATTTAACCATAGAGCTTAAGAATTGATATAAGTGCCTTTTATATAATTGCACTTTATAAACAGAGAGCCTGCTGGAACTGGCTAGCCTCTATTACCTTTTGGTGCATGGCTGAGTTAACAGATATCATTTTCAATCTTGTATTTAGCTTGGCCACTGCTACTGTGTAGCCCCTTTTAATTAGTTACAGTCCAGTCTCTTTGCCAAGAGGTTCATAGTTTGCTGGGTACCATTTAGCTTCCAATAATTCCAATGATAATGTAAGGAGCCAAATTGTGTAAGTGCCCTTTAAATATGAGCTCTGATGGTTTGTCTGGGAGCCTGCAGCTTTGAACTAAACTTCAATCTGTATTACACATAGCATTATATGCTCACCAGACAGAATGCAGTTACATCGATATAGCCACGTAAATCATCAGCCTTGACAGAATTTCTTTATATATGGTATTAAGCTTTACCTGCTTCAGTTGACTTAACTTTCTGTGTTTCTCCAGCAGCAAAAACTTGGTCCGACAGCATTCAATATTTCTTCTCCTTACCGGAGCGTGGCTATAGCACCGCCTTCGCTGCAGGTCTCCCAGAGCCTCTCTCCTCACTATCGGCGCTTGAGTAGCAGCTTCCCTTATGTTCCTCGACTCCACCGATGTCCAGGGCAATGAAGATGGCAATGGCTCTTACAAGGTCTCTGACCAAACGTCAGAGACCAAAGGAGTCTAGCCGCATGGTAAGCAGGATGCCATTACTGTCTGATACAGCTGCCTCATCAGCCTCATCAGCCTCCCAACCTCCCCGACGTCAGCCTCACACGAATGCTTGTTCCATTTTTGGATCACGCCCCAGGGGGGTTAATACTTTTGCAAGGCACTGTACTATTGGCTGGCTACATTTCGACAATTGATGTTTAACGTGGATTGACCTTGAGATGAGGTGTTGTAGTTAAACAGAATATTGTTATGATTGATATCTTGTTCTTGTCTCTGTAGGTGTTAATAGCCGAATCTCACAACCATGAAGGCATGTTCTTCATCTTTGAGCAATGAGTGAACACTACAGGGAGTGCAGAATTATTAGGCAAGTTGTATTTTTGAGGATTAATTTTATTATTGAACAACAACCATGTTCTCAATGAACCCAAAAAACTCATTAATATCAAAGCTGAATATTTTTGGAAGTAGTTTTTAGTTTGTTTTTTGTTTTAGCTATTTTAGGGGGATATCTGTGTGTGCAGGTGACTATTACTGTGCATAATTATTAGGCAACTTAACAAAAAACAAATATATACCCATTTCAATTATTTATTTTTACCAGTGAAACCAATATAACATCTCAACATTCACAAATATACATTTCTGACATTCAAAAACAAAACAAAAACAAATCAGTGACCAATATAGCCACCTTTCTTTGCAAGGACACTCAAAAGCCTGCCATCCATGGATTCTGTCAGTGGTTTGATCTGTTCACCATCAACATTGCTTGCAGCAGCAACCACAGCCTCCCAGACACTGTTCAGAGAGGTGTACTGTTTTCCCTCCTTGTAAATCTCACATTTGATGATGGACCACAGGTTCTCAATGGGGTTCAGATCAGGTGAACAAGGAGGCCATGTCATTAGATTTTCTTCTTTTATACCCTTTCTTGCCAGCCACGCTGTGGAGTACTTGGACGCGTGTGATGGAGCATTGTCCTGCATGAAAATTATGTTTTTCTTGAAGGATGCAGACTTCTTTCTGTACCACTGCTTGAAGAAGGTGTCTTCCAGGAACTGGCAGTAGGACTGGGAGTTGAGCTTGACTCCATCCTCAACCCGAAAAGGCCCCACAAGCTCATATTTGATGATACCAGCCCAAACCAGTACTCCACCTCCACCTTGCTGGCGTCTGAGTCGGACTGGAGCTCTCTGCCCTTTACCAATCCAGCCACGGGCCCATCCATCTGGCCCATCAAGACTCACTCTCATTTCATCAGTCCATAAAACCTTAGAAAAATCAGTCTTGAGATATCTCTTGGCCCAGTCTTGACGTTTCAGCTTGTGTGTCTTGTTCAGTGGTGGTCGTCTTTCAGCCTTTCTTACCTTGGCCATGTCTCTGAGTATTGCACACCTTGTGCTTTTGGGCACTCCAGTGATGTTGCAGCTCTGAAATATGGCCAAACTGGTGGCAAGTGGCATCGTGGCAGCTGCACGCTTGACTTTTCTCAGTTCATGGGCAGTTATTTTGCACCTTGGTTTTTCCACACGCTTCTTGCGACCCTGTTGACTATTTTGAATGAAACGCTTGATTGTTCGATGATCACGCTTCAGAAGCTTTGCAATTTTAAGAGTGCTGCATCCCTCTGCAAGATATCTCACTATTTTTTACTTTTCTGAGCCTGTCAAGTCCTTCTTTTGACCCATTTTGCCAAAGGAAAGGAAGTTGCCTAATAATTATGCACACCTGATATAGGGTGTTGATGTCATTAGACCACACCCCTTCTCATTACAGAGATGCACATCACCTAATATGCTTAATTGGTAGTAGGCTTTCGAGCCTATACAGCTTGGAGTAAGACAACATGCATAAAGAGGATGATGTGGTCAAAATACTCATTTGCCTAATAATTCTGCACTCCCTGTAGACCCAGTTCCCAACAGGCATTCGATCAGTGTCATTCACCACTGCAGATGCCATATACAGTATGACTACATATCTCTTCACTAATGAACATGACTGGTGTGAGTTTCAATTACAATTAATATGATCCCGGTTGTAGAGTTGTACGGTCCCATTAGGATCTGCTAGTCCAAAGCATACGTTTTAGTTGCATATCATCCCGTTAACAGTATGAAAGTGGAAATTCCCTTTGTTTGACATCAGGATCAAAGTGGGGTAATGTGAACAGTGTAATTTGTCTGGCCTTAGTACCACCCATATACCAGTGAGATGTGATATCAGCATGGAACAACTATTCCATGTAGACAGTGATAGTACTTTTTGCTGAAAGATTGTGTTCACAGTGAAGCAAGCATCCTCAACATATTCCGGAAAGGCTGATTGAACAGGACTGACACAATATGGCTTTTAGTGCTCTTAGATGACGTTCATGTTAATAGTTTTTTTGTAGTGTCCAGAGCAAAAACAATGTACTAGAATAACAGCTTATGTTTGTTCTAACACCTCCTCTTTATGTTTTCCAGAGTTCTATCATCTATTTGAGAATCAGTAGTAATATATGAAAACACACTGTGAGTGGAATTGATTAGTATCACATGATCCATAATTTCTAGCATCTGTTTAATATAGCAGATGGAAACCATATGGTTGCTGTATGGGCATTAATGGTTATTTCCATGAAATGTAGTGTTATATGTTGTTCCTATGTCACATCCGTTTATGGTTACTGTGGTGTCCTGACCATATTTGACCCTAGTATATGGTATGCATTATCCTTATGATGTTGTCTAACCGTTAACCCTTTAGGTGTCCTTTGATTGGCCACAGCCTCTTACCTTTCCGGTATCTACCCACACCACACCCATGATATTAATGCACAGTCTTTTCCATTTCTGATTGTGCTCTGTGTATGTGTATACAATGTGTATGTGTCAGTGTGTTGTCAATGGTTGGGGTTATGGGACATCCACATACATCACATTTGTGTCACTTTCCTATGTATGAAAACTAATGAGCCCTAGTTACTATGCAATAGATCAATACCTATAAGAATAAGAATAGTAATAATAGCATTAGATATAATTTAATAATATATAGTATATCATCAACATAAAGGGTTAATACACATGCAAATGTCCAGTTATTGATTTTGTGGAGTATCAACATTTCCCTGAGGGCCTGATAGGAATATGACAGGTGATACAGGAGTGGTTGCAAGTTCCTCCTCTAGTGGACTGTTATTTGTCTGACCTCTCTGCTGTGACCTCTCTGCTGTGACCCTACATTGTACAGCTCACAGCTTCATTCAGGTACACAAGCCACCACCACTTAGCATATGTTGGAATAGTCATGCATATGCCAATATCAAAAAGGATAGGCCATGTATAACAAACCTAATTAGTTTCTATGAAGAGCTTAGTAGAAAGTTGGATCAAAGCCACCCAGTGGATGTAGTCTTTTTGGATTTTGCAAAGGCTTTTGATACAGTGGCGCATAGGAGACTATTGATCAAACTAAGGGATATAGGAGTTGCAGTAAATATCTGCTCATGGATTGAGAGCTGGCTAAAAGACAGAAAGCAAAGAGTTGTTGTAAATGGAACATACTCGGATTGGACTAATGTGGTAAGTGGGGTTCCCCAGGGTTCAGTATTAGGCCCTCTCCTTTTTAACACATTTATTAATGACTTAGAAGTAGGATTAGAAAGTATTGTCTCCAAGGTGATTGAATCAGATAATTATATACTTTTCCTCGAAATGGATTTGCATAAATTAGAGAAATGGGCGACTAAATGGCAGATGATATTTAATACAAATAAATATAAAGTTATGCATCTGGGAAGGAAAAAAAAGCCATGCAATTTATAATCTTAATGGAGCAAATCTAGGGGTATCAGATATTGAAAGGGATTTGGGAGTGATTGTGGACACCCAGCATCTGCATGCACCATCTGCAAAGGCAAATAAAATATTAGCATGTATTAAGAATGGTATGGAAGCAAGGGAAGCAAATATAATTCTGCCACTATATAAATCCCTAGTATGCCCTCATTTGGAATATGGAGTACAATTTTAGGCACCACTACATAAAAAGGGCTTTTTAGAGCTGGAAAAAAGTACAGAGAAGGACAACAAACTAATAAGGTGAAGGAAGGGGCTAAGTTTTGAAGAAAGACTAACCAAACTAACTTATTTTCTCTAGAAAAAAGGCTTCTAATGTTTTTGCCTCCATTTGCGGGTTACGGGCTTGAACACCATGGTGTCTTTGGAAAATCGTTGCAATTTAATAGCTAAATTGGAATGTAGTAGTTATGGGCTTGAGAGAACAAAGGATTTGGGTCCGAGAAGGTCCACGTTCCACATCCAGTAGGCTTTTTTTGGCTTTTACAGGGCCAATTTAATAGCCCGCAAGTCTTACGAGCTACATTACGGGCTATGGTTTTATACATTAGCCTTCCATATTTTTTATTCTAAAAATGTTTCCAGTTTTCAAGAGAAGTTCTTCCAAATAGTGTATTTGAAATACATGACCAAATGGAAGGACAAATGGGAAGGACACCCAGCCATGTACAGTGTAGGTTTTCTTACAAAAAAATCCACATTTTTTATTACAGATATTTGAAAAGTTATTGGATCAGGGAGCTTGTAGTAGAAGGAGCCCAGTACCAAGTGGTATCAGTGTAAAATCAGAAATGGGCCAGAGGCACTAAGAAGAGTCCGACTGTCCAGAGCCAGCAGCACTGGATCAGGAGTTGGGACTTGGGGCAGGCGGCAGACAAAGAATATCCAGTAACAAGCCGGGGTTAAAAAGCCAGAAATCACAGAAGTCCAAAACATACCCTGGAAGTGAAATACAAGGAATCAGTCTGAGAATCAACGAGAACGCTAATTAGTAGTACAAAGAGTAACAACTGACCAAAGTTGTCCAGTCCTGCAGCCTTACACAGTCCATGTGCTGTTTTTTCTTCTGGTTTCTGCAACAAAGAATAATTGAACTGGATCGGTGCAGCAACTGGAATGGAGTTGGTGGCAGTAAATCTGGAGTGTGATGCAATGTTCAAAGGAGAGCAGAAACACGAACAGCTGATTGCCATGAATTCTCTTCCAGGTTAAACCTTTTCAACTGAACCAAAAATTTAAGGTTCTGAATACAAAAGTCTAGAATCTTTTGGACCACATATACTTCAGAGCCATCAATAAGTTACCGTGGAGACGAAGGTTGGGTTCAACCTAGGAAATGTTTAGACTTGCTGAGACAAAGTAGGGTTATGTGAAAAGCAGAGTGCATCTTAAGCTTTGATGATAAAGTTTATAGGTGACTCTGTTGATGCAGTCAGTGATGAGATAAGGACCAATATAATTGGTAGACAGCCAAAGTTGATCACCAATATTCTCTTGGCATCAGCATATCTTTTATAATGCTTATTAGCTGTTTAATCTGTTTGACAGAGAAGGAGAAACTGAAGCTGAATGATTTTCAGACACCTATGCACTTCACAAACAGATGTAGATGATGGATACTTGGGTCAACCTTAGGATGAAATGTAAAATTGGTAAAGAAGGGGGCGTAAACAGGGCCTCAGGCCCAACATTACAACACGCATAAATGTACAAAAGTGTCACAGTCCCTTAAAGCAAGTCTCATGGCCATTGCAATAGCCCTTAGGTTAGTAATAACATGGCCTAGTTTCACTCCATTGAAAGTTGTTCCCAAAATGTCCATGAGTCCATGGGTCCATGGAGATCATGACATCTACTCCCTCTTTCCAGTCTTGTCAGATGGTCCTCTAGCTACACCTCCTACTTGTCCTCTTACCGAGAGAGTCCAACTGCATTCTGGTGGACCTTCCCTGATGTTGAATATTAAAAGTATATGATTGAAGCACTAAACTTCAGCGCAGTAATCTCCCATTGTCCTCCTGGACAACCATCAAAGGGAGGTGTAGGTACTCAGGTTTGGGTTTGATGGGCCACAGGATCCGTGTAGTTGTGCTTAGCAGGTATCTGGCTCTGTTGCAGAGGGGCTGCTTCTGCAGGCTTTTCTCTAAAGCGTCGCCTGTGTACCTCTGTCCCTGTCAGGCCTTGCAAAGTCTCCCTGCAGAGTCGGATCCCACATCTTGGCAACTGTTTTCGGCCACAGAGCAAGTGGCCCCAAGTTGGGCACCAATTGTTGAAGAGTAGATTGTCCCAGAGTTTCTCACCATAGTTCAGGCACTCAAGGAAGACCACGAAATCTCAGTGCTTCAATCAGATTTTGATTTATTATCAAGCTTGATAGATGCATATAGAGTATAGTAGCACAAATGTGGATCTGACACAGTTATCCAGCACAGACCTTACATAGCAGTCTTATTACGTCAACGCCATTGTATCTTGTAAAATAAATTTTCTACAGTTTGCATATTTCTAAGGTTATTGGGAACTTTTCGGGCGTGCCCCATGACTTAGTACTTACAGGCAAGCGTATTCCTAAGGATATTAGCTACTTCTTTGGGCGTACCTCAGCAACTTTTTTTGTAGTCACTACATTTTCTGTCTGCTTATTTATCATTTGGTCTATAGTTCTGAGAATAGAGGCCTCACAGCTTTTGTCTAATGGTAATGTATTAACCCCGGCAGTGCTGTCTGTATTAATAGCAATGCATTTAGTGCTCTTTGTATAATAGCAATGTTATATATCGTATAATATAGCATTATATCAGCTACTTAATTTCCCCCTTTGATACTGCTAAAGTATCACACTGCAAAATTGTGAGGTTCCCAAAGAGTCCTTTGCACTAATACCAGCTATGAAATCAACCTGTTGGCCAGTCCATTAAAACAGGAAACAATGCTAAACAACACTACCCCAAAAAAATATGATTATAATAACAATTAGTAAGATTTAACTTGTGTAGGAGTTTGTAACTTGTACAAAAATGTTATCAGTCCATGGATCTGTGTTATTTCGTGGGCGCAGGTTACAATGTGGATGATCAGCATAAGCAATGAGTCCAATGGTAATCATAATACATAGGCCAATGGACAGCCATCCAAACTCCTGGCATGTCTGGATGGCACTGTCCTTCTTTGGGCAGCAACCTTGGGGTCTTTGCCTTGTCATGGTAATACTGAGTGCAGTGTGTATGATGTACCCAAAAGCGTTTTCCCTCTAGTTTCACAGCGGTTGGAGTGGCAAAGGTGATGGTAAAAGGCTCTTTCCACTTGCGCTTAAAGACCTTGATGTACACCTTGTCTCCCAGCTCATAAGGGTAAATGGAGGTGTACATAGGGACAACCACTATTAGTTGGGTACCATGCACCTGAAAGTAGACAGACTTAGACAGAATTACCAGGTCTTTGACATAACTGCACAATTCAGCAGATAAAGCATCTAAGCCTGTGGATCGTTAGATCTAATGAATGGAGTTTGCATGAGCCTACCCATAACCATCTTATGAGGGGTTAGGTGTGTTACTCTATTTACTGAATTTCTCATGTGCATTAGTGCTAAGGGCCAGTGTGGCCAGGTGAGGGATGTGGCACAGATTTTAGCCAACTTTCCTTATACTCATTGTCTTGTTCATAATAAGGCATTGAGATGATATATGTAACCAACAGCCAATAATAAGATTATAATAAATCATTGCAGAAACGCACCGATTTTACCATCAACCCAGACTTTTTGCAAGATAACTTCTTCTTTCCCTAGTTACTCTCCCTTATCAGATGTTGGTATGTTCTATTTCCTAGCAAGTTGACAGAACAAGATGCATACGTGTTATAATCAAATGAACAGTACACAGAAGGAAGACAGAAAAGAGTGGAAAATATGAAAAATTACAAAACAACTAAAATTGACAATTTTCATACAAGCCCAGGCTTACATATAACACTAGGCTAGTCCCCTCTGTGATCATATGATTAAAAAATAAATAAAAAAACAGGCAGATTGCTTCTGGATAATGAGATCCTCTGGTCAAAGCAATAGTCCATCATGTGCAGATGTATCGGCACAGAATATGGAGTATGTGATTTTCTCACCGATCTTTGCATACTTTTCTTGCCAGCAGATACATGCATGTGTGTATTTCCAAATCAGTGAACAAGAGTTTGGCCCTTTTAGAGACTTTCTCTCATCATATATCAGGACTGCTTGTGGCATCTTTGTTACTCTAATTTTTCTTATCTTGGTCTTTTCAGGGTCATCTTCTTCTGGGGTAGGCAAGTGTGACAAAAACATTCAAGATCTGTAATTAGATACTGTACCTTCCTTACATCTTTCAACCAGACATCCTCTAATCATACACAACTATCCTAAACTCCACCCTAACCGTAAACTAAATTTTCACATATGCATAACTCTATAATGAACAAGAGGTGGTATATAAAACAGAATCAGTTAAGTTGGTAATGCAAATCATGCAAAGGCTAGTAAAATATATTGACATGTAAAAGGCATAAGCAACCACTAGTATTTTCTTCCCTACAGAAGCAGCAAAACTTGTCATTAGGATAGTTTCAATACTACTACATTATAACTTTATAAGTGATAAAACGTAACTTTATTATTTGATTTATCCTGTAACAGATTATGCACTAAAGAAGAAACTACTATTTATATACTAATTATTAATTATTTACTAATTATATTACTCTTGATATATTTATACTAATAATGCTCTGAAATGTTCAGCTCATAATTTAATCCATCTCTTATCATGTACCCTTCTTAGAGGCCTAGAAAAATCTTGACAAGATTTTCCCAATTCTCTATAAGTTTGCACCATGGCCATCATCTGAGCTGGGGATTGGCCTTGATGAATATATGTCACATTTTGATAGTATTTACCCAACAAGGAAAAACAAAAACATCAATCTTAAAGCCTTCATCACATATCATAGTTGTCAAACTACGAGACATTGTCACGCTTTGCATGGTGCGTAGGACTCGCATCACTTAGGCGATGAGCGCTGAAGGCGCTCACTGCCTGCTCACCTCATGAAGCAAGGCGAGCAGTGAAGGGAATGAAACACGCGGGACTTAGCCACCAAATACTTAGTAAAAGTGGGATTGCCTTAGGCTGCAAGCAGTTGACCAACGCAGGACTTAGAAAAATAAATTACAAGACGCAGGACTTTGAAAACAAAAATACGAGGTAGGAAAAATACGAGTTTAATGGCCGAACTGCGCAAAGCAAAAACCAATAAAAACACACAATATAAAATACAACAAAAACATCACACACAGCATGGGGGAACAGCCAGGATTCGAAAATCGTGAAAATCGCCTAAGCGAGAAACAAAATGGCTGCCAAACAAAATGAAAATGAGGCTACATGTCCCCAGACCATGCAAAACACTGCCAATCATTTCGCACTTTCACGCAGGCACGTACAAGATACCAAATAAACTATTACACAGGAACAAAAAATACGAGATAAGAAAAATACGAAATTAACGGCCGAACTGCGAAAACCAAATCACACACACAAAAAAAAAAATTACAACAAAAACATCACACACAGCACGGGGGGACAGCCAGGATGTCTGGGAGTGAGGTGGAACACAAATTTAAGTCAATTTGGACAACTTTCGTCACTCAAAGATCGGCTAAGTGAGTTGTCCAACTTAAAGTCAATTTGGACAACTTTCGTCACTCAAAGATCGGCTAAGTGAGAAAAAAATGGCTTCCAAAAGAGAAATTAAAACGAGGCTACACAACCCCGGACCGCGCAAAACACTATAAAATGTGTAGCACTTTCACACAGGAAAGTAGGAGGTAGGAGGATTACAAATGACGGAAAATGCTTGGGAGCCGAGTAACACATAGACAAACAACGCAATCCTAACTTGTAACTACCGTATATACTCGAGTATAAGCTGAGTTTTTCAGCCCTTTTTTTAAGGCTAAAAAGGGCCCCCTCGGCTTATACTCGAGTCACTCTCCCCCTGTGTCTCTCTAACCCCCCCATGTCTCTCTACCCCCCCGTGTCTCTCTACCCCCCTGTGTCTCTTTCCCTCCTCTCTCCTCATCCTCAACCCCCCCCTCCTCATTATATAACCCCCTCCTCATTCTCCCTCCTCAACCCCCCTACTCAACCTAAACCCCCCTCCTCATTCTACCCCCCCCCTCTAAATACCTCCCCCTCTCCCCTCACTTACCTTCTTCTGCTCCGGCCTCTGCTCCTTCTTGACCCATCGCGCATGTCACGTCCCGGCACCCGGTATATACTAATGACGCGCCGTGCATGTGACGTCACGTCATTAGCATATACCGGGTGCCGGCACCCGGTATATGCTAATGACGCTGCGCGCATGTGACGTCACGTCATTAGCATATACAGGGTGCCGGCACCCGGTATATGCTAATGACGCTGCGCTCATGTGACGTCACATGCGCGCTGGGTCAAGAAGGAGCGGAGGCCGGAGCAGAAGCAGGTAAGTGAGGGGGAGGTATTTAGGGGGGTTTAGGTTGAGGAGGGGGGTTTAGGTTGAGGATGGGGGTTGAGGAGGGGGGTTGAGGTTGAGGAGGGAGGTTGAGGATGGGGTTGAGGAGGGAGGTTCAGGAGGGGGTTGAGGATGGGGGGTTGAGGATGAGGATGGGGGGGTTGAGGAGGCGACTATGAGGATGGGGGGTTGAGGAGGGAGGATGAGGTTGGGGGCATTGAGGATGGGGGGGTTGAGAAGGGAGGATGAGAGGAGGGTTGAGGAGGGGAGTTGAGGATAGGGGGGTTGAGGAGGGAGGTTGAGGATGAGGAGGGAGGTTGAGGATGAGGAGGAGGGGTTGAGGAGGGGGGTTGAGGTTGAGGAGGGGGGTTTTCAACATCACACACAGCACGGGGGAACAGCCAGGATGTCTGGGAGTAAGGTGGAACACGAATTTAAGTCAATTTGGACAACTTTCGTCACTCAAAGATCGGCTAAATGAGAAAAAAAATGGCTGTCAAAAGAGAAATTAAAATGAGGCTACACGACCCCGGACCGTGCAAAACACTATAAAATGTGTAGCACTTTCACACAAGAAAGTAGGAGGTACAAAATCCACTATAACAAATGACAAAAAATGCTTGGGAGCCGAGTAACACATAGACAAACAACGCAACTTTACAATCCTAACTTGTAACTACCGTATATACTCGAGTATAAGCCGAGTTTTTCAGCCCTTTTTTTAAGGAGTGGGGTTTAGGAGGGAGGTTGAGAATGAGGAGGGGGGTTCAGGAGGGTGATAAGGGAGGGGGGAAGAGACACAGGGAAGGGAGAGGTTGGAAGAGACACAGGGAAGGGGGAGGGGAGAAGAGACACAGGAGAGAGAGGGGGGCACAAGAGGGGGACACAAAGGGCACAAGAGGGACACAAGGGGCAGCACATTTCCCACCCTCGGCTTATACTCTAGTCACTCATTTTACCCAGTATTTTGTGGTAAAATAGGTGCCTCGGCTTATATTCGGGTCTGCTTATACTCGAGTATATACAGTAACTAGCGTATTGCCCGTCAAAACATGACGGCAATGAGATGTGTATGTTTGTAAAGTTGTTTAGTTATTAATATACATATGGAATTGTAAGGTAGCTAATGCTGTTTGGTGTATAATAATGAAATATATAATACATTAATAAATGAATATACTTTACCTATTTTGAAGCATTGTGTTGAAGATCTGTGAAGCTTGTTTGATGTTGCTGCAGCATTAGTGGTGTGGAGCTGCTGTGTAAGCGTGGTGAATGTGTGCAGTGTAATAGTGTGCGTGAGCGAGCCGAAACCGTTAGCGTAGTTGTGTACTTCCGCATTGTTCTAAAATGGCGGGTAATATGTGGTATGCGTCTGTATCGGTATATCCGTAGGTGTTTTGTGGTGTTTTGCGAGTTTCTTGTGGTGTTTTGCGTGTTTACAGTGCTGTAGCCTCGTTTGTTCATTTTTCCTCTCGCTTAGAGAAATTTTAAAGTGTTTAAACTCTTTTATTTTGAGTTAAATTAAGGTGTAACTTCATTTTTGAGGTCCTGGATGCTCCCTCTTGCTGTAGGTAAGCTTTTTATGTATGTGTTGTGTGTTTTATTGTGTTTTTCATTTTTTCCTGTTCGCGGGTTGCGGGCGTTTTTTGCGAGGTCGTAATGAGTGGTGACGTGTCTCGTATGTTGTTTGCATTGCGACGTAAAGTTTGCGAGGGTCGCAGTTGCTGTGTCGTGTTGTTTGCGTTACAACGTAAAGTTTGTGAGGGTCGCAGTTGCTCGCATGGAGCGCCGCAGCAACTGTGGCCCTCGCTTTGCGTGGGCCGCATTTGCTGGCAAGGAGCGCCTACGGCGCTCCATCGCCCTCATTCAATTGCAATTTGGCCCATAGCATATGTTTTTTAAAGAAGTTTTTAGTTAGTGAAAACCTTGCTTTTGGATAGATGCTTACTAACTAAAAACTTCTTTAAAAAATATATGTTATGTGCTTATTTAGGGCCCTATTCAATTGGCCAAATTGCAACTGAATGAGGGCCCATGCTGCGCGAGCCCGCAAGCGTGAGCAACAGCTTGAGCAAGCTCGCCTGCTCACAACTAATATATATATATATATATATATATATATATATATAATGTGTAAATATATATATAATATAATGTGTGTATATATAAATAAATATATTATATAAATATAATGTGTGTATATATATATATATATATATATAATGTGTATATATATATATAATGTGTAAATATATATATAATATAATGTGTGTATATATAAATAAATATAATATAATGTTTGTATATATATATATATAATGTGTATATAGATAATGTGTGTATATATATATATATATATATATATATATATATATATATATATATATATGTTGTATAATGTAAATAAGAAGCCATCTAGAGTATATTGATTTCACATAAAAGTCCAGGTCCTCAGAGATAATCCTCCCTACCACAATATTTAAATATATACATTAAATGTGACACATAAACTGTAAAAAAAAAACAGTTCTATCTTTCCATTTGTTTTTCCAGAGTGAGAGACAGATTTACATACACAGCTATATTATATATTAGACTCGCCCCCTAATGTGCTGAGTGGCTACTGCTTGTGCTGCTGAGCATTCTCGGACTTGAAGTTTTGTGCAGTGAGTTCTGGTACACCCACTTCCGGTTCTTTATTAGCGCAACGCGAGGGGCCGCGGGCTCAGGTAAATACAGTGATTCAGGTTCCAGCTGGTGACCAGGAGGGGCTCAGTTGCTGGCATGGAGCGCCTTTGGCGCTCCATGCCAGCAACTGCGGCCCTCGCAAGCGTGAGCAACGGCTTAAGCAAGCTCGTATGCTCACAACGATATATGTGATAACATTCGGAATCTACAATGGCGCATTATACAACTAAACCAACGGTGTGCCCTCCCGCACGCAGCCTATTTCTAATGCACATTCATTACACTTTCTCCTCAGGGCACCAACACTCACACTTTACATTGTATGTTTCCAGTAAATAAACAGATTGTTAGCTTTTCACGCTATTGATTGTTGGATATATTACTTTCAAATAGGTAAAGTAAATTAATTTATTAAGTAACTAATTATTTCATTATCAGTTAACAAAATATAGATAAATATTTATCTGTGTTTGTGATGACTCCCGAAGGTGCTCAGAGGAGCAAAAGTACACAAGAGGAGAGGCTCGCAATGAGCGCCGAAGGTTCTCAGAGTACAAAAAGCTTTACAATGTGTGGCAAACAGCATTGCCATGGCTTCAAATTGTATTGCCCCGTCATTTTTGACGGGCAAGTCGCTAGTAATAATGTATTTGGAACAGGTAAATATTGTTGTACATGTGGTGTACTTCACTCCTTCCATAACTCCACATGTAATCATAAACTAATTTGACCCGGCAACACCTGATTGTCTTATTAGACTTGTACCAAAAACTATTAATTCTACCATGCAATGTCTCTATAAGAATTATACCTCTAATCTGTCATAATTTTGTCATGTGTCATAATGCATTGCATATCAATGGAGTCTTTAAAAAGTAAAATAACATAACATTTCATAATAAACCTTTTAAAACAAAATACATTCTTTGCCTGGTCACTTTAAATGAACTGAAACTGCTTTGTTTCAATATAAAAGACTTAGCCAATATCCAGCATAATGTTTAACCCTTAAGTCAAAATGATCATAGCATATACTTTACATTATATTTTAACATGATTTTAACTGAATAATAAATCTGCAAAATTTTAAAATTTTCTCTTGAATCCAATTCTTTAGCAATCCATATTTTTATTTGTAACCAAATTTTCTGAAATGTTAATCTCAATAATATTTAACATAAATAGGAATCAAATCTAGATGAAGCATGTTAATAAATACCCAAAGTGACCAACAGCATAAAAAATATAATATTCATCCAAAAGTGATCAGATTCCGGATCATATTATAACCTATACACATTTTTTTTTATCAAAACTGTCTGTCAGTGTGGATAATCCTTACTGAGAAACATAATGATTCACAGCCTTATAAAATTGCGATTCGGCCAATTGAAAAGGGCACTATATAAGGACAGAGCATATTTTTTTACAGAAGTGTTTAGTTAGTGTACTTCTATTTAAAAGCAAGGTCTTTACTAACTAAAAACTACTGTAAAAAAATATGCTCTGTGCTTATATAGAGCCCTTTTCAATTGGCTGAATCACCATTTAATAAGGCTGTAAATCTGGACCCTGGTTTCCCTAGGTGAACACCAACATTCTGTATAATATTCAGGGAAAAATAGGAAATCCCCATATAGAGCATCAAAAACCACTCCACAATCAAAACATATATGGACATGCCTGCACATAGACAGCTCTCCTCAACAGTCAAATAACACGGCCAAACAAATAACAAAAGAGAGCAAGACAAAGCCAACAAATACAAACTATACAACAATAAACAAACATTAAAAAATCAAATCCTGCTGTCCACTAGAAAAAAAATAACACTTTAGGGCACAAAAGAGAGAAAACACACAACAAACTGAAGCCATTGCAATGAAAAAAACATACAAAATTCACAGCTCCTAGAATTTTAACCACACGCTCACACAGCTCTCACACCCACACACCCACACTCATATCTAGAAACAACACAAATGCAAACAAAACCTAAATAATGATCAGAAGAGAGCAAGAGACCCCCTTCCCTCAAGTCCACATACACACACACCACACACAGGCCCTTCTATGATTGTTATCCCTTTTGATACTCTCGCTAACCAGCCTTGCAAATGCTTAGCAACAACAAATGATTACAACATCCCTCAGCTCCACACTGACAATCAGCCTATATCTGTTATACTTAGGATCCTCTCACAAACGTATTTCTAACCTTCCTTCAATTATTCTGGTCTCTTCAACACTTTCAAGGTAATCTCTCTCACTGATCCTACACCCAATACCACATATCCCAACTCTAGAGACACTTATCTCTCCTTTTATATCTACAGCACCGCTCCCAGAAGTAATGATAGCTACCTACCCCATACTCTTCTCTTCCCTCTATGCAATAAATCACAATCCCAGAAATACTACAATTTACATAAAAGATAAAATAGGTCTTACCAAAGTGCAGCTGAATGTGTGGCAGTAGGAACTCAGATTTGGGTTTGATGGGCCTCTGTCCCTGTCAGGTCTTGCAAAGTTTCCCGGCAGAGTCGGATCCCACATCTTGGCAACTGTTTTCCTCCACAGAGCGAGTGGCCCCACGTTGGGTGCCAATTGTTGAAGAAAAGGTTAGTAGCTACTTTTGTCGGCGTACCTCATAACCCAGAAACTTTTTTTCTAGTCACTACATTTTCTGCCTGCTAATCTATCATTTGGTCTATATTTCTGACAATAGGGGCATCACAGATGTTGTCTAACATAATGTATTAACCCCTGCAGTGCTGTCTGTATTAATAGCAATGCATTCAGTGCTCTTTGTATAATAGCGATGTAATATATTGTATAATAGCATTATATTAACTACTTCAATTCCCTCTAATACATGATAATGGTAGAAATTCTTTAGATTGTAACAGCCTCATTAAATTGCTATATTTTTGAAAATCGTAGCTTGTAGCATAGCCCGCATGACATTGAGCAATTAGATTGGCCTCTTAAACCTCCCAGCAGACGACCAGTGGGGTAAGTCGCATGATGGCCGAAAAATGCCTACGAGACGTGAATGTGGAACTTCGTAGCCCATAAAACCTTTGATCTGTCATGCCCGTAACCGCTACTTGTTCAATTCAGCTATTAAATTGCAACAAAGTCACCCGTTAGCTATCTCGTAACATGCAAATGGAGCCCAAAGCCCAACGTGTGCTCGAGAGGATCCGCAAGGAGGGTAAAGTCCAATACGTAGCACTTGTAATGCAAGTAAATTCACTCTACTGTACATTTATTAAAAGGGAAAGTGATGTTAGGTCTTAGAATTAATAGCACAACATTCTCAAGCCCTCAAATCGCCCCCCCAAAAAACTTTATATCATATTTATATTTCGTGCTATATCGATCGATCCCTGCAATCAATCTGTTAAATACATATACTGTATCTCGTTTGCAATAGAATATAATAATAATAATAATAATAATAATAATAATAATAATAATAATTCTTAAGAGCCCATACCACAGCCAAACATTAATTGTCCACCACAGCATAGACCACCTCCCTAGGCAGAAGCTTTCGACTGAAGCAGGTGATGGGGTACACACATCTTTGCTCATCCTTCTGGCTGACTACAGAAAACCATAATTGGATGCATCTGTCACAATCCAGAGATGAGGGGCTCAGCACACACCTAGATCTCCTGCTTTGGCTCACAGGAGCAATCTGCAGGTTGTGACTTTATATTAATTTCAGCACCCAGCAATTCAATTCAGACCAGCCTATCAGTCATGGAGAAACAGGAAAAATCAGACCAGCAACACCCTTGGTTAGTGCATACAGCGGACTGAGCTTTATTCTTTCTTCAGACACATTTTAGGAAACCCAAAATAAACATTTCCTCAGTTCTAGACCATACTCTTGGGCAAGGGAGACCTGTTTCATCTCCTCCATGGTTTCCAGAGGTATGGGGGGGGGGTGGTGGTCTGGAAGGTTTTCCTGTTTTCTTTACACATTTTCTATCAATACTCTTTATATCTTTATTCCTCATCTGTACATTATTATTCCCTCTTGACAACTCCAGTAAACTATCCAGGGTCTGAGTTTTAGGTTTATTTTCAGTAATCTGCTCTGCTTAGGGCAGAGTGACGCTTACCTATGACGTCCGCAATAGGCGCATAGGCAGCGTTCGCGGTTTAGGGAGCTCGGACCTTGTGTGTCTCTGAATGGGCACGTAGCCTGTTAATCTAAAGCTTTTAGATGGTCTAAGATTCCCTTATACTTGAGTATTGCACTTCCTATAGTGACTACTGATAATACCTATTTTAGGGTATTATGTGGGTAATCTATATCCACCTTATTTGATATTTTATCATATTTATAATTATAATTGTGTGATTCTACACAGTTACTTCTTGCACCAAGCACCATTCACTTTATTGTTTATATATTATCCTCTAAAAATATTTATTCACAGTTATTTATAAGCACACAGCACTTTATTACTGGATCACTTTGTAATTGGATCACTATTTTTACAGTGATTTCTTGGGATTATTTATCCAAGTGCTATAACAAGTACATTGACTCTATTCCACTTCTATTTCTATCTTACGTCACATACTATTATCAAGATTTTAACTTCATATTTTTAAATACATTATTAAATGTTAAGTTTTAAATTATTAATTATTCTCTATTTTGTAAACAGGCCTTGAGTGTGCTCTATTTTTTAAAGGGATACCCTGTATTCTTTTTGTATCTATTATAACTCATTGTTATCCCAGTAGCACCCCATTAGACCCAGTCCTTGTCATTTACACCCGAGCCACCTAATCTCTGTTATTTCCATCTTCAGGAAATAAAGACAAATGGTTAACTAGAAGGTATGATCATGAGTCTGAAGCTCAAATATTTTATCCATATACTGAGATGGCAGGATTCCCTAGAAAAGACTCTGATGCTGGGTAAGATTGAAAGCACAAGGCGGAGATGGATAGATGAGGTCACTGAAGCAATGAAAATGAACTTGATGGAGCTCACAGTGGTAGTGACTGAGAGATGCACCTGGTGTGCTGTGGTTCATAGAGTCACGGAGAGTCAGATGCGACTTAACAACAACAAGTGAGAAATGGTATTTAAAAGGCATTACTAAAACATGGTGGGATGAATCTCATGACTGGACCGGTAATCTGGATGGTTATAACCTATTTAGGAAAGATAGGGGCAATGGTAAAAGAGGAGGATGGATTTGTCTATATGTTAAGCCTGAATTTAAGCCTATAGTCAGAGAAAATATTTATGCTGGAACTAGCGGTAATGTTGAATGTTTGAGGTTAAAGTTAAATAGCGGAGCAGCAAATGTCAAAAGAATATTAGTTGGAGTATGCTATAAACCCCCAAAAATAATCAGTTCAGCTAAGGGGAGTAAGTTCTTGTGTACACTCAGGGATCGTTATCTGACCCGGGTTATTCAAGAATTTACTAGAGATTAAGCTATCTTGGATTTAGTCATCACAAATAATATTGATATGGTATTGTTAAAATAGAGCAACCTTTGGGAAACAGTGATCACAACACAGTCTCATTTGAGATTGAATTAAAAAAGCAAAACTGTAAGGGGCTAAAAAACCTCTTAATTTTTGAAAGGGCAGATTTTAATGGTCTAAGGAAAGCAACAGAAATTATAAACTAGGAGAAAGAAAGAACTGACAGGTAAAAATACTGAACATAAATGTACGACATTCAAATCTTTACTAAATATTAATACTTATTGCCATATACCATGGGGGAAGAAAAGCAAACAGGAGTAAATCACATCTAATGTGGCTTAAAAATTATTTAAAGATCAAGATACTGAGGCATTTAAATGATACAAAAAAGAGGGGACAGAGATTGCTTTGAGTACAAAGAAACCAAGAAGTCTTGTAAAATGGCTATTAGGCTGGCTAATATAGAAAGTGAAACATTAGTTGCAAAGGTTACTGACTAACCCTAAAAGATTGTTTAAATATATTAATTGGAAGAAGGCATGGAAGGAAGCTATTAGAACACTGCAACATGAAACAGGCTGTTTGAAAAATAGTGACCAGGAAAAGGGAGATAAGCTAAATTGGTTCTTTTCCTCGGTATACACAAGGGAGAAACCAGTGATTGGGACAATGCAAAGTAATGGGGCTACACTATCTTTACCAAATATGGTTAACGCAGGAAGAAATCCAAAAGAGGTTAATAAAGCCCCAAATCCTGATGGAATAAACCCAAGGGTACAAAGGGAACTGGATTCAGTAATAGCACAACTATTATATATTATTTTTTAAGATTTACTTAACACAGGGTTGCTACCAGATGACTGAAGAAAAGCAGATGTGATACCTATGTTTAATAAGGGAGCAAGAGCAAATCTGGGGAATTATAGATCTGTAAGCCTCACTTCTGTAGTAGGAAAGCTTTTAGACGGGTTAATAAGGGATAATATACAAGAATATGTCTATTTGGACAGGATTATAAGTAGGAGTCAACATGAATTTATGAAGAATACGTCATGTCAAACAAATCTAATTCATTTCTATGAGGAAGCTGTTAGGAACTTGGATCAAGGCAACACAGTGGATGTGATCTTTTTGGATTTTGTAAAGGCTTTTGATACAGTGCCACATGGAAGACTATTGTGCAAACTAACAGCTTCATTAAATTCCAGCCTCGTAAATCCAACTTGTAGCACGTAAGGGTTGTGTGCTTGCAATTTGGCCATTTTCCATTGCTAGTAAATTACAATGGGCTACGAGCTACAAGCGAGGTTTCGTAAACCAGTTCTCGGCCGTCAGAGTTGCATACTCGATTGCAAACAATTAAGCAATCACGTAGTTGCTGGTTCAGATGGAGCCAATGGAGAAAGAGGTCGTTACTGTTACGTTACTGAAATATGGGAGGGTAGAATTCAAAGTCCGACGTGCTTAAAGTACAGGTTGCGATCAGACCCATAATCCAGATATAATGCAATATTAATAAAGCCGTGAATATGATATTCTATTACATGCGAGTTACAGTATATGTCTTAACACATTGATTGCAGGGATCGATATAACACAAAATATAAACATGAATGAGATTATTGACCCAATATCTGGGTTCAGGAAGGAATTTTTTTTTCCTTTGAGACGATTGGCTAAGTTTCACTTGTTTTTTTTTTCTGTTTGCCTTCCTCTGGATTAATTAATAATCTAAAAATAAAAATAAAAATAAATAATTAAATAATTGATTAATAATTAATTAACAACTAATTAATTAATAACTAATCCGCATATTGCAGATCAGAGTTCAGATCTTAAAAAGGTTGAACTTGATGGACTGAAAGTCTTTTTTCAACCTTAATTACTATGTAACTATGTAACCAAATAAAGTATTTTTTGGGGCCGATTTGCGCCTTTGAGAATGTTGTGTTATTAATTCTATGACCTAACATCACTTTCACCTATAATAAATGTTCAGTAGAGTGTTGTTATTTGCATTACAAGTGCTACGTATTGGCCTTTTGGCTCCATTTGCTTGTTACGTTCTTGCTTGCAAGTGAACATGTAGCAATTTAATAGCTGAATTGAACAAGTAGTGTTTACGGCATGACAGATCAAAGGATTTACGAGCGTGAAGTTCAACGCTGCTCAGCACGCAGCCTATTCTCAGCTGTCCTGCGTGTTAACACGCAAGTCCGCTGTGAGCAATGTTACAGGGTTTAATTTAATATCAGTAACACGTGAATTTTTACAACGTAGCCCCAATTTAAGGAAGCAGTAAGGGATACAGGAATTGCAGTAAATATCCGCTCCTGAATTGAGAGTTGGCTAAAAGAAAGATTAAGGATTGAGAGCTTGCTAAAAGACAGGAAGCAAAGGGTTGTTGTAAATGGAACATTCTTCGATTGGACTATTGTGGTAAGTGGGGTTTCTCAGGGTTCAGTATTAGGTCCTCTCCTTTTTAACATATTTATTAATTACTTAGAGGTAGGATTGGAGTGTGGTGTCTCCATTTCGCTTATGACACAAAGTTGTGCAAGGTAATTCAATCAGATGTGCTTTCCCTCAATAGCCATGCAATTTATAATCTTAATGGAGCAAATCTAGGTGTATTCAGGAAGGATTTTTTTTTTCCTTTGAGACAACTGGCTAAGCCTTACTTGTTTTTTTTTTCTGTTTGCATTCCTCTGGATTAATAATAAAAAAATAATAATAATTAAATAATTGATTAATAATTAATTAACAACAAATTAATTAATATTGATTTAATCTGCATATTGCAGATCAGAGGAGATCTTAAAAGGTTGCACTTTCAACCTTAATTACTATGTAACTATGTAACTATGTAACATTGAACTTTGCGTACGTAAATCCTTTGATCTGTCATGCCTGTAACTGCTACTTGTTCAATTCAGCTATTAAATTGCAACGTGGTCACTCGCAAGCAAGTACGTCAAGCAAATGGAGCCAAAAGGCCAGCGTGTTCCCGAGAGCACCTGCAAGGGGCGTAAAGTCCAATACGTATCACTTGTAATGCAAATAGCAATACTCTACTGTACATTTATTGTAAGAGAAAGTGATGGTAGGTCTTAGAATTAATAGCACAACATTGTCAAGCTCTCAATACTTTATTTCATGTTTATATTTTGTATTTTATCGATCCCTGCAATCAATGTGCTACGACATATACCAGCTCGATCTTGAAGCCAGCACCCAATATGGTGATCTGGTCTGGAGGCTCCGATCATCTAGGTTGTACGTGTATCAGCATATAACATCCCCTCTATTCTAGAATGACCACTCCTTCTGAGTCCATGGTCCAGGTGTTCACTGGCAGGACCTCACTGCTCTCATCCAGACATCCCCTTGGGCCATCAATTTGACAGACTTTCTCTGTCTCCCCCATTGCCCTGTTGTTAGCAATGGTGCCCCAGTCATAGGGTATGGCTGGTCCCCTTGATTCTGGCACAGTCCCAAAGTAATTCTCTGTATCTGTCCCTGGATCCTTGGCTGGCTCCTGGACCTTAGTTATCCCCGGGAACCTCATGCTACATTCACAATCCATGTCAGGTTCCTTCTAGAACCTCAGAGCATGTGGCTCCCTTCCAGGCCCTCCACCTGGCCTGATATCACAGTCTGAGTCCCATATTTAATTTCTTCTTCTATGCAACTACACTGTATAGTACAAACCTTATCTGGCCCAGCCATAGAAAAAATTAGGTTTGCCTGGGACATTTGTACATCCATATTGACACAGTCCTGGTCAGAATCCATAATATTCTCTCACCAGACCCATTGAGCATAATTACTCTTGTCCATACCTCCTGGTTGGTAGGGGTCCGTTAACCAGTCCTCTTCATCCCTGTCCGCCCGACAGGGTTCCTTGCAACTGGATTGCCAAAATCAATCCATGGATACCTCATCCAGTAATTCAACATACTCGGCCTCCACCTGCAGCTCTTGCTGAATCAGGGGTTCCAGCAAATTAGCCTCTTGGGACCATGGTTCTAGCCTCAGCCCTTGGCAACGTCCATGAAACAAATTATTCTGCCACTTTACCATCCCCATGCCACACTTAGGATCACCATATACAATCTCCCAGAGCCCATCCGTTAGCTCCAATCAAAAATAGGGATCCTCACCAAGGGAACCAACAGACTCCATCAAGGCATCATATTGCTTCTCCAATCTCTTTAGATACCAGTTCCTCCAGTCAGCCTGACAGCTCATGACCCTTCCACAATTCCAGGAATGCCATCCGTTGCCAGGCTGTAGGAGATTTCTGTCTTCACTGGGGATAGAAGTTCCACATCCACAGGTAGTGGGGAAGGGCAGTAAAGTACCTTTTGCTTTTCTCAATGGACCTCCTGCACTATTTATGTCTGGAGGGTCACCAGCTGATCCGTTGTTTGCTCTGGCATAACAGCCCTCCACACCTGGAACCTCCTGGACACCTCGTCCTCCTCAGCTCCAGATAACCTGGGGCCAGGGACTGTGGCTGGGGTGGCCTGCACAACATTATCACCTGCCTCCAGTTCGTCCTCCCTTCTGAACTGCTCATTGTCTGTATATATAAGCAGGTAAGGTGGCTCAGTTATATATATTTTATTTGGAACCAGTGACTGAATACGGGTGTTCCTAAGGATAAATTATGTAACATAAGAACAAAAACAGAAGAATAAAACCTTTTATAGGGCACACCATAATATCCTAATCTCAAAAAGAGAATAATATGATTTAAAACTTAACTTTGACTAATAACTTAAAAATATTAAAATAAAAATAGACACATATTATAATTGTCCAACTACGATTCGTCGTCACGCTGTTTGCGTAGTGCGTACGACTTAGCGATGAGCGCCGCAGGCCCTCATCGCCCAGTGAGCCTCGCGTAGCGAGGCGAGCCGTTAAATCGTAGCAATTAGGCAATGAGAGGCAATGAGCGCCGGAGGCGCTCACTGCTGGCAAGCCTCGCGTAGCGAGGCGACACGTTAAACACGTCACATGCACAACGTAGGAAAAAAAAACACCTTGGAACCAACCTTAACGTAACACCACTCTAATTACAGAAAATAAAAAAGCCTAAAGTCACACAAAAAATAATCTACATTACATGAAATAAAAAACCTAACTCACAAAATAATAAACTACATTACAGAAAATAAAAATACCTAAGTCACAAAAAATGGAACATTACAGAAAATAAAAAAAAAAACATTACAAACCCCCCCTCGCTACAGAAAAAAAAAATTACACACCTAAAAAGGAAATACATATAATACAATACAATACAATTACATACAATACAAATACAATTACATACAATACAATACAATTACATACAATACAATACAATACACCCCTACCTAATATACATCACACAATCTATCTAAATAAATACCATAATCTAATATACATGCTATCTATATAATAATACATCCCCAATCTATCTAAATAAATACCACAATTTATCTACAATACATCCTATGCTATCTATATAAAACGCATACCCCTAGCTTACATACAATAAATGCTATCTATATATAATCTAAGCTAATTCTAAGCTAAAATAAAATAATTAAGACCACTTACCTTTGCAGATGTCCATTCTGATCAGCCACCTACAAAAAAAATAAATAAATTAGTGCAACACGTTTACTGTACATAAATAAACATTCTATACATTCAAAATATTCTACTCACCTTTCCGGCATGTCCCGTCTATATTCTTTTAATCCTTCTCCGGCGCGGCACCTGTTAAAAAAACATAACATTAATACACATACATCAAAATAAAATAAACATAATCTGCATTGTACTTACCTCCCCGCGATGTCTCCAGCCTCCTCTGAATCCTCTTCTGCCACGCCCTGTATAAAAAAAAAATTCAAAAAAAATACTTACATCCGCACTCCCGGACATCCTCGACGCTAATGAGGCTCCCGGAGGCTTTTCCGGAAGAAAATAAGCAATGGCGCCTTCTGATTGGTTGAAAACGATGTCTATCAAATTCACCCAATCCTGCGCCTCCTGCGCCAATGTGTGAACCAATCACAAAGGGATACACCCTAAAATCCCACTCTGATTGGATAATGCACCTGTCAATCTTTATTTAAACCAATCACAAGGCGCAGATGCCATCAGCCAATTACAATGGAATACACCCCCACAGGGTGATTGGTTGGAGCCTCTGTGCATTCTGATTGGTTACACTGACAATAGCCAATCACAATGGAATACACCCTCACGTACTGATTGGTGAAGGATTTGCGCATTCTCATTGGCTACTGTTAATATCAATTAATATTACAGCCAATGGGAATGCGCAGATGTCTTCACCAATCAGTACGTGGGGGTATATTCCATTGTTACATAGTTACATAGTTACATAGTATTTAAGGTTGAAAAAAGACTTTCAGTCCATCAAGTTCAACCTTTTAAGATCTCCTTTGATCTGCAATATGCGGATTAACTATTAATTCATTAGTTGTTAATTAATTATTAATCAATTATTTAATGTTTTTTTTTTTTTTTTTTTTGTTTCTTTTTTTATTATTATTAATTAGTCCAGAGGAAGGCAAATAGAAAAAAAATAAAAAATAAAATAAAACAAGCGAGACTTAGCCAAATGTCTAAAGGGGAAATGTTAAAAATTTGGATCATTACTGTCTCTCTAATTATCCATGATAACCCTGAATACCCTTTTTAATTAGAAATAAATCTAGTCCCCTTTTAAAGTTATCTATCGAATCCGCTGTCACCACCTCCTCTGGTAGAGAATTCCACAGATTAACCACCCTTACTGTGAAGAACCCTTTTCTTTCTTTGAGGTGGAATCTTTTTACTTCTAACCTCAAGGGATGTCCTCTTGTCAGTTGAAAACCTCTTGGCACAAAAAGCTCCCCCGACAAATCTTTATACTGACCCTGGATGTATTTATATAAGGTAATCATATCTCCTCTTAGACGCCTTTTTTCTAGAGAAAATAAGTTTAATTTGGTTAGTCTTTCTTCATAACTTAGCCCCTCCATTCCCCTTATTAGTTTGGTTGCCCTTCTCTGTACCTTTTCCAGCTCTAAAATGTCCTTTTTATGAAGTGGTGCCCAAAATTGTACTCCATATTCCAAATGAGGGCGTACTAAAGATTTGTATAGTGGCAGAATTATATTTGCTTCCCTGGCTTCTATACCTTTCTTAATACATGCTAATATTTTATTTGCCTTTGCAGCTGCTGCTTGGCTTTGAGCACTGTTACCTAGGTGGTTGTCCACAAGCACTCCCAAATCCCTTTCAATATCTGATACACCTAGATTTGCTCCATTAAGATTATAAATTGCATGGCTATTTTTCCTTCCCAGATGCATAACCTTACATTTATTCGTATTAAATCTCATCTGCCATTTAGATGCCCATTCCTCAATTTTATGTAAATCCCCTTGGAGGGAAAGCACATCATTATCTGATTTAATTACCTTGCACAACTTTGTGTCATCAGCGAAAATGGAGACCCCACACTCCAATCCTACCTCTAAGTCATTAATAAATATGTTAAAAAGGAGAGGACCTAATACTGAACCCTGAGGAACCCCACTTACCACATTAGTCCAATCGGAGTTTGTTCCATTTACAACAACCCTTTGCTTCCTGTCTTTTAGCCAGCTCTCAATCCATGAGCAGATATTTACTGCAATTCCTGTATCCCTTAGTTTGCCCAATAGTCTCCCATGTGGCACTGTATCAAAAGCCTTTGCAAAATCCAAAAAGACTACATCCACTGAGTTGCCTTGATCCAGGTTCCTACTAACCTCCTCATAGAAACTAATTAGATTTGTTTGACATGACCTATCCCTCATAAACCCATGTTGACTCCTACTTATAATCCTGTTCAAATAGACATATTCTTGTATATTATCCCTTATTAACCCTTCTAAAAGCTTCCCCACTACAGAAGTGAGGCTCACCGGTCTATAATTGCCTGGATTTGCTCTTGCTCCCTTTTTAAATATAGGTATCACATCAGCTTTTCTCCAGTCATCTGGTAGAGACCCTGTGTTGAGTGAATCTTGAAAAATTAAATATAATGGTTTGGTTATTACAGAACCCAGTTCCCTTAGTACCCTTGGATGTATTCCATCAGGACCCGGGGCTTTATTAACATTTATTTTTTCCAACCTCTTTTGGATTACTTCCTGTGTTAACCAATTATTTGGCAAAGGTAGTGTAGCCCCATTATGTCGCAGTGTCCCAACCACTGGTACCTCCCTTGTGTATACCGAGGAAAAGAACCTATTTAGCTCATCTGCCTTTTCCTGGTCACTAATTTTCAGATGGCCTGTTTCACATTGTAATGTTCCTATAGCTTCCTTCCTCGCCCTCTTCCCATTAATATACTTAAAAAATATTTTAGGGTTAGTCTTACTCTCTTTTGCAATTAATTTTTCCTTTTCTATTTTAGCCAGTCTAATCGCGCTTTTGCAAGCCTTGTTGATTTCCTTGTATTCCCGTAAAGCAGTCTCTGTCCCCTCTTGTTTGTATAATTTAAATGCCTGTTTTTTACTCCGTATCTTGATCTTTAAATCATTGTTAAGCCACATGGGTTGTGATTTACTCCTTTTACTTTTATTCCCACACGGTATATGCCGATGTGTATGTATATTTAGTAAGGATTTAAATGTTGTCCATTTATGTTCAGTGTTTTTACCTATCAGTTCTCTGTCCCAGTCTATACTTTGTATTGCTGCCCTTAGACCGTTAAAATCTGCCCTTTTAAAATTAAGAGTTTTCGTTGGCCCCTTAAAATTTTGTTTTTTTAATTCAATCTCAAATGAGACTGTGTTGTGATCACTGTTTCCCAAAGGTTGCCCTATTTCAACATTTGATACAATATCAATATTATTTGTAATGAGTAAATCTAAGATAGTTTCATTTCTAGTAGGCTCCTGTATAACCTGGGCCAGATAATGATCCCTGAGTGTACTCAAGAACCTGCTCCCCTTAGCTGAACTGCTGGTCTCATTTATCCAGTTTATTTCAGGGTAATTAAAATCTCCCATTATTAGAACTTGCCCGTGCTTAGCTGCATTTCCAATCTGTAACAATAATTGTATTTCCTCACTTTCAGCTATATTTGGGGGTTTATAGCATACTCCTACTAATATTCTTTTGGAATTTGCTGCTCCGCTATTTAACTCTACCCACAAACATTCAACTTTATCACTAGGTCCACCATAAATATCTTCTCTGACTATAGCTTAACATACAGACAAATCCCTCCTCCTCGTTTACCATTGCCTCTATCTTTCCTAAATAGGTTATAACCATCCAGATTAACAGTCCAGTCATGAGATTCTTCCCATCACGTTTCGGAAATGCCTATTAAATCCCATTTTTCATTAATTGCTAATAATTCTAACTCTCCCATTTTTCCTGGCAAGCTTCTGGCATTAGCAAGCATACACCTTATGTTATGAGTCTGTAGTTCTGAAGTGCCTGCCACTGAACTTGAATTACTTATTATTATTATTATTATTATTATTATCTTTATTTATATCGCGCCAACATATTCCGTAGCGCTGTACAGGGGTTAGTACATAGCAGAAAACAAATTAAACACCTTGTAAAGAATGGAGGGCCCTGTTTTTGAGCATAAAATCAAATGTACATAGAGCTTGTTTCCAAGGCCTGACACAAGATTGAAAACTCGCAAACTTACAATCTAAGTACTACCTCCATATTGACTATACTACCCCTCCCCCCATCTCCTCCCCCATGAGTTGTTAATTCATCCCTTATACCCTCTACACTTTCTACCCCATTACTTATATCTAGTCCCTCCCCCCCACCTACTAGTTTAAAAACTCCTCCAGCCCATTGTGATTGGCTGATGGCAATAAAGCCTCAGGATTGGTTCCAATAAAGATTGACAGGTGTGTTATCCAATCAGCGTTGTATTTTGGGGTGTATACTTTTTTCATTGGTTCACAATTGGGGTCTTCTCATTGGCTGAATTTGATAGACAGCCTTTTCAGTCAATCAGAAGCCGCCTTTGCCAATTTTATTCTGGAACACTCCATAGGAAGGTCATTTGCGTCGGAGACATCCGCCAGGGCGGATGTATGTCCCCTTTTTTTTTTTTTTTTACGCACGGATGCTTCCGTAGCAGAACACCAGGAGGCCGGAGACATCGCGGAAAGGTAAGTATAATGTACATTGTGTTTATTTCCCTTTGTTTTATGTTTACTAATGTAATGTTTTTTTTACAGGAGCAGCGCCGGACAAAACGCAAAGATGGAGGACGTGAAATGCTGCGACGGGACATGCTGGAACGGGACATGCTGGAAAGGTGAGTATAATATTTAGAATATTTAGAATGTTTAGAATATTTAGTTATTTCATGTAAACGTGCTGCATTATTTTTTTTAATCTTTTTTACCGTAGGTTGCTGATCTGAAGAAACATCTCAAAGGTAAGTGGTCTTAATTATTTTATTGTAGATTAAAATTAGGGTAGCTATATATAGAGAAAGCATGTATTGTATATTAGATAGATGGATAGGGGATGTATTATTAGATAGTATTGTATATTAGATAGTGGGATGTCTATTACATTATATAGTGGGATGTATATTACATAGTGGGATGTATATTAGATAGTGGGATGTATATTACATAGTGGGATGTATATTACATAGTGGGATGGATATTAGATAGTGGGATGTATATTAGATAGTGGCATGTATATTACATAGTGTCATGTATATTAGATAGGGGTGTATTGTATTTAATTGTATTTAATTGTATTGTATTTAATTTTATTGAATTTAATTGTATTGTATTTCATTGTATTGTATTGTATTGTATTGGATTTTATTTAATTGTATTGGATTTTATTTAATTGTATTGTATTGTATGTATTATATGTATGTATTGTATTGTATGTATTATATGTATTTCCTTTTCAGGTGTGTAATTTTTAAAAAAAAATTGTAGTGGGGGGGGTTGTAATGTATTTTTTTTATTTTCTGTAATATTCCTTTTTTTATTTTTTGTGACTTAGGTTTTTTTTGTTCTGTAATGTACATTTTTTATTTCTGGTGATTTTAGTTTTTCTTATTTTATGTAATGTAGATTTCTGCTTTTTGATGAATTTAGTTACTTGAGGCACACAGTACACTCACATTGTGTGACAAACAGCATTTCAACACTTTCTTTTATTGACCGTCATTTTTTGACGGGCAAGTCGCTAGTTAGCATATATATTGAAAATCTAGGTAATAAGTGACTTATAGTTATATAGTTACATATTAATTGAGGTTGAAAAAATACTTTTAGTCCATCCATTTCAACCTTTTTAGATCTCCGCTGATCTGCAATATGTAGATTAATTATTAATTGATCCAGAGGAAGGCAAACAGAAAATACTGTAAGTGAAACTTTGCCAATTGTCTCAAAAGGGGTAAACATTTAAAATTCCTTCCTGACCCCAGATACTGGCGATCCCTGGATCCATACTCCCTCTCTTATTATCCAGTATAGCCCTGAATGCCCTTTTTATTTAAAAATATAGCCCTTTTTAAGGTTATTTATCAAATCCGCTGTCACCACCTCCCTTGGTAGAAAATTCCATAGATTAACCACCCTTACTGTGAAGAACCGTTTTCTTTCTTTAAGGTGAAACCTTTTTACTTCTAATCTCAAAGGATGTCCCCTTGTCAGTTGATAACCTCTTGACACAAAAAGTTAACTTGACAAAGTCTTGTATTGACCCTGGATATATTTATATAAGGTAATCATATCCCCTCTTAGATGCCTTTTTTTCTAGATTTGCTCCATTAATATTATAAATTGCATGGCTATATTCCCTTTTCAGTTGCTTAACATTACATTTATTCGTATTAAATCTTATCTGCCATTTAGATGCCCATCCCTTTAATTTATGCAAATCCCTTTGGAGGGAAAGTACATCATTTTCTGATTTAATTACTTTAAGACACACAACTTAGTGTCATCATCAAAAATGGAGACAATACTTTCCAATCCTACTTCTAAGTCATTAATAAATATGTTAAAAAGGAGAGGACCTAATACTGAACCCTGAGGAACCCTATTTGCCACATTAGTCCAATCTGAGTATGTTCCATTTACAACAACCCTTGGCTTCCTGTTCTCAATCCATGAGCACATATTTACTGCAATTCCTGTATCCCTTAGTTTGCTCAATAGTCTCCCATGTGGCACTGTATCAAAAGCCTTTGAAAAATGCAAAAATACTACATCCACTGAGACTACATCCACTGAGTTGCCTTGATCCAAGTTCCTACTAACCTCCTCATAGAAACTAAATAGATTTGTTTGAAATGACCTATCCTTCATATATCCATGTTGGCTCCTACTTATAATCCCATTTGAATAGACGTATACTATCTCTTATTAACACTTCTAAAAGATTTCCCACTATAGAAGTGAGGCTTACAGGTCTATAATTATCTGGATTTGCTCTTGCTCCCTTCTTCACCTCAGCCTTTCTCCAGTCATCTGGTAGAGACCATATGTTGAGTGAATATTGAAAAATTAGATGGTTTTGCTGTTATAGAACCCAGTTTCCTCAGTAGCCTTGGATGTATTCTATCAGGACCAGGGGCTTTTTTAACATTTATTTTTTTAACCTCTTTTGGATTTCTTCCTGCATTAACCAATTATTTGGGAAAGGTAGTGTAGCCCCATTATGCTGCAGTGCCCCAACCACCTTCCTTGTGTATACCGAAGAACAGAACCTATTTAGCTCATCTGCCTTTTCCTGGTCACTGATTGTCAGGCGGCCTGTTTCACTTTGTAATGCTCCTATAGCTACCTTACTGGCCTTCTTCCCATTAATATATTTTAAAAATATTTTAGGATTAGTCTTGGTCTCCTTTGCAACTCATTTTTTTTATTTTTTATTTTAGCCAGTTTAATAGCCCTTTGGCAAGCCTTGTTGATTTCCTTGTACTCATGTAAAAGCAGTCTCTGTCCCCTATTGTTTGTATAATTTAAATGCCTCTTTTTTACTCCGTATCTTGATCTTTAAATCGTTGTTAAGCCACATTGCATGTGATTTATTCTTTTTACTTTTATTCCCACTTGGTATATGGTGATAATTATTTATGTTTAGTAAGGATTTAAATGTTGTCCATTTATGTTCAGTATTTGTACCTGCCAGTTCTCTGTCCCAGTCTATACTTTGTATTGCTTCCCTTAGACCGTTAAAAACTGCCCTTTTAAAATTAAGAGGTTTTGTTGGCCCCTTACAGCTTTTTTTATTCAATCTTGAATGAGACTGTGTTGTGATTACTGTTTCCCAAAGGTTGCCCTATTTCAACATTTGATACCATTTCAATATTATTTGTGATAACTAAATCCAAGATAGCCTCATTTCTAGTAGGTTATTTTATAGCCTGGGCCAGTTAATAATCCCTGAGTATACTCAAAAACCTGCTCACCTTAGCTGAACTGCTGGTCTCATTTATCCAGCTTATTTCAGGGTCTCCCATTATTTGTTATTTGCTTCAATCCGGATAGACAAATTAGGTAAGACTTTTAACAATATTAAAAGAAAAGGATTTGCACAGACTGAAATGTTAGGATTTTCAATAATAACATTACCTAAAACAGGAACACATCCAACTAATTGCCCTATCTCTAGATGCCAAGAAAGACTTTTTGATAGGGTCAACTGGGAATTTATGAAAATTGTCTTTCCAAAGTTTGGTTTAGATGAGATCGGTTCACACGCCTTAAAAGCATTATATACTAACCCTTCAGCACAAATTATTGGAATATGATTTAAAACTAATACATTCAAAATTTACAGTGGTACACGTCAAGGATGCCCTCTCTCACCATCTATTTTTGCGCTAGTCATGGAGCCTTTGTCAGAAAGTATTAGAAATTCTGAAAACATAAAAGGTATAAACATCAAGGAACAGACTAAAAAAATAATGTTGTTCGCTGATTATGTTCTAATCACATTAACAAATTCACAAGCTTCATTAAGTTAGAAAAAAAACAGAAGCAATTTAGGTAAATTTGAATTTAGATCAGCGTGAATCCCTTAAAAAACAATATCAATTTGTTTGGACTAACAATGAAATCAAATATTGGGGCATAAGGTTTACCCCTAATCTTACAAAAATGATCTCTAATAATTTTCATCTTTTACATCAAGATATTAGAGATATTCTCCATAGGTGGGAAAATGTGTGGCTTTCATAGTCAGAAAGAATAGCTGCAATCAAGATGACAATTTTGCCCAACATCACTTATTTAAACTGGTTTTGGAAAAGATACAAAGACTGTTGGACACATTTATATTTTTAGATAAGAAGTCTAGAATAAATGTAAAATCCATCTAAAGGCAGAAATATAGAGAAATCATTAATGAAATATAGAGAAATCATTAACTAATTAATTAAGATAGATCAAATTAAGATACATCTAGAAATCAGTCATTGTTATAGGCAAGACCAGTTCAAACTTAAAAAATTACAGTTGATAATTAAATCAGGCATGAAAGCCTGGTTTGAAATTAATAAGAAATGGAAACTTAAAGACTATCACTCTACTGCTACCCCAGTAAAATTTATCCTAAAAAATGCTAACCAGAGGATTGTAGGAAAATGGGGAAATGGGGTATAATATCTCTGAAAGATCTCTACGATAAAGGGAGACTTAAACTTTTCAAATAAATAAGTAAAGAATTTAACATACCAATCTCTAAATGGTTAGAATACAAAACCTAGACAAGAATAATAAAAAACCCTAAATATAATAAAATCATCTAAGGGAATTATCCAAATTTGAAAAGATGTATTTTATTAAACAAAAGAGATT
The DNA here is from genome assembly GCA_027410445.1 of Discoglossus pictus. Classification (NCBI taxonomy): domain Eukaryota; kingdom Metazoa; phylum Chordata; class Amphibia; order Anura; family Alytidae; genus Discoglossus; species Discoglossus pictus. The sequence continues at coordinate 51,040,809 of CM050174.1, forward strand.
TAAGATCTCTGAATGTTATAACATACTAAGATCCTTTTACCGAACAGAGTAAACCATGAGTATGAAAAGATGGGAAGAAGATCTTAAATAAAATTGGGATAAATTAGATTGTTTTAAAGCACTTGATTTGACCACGAGGTCATCAACATCTACCACATATAGAGAAACATATTTTAAAATAGTACAGAGATTGTACAGAGTCCCAGTATTTATATCAAAAATATATCCAGGGAAAACGTCTGGGTATTGTTGGAGAGGATGTGAAATTAAAGGTACGCATAACCACATTTGGTGGCAATGCCACAACATTCAAGACCTATTGTCTATGTGCATTGACCCAATTTCAAAAATTATTAAATGCCCAATCAACATGTCCCCTGGAATGATTTTGTTCCACATTTTTCCCAAAACCTTTAATAAATCTACAATAAACCTTATTGTTCAAATATTGTTGATTATTAAATGGCTTTTTGCCAAGTGTTAGAAACAAGAAAAATTACCAACATGGAGTGAAATACTCAATGTTATAGAGATAGCTTATCAAATTGAGAAAGTCTTCCAACAGACAGATGATAAACCTTTCAACGTGAAAGTAGCTATGAAAGGGTAATTATGGGAACAATTTAACAGAGAACATAGCAAATTGCCACATTCATCTTGTTAAAAATATTTTATTTGTATTTGTGTAGAATATTGGAAATGTAATAATTGTGTCTAAAGACATGAATTTGTACCAGTTTAATGTAAAAGATTTCTCCAATAAAAAAAAAGTTAAAAAAAGAGATCACCCCTGCTCCTGTGCATTAACAGGTATTCATAATTCACCATCCTGGGTTTTGATTCCTGCACCAAGATCCCATCACTGCCACTAGTTGTCACAATCCAGGAGAGAGGGGGCCAAGTTAATCTGAAAACCTTCTACCTTCTGCTACAGGAAACCCCCCTAGACTGTAAGGATTTGGGTTTCTGTGGACCGAGTATGCAAATCTGGGCCACCATCAGGGAATCAGGAACACAAGAACAGTATTCAGTACAATCTACACTTCGGTGGGTTTGAAAAGGCAAATCCTACCCATAGATTATGTATCTGGTTCTCTGTGTCTTTCTTTTTTTGGACCCAGCAGAGATTCAGGATACCAAGGATAAGCAAAACCCTTTCCCCATACTGATCACACACACCATACTTATGTGTAATCAAACAGAGCCACACCTTATTGGTGACACACATATTTAAACAGTAAATTAACCTATATTAGCCCACCTCTTTGGATAAAACACCCCAAAACTTTACAATTTTCTCAATGCATTTGACTCATAAGATGGTTTGCCCTCCTGCCAATTCTGTCACTAGGGGCCTAAGAGTCTTCTGACAGGAGGTACAGCCCTATAGGGGTAATTTACTAGTTGAGCACAGAGACAATGGGCCTCATGCAATTAAAAGCCGTGAAATGGCCGCAAATCTATGCTGGTATTCAATTGGGCGCCGTTGCAAGGAGGTCTCTGTTACTTCCGAACGCAAACAATGCGATCGGCCATATGCATTTGCCGCAAGTCCGTAAGTCGTGTTTCAAGGCCGCAAAGTCGGAGAACTGTAAATGCAAATATAAAGTCAAGACAGCACCGTAAAGCACTGTAAATGATGGGGTACACAATGGGTGACATGAGGATTAAAGTGACAACATTCTAAAGCTGGCACATCACCACAATACAATACTTGATTTCATGTTTGATTTATGTCCGAAGTCCGACGGACTTGAATAACGAGTTACGGGCTTGGAGGTCATTCAAGGCCATAGGTCTTACTGTCAAAACATAGCTCTTGATAAGCAAATAAAACAGCTGTCCTGTACTTTTATCAAGAGAGAAAGTGATGTTAGAATTAATAGCATAATATTCTCAAACCCGCAAATCAGCATAAATAACTACTTTATTGCATGTTAACTTCTCATCGTGAAATCCTACGGGCTTCAACCTCCGGGCCTGGAGGTTGGATTCAAAATTCTTACGGGCTCGGAGGTTGAAGCCCGTGGGACTCTATGACGAAAAGCTACCTGAAATAAACTTTTTTGTTTGCCAATTTGAGAGTAGGGGAATGTTGTGCTATGAATTCTAAGATTTGAAATCACTTTAACTTCTAATAAAAGAACAGGATGGCATCTTATATTTGGCTTAATTTGTGCTACGATTTGTATGTAAGAGCCTTGAGGGACCTCTTTGGTGTAAGCAGCGGCTCGATTTTAAGGAATTACGGGGTTGACGGAAGGGTGATCGTAACAATTGAATAGCGAATTGGGATTTCTGGTGGCCGCAACTCTTGCAGCCGCTAAAGATCACAGGCTTTGACGAAACTAAGCTGCGATATCGCAAATCGCAAGGGATCGCAGCTTGAGGCTCGAAAGCTGATCAGAGGCCCCAAACGTAAGCAAATTGAATAGCTACATAGCTTGGGGCCTCCTCTTACGACCCCGGAGCTCAAAATTGCAGCAATTTAAATGAGGCCCTAAGTGTCTGGGCAAATGGTCTTATGCTTTCATTCCACATGGAAATAAGAGCATGGAAATACTAACAAGATGGTGTACTAAATACAAAGATGGAGAATTACTTTAATTTTCTCATCCCAAACTCCTGTTTCTAAGGAATACCAATGCATTCCTATCAGTAACCTTTATAATAGCATTATTGTGCACAGTCCAATAATTACTACTGCTACTTATAAGGAGCATTATTCAATTCCCCTATATTATTATTATTAACGTTTATTTGCAACGCGCCAACATATTCCGTAGCGCTATACATAAGTTAAGTTACAGGCAATGACAAGTTCAAGATTCACACATTACAATGAATGGAGGGCCCTGTCTTTGAGCTTCGAATCCCTAAAGCACCTTGCAGGATTGAAACTGGCAGACTTACAATCTAAAGTTATACAAAGAGGCACGAGACAAGGCTATCCTCTGTCTCCACTCCTGTTTGCCTAAGCAATAGAGCCACTAGCTCAAACCATCAGATCAGACTCTCTCATTAAAGGAGTCGAGATGGGAAATCCTCACTTCAAATGCTGTCTCTTTGCAGACGATTATCAGAACCTGCCACCTTGATCCTAGCTTTATTCCATAATTTTGAGGAAAGTTTTCAGGTCTTAAAATTAATGTAAATAAAACAGAGGTGTTCAATATCTCCCTTAACCAATATGACCTTATGTATCTCCATGGCAAATTTTGCTTCAAATTGCAGAGCACAAATATGAAATACCTAGGAGTAAACATTACCAGACAAATCCAAAACCTCTACAAAGCTAACTATAAAGCTCTCTATAAAGAATTAGGACAAAATCTTTGTACCTGGTCTAAATGTCAAATTTCATGACTTGGACGAATAAATTCAGTCAAAATGAGCATTCTTCCCCGCCGCCTCTACATTTTTCGATCTTTGCCAATAGCCTTTAATTATAAAGAATTTGATGTCTTTCAAAATCAAATGTTTAAATTTATTTGGCACAATAAGGACGCTAGAATATATAAAAAAAAAATGTACAGGCATAAGTCGAGTGGTAGCCTCTTGTGCCCAAATTTTAAACTATATTATAAGGCAGCACAATTGTCATTTATCCCATTAACTCACTCATCTGTACACCAACCCCTTTGTTTGTTCATAGAAAATTATAGAATGTCTCCGTACTCCTAGAGCTCGATTGTCTGGCTCCCCAAACTGTCATCTATAATATGAAATCTAGCAAGCCCAATCACACAATTCTCCCTCACTCTTTGGAAATGGGCCAACCAAAAACATTGCTTGTCGCCCGCTTTATCCCATCTTACACCTATTATTCCCCATCCACATCTGAAAATAACTCTGTCTTAGAACTCTTTGATGTGGTGGAGGGGGGGGGGGGGGGCAATTGCCTCAGCCGGAAACCGTGGATGCTTCCATTAAAACCAAACCATGCTTTTATTTAGAGAAATTATCCAGGTATGATTAAGTTGTTCCCTTTTTTCTAGTTGAATTTACCTTTTTTCTATTACCTTTGTCACAATGTTACACCATGTTTAAGAGCAACGTAAAAATACCTAGATAGTCTATTCACCCATCGCAGAAAAATTGCTACGAGTGACTGCTGCAAGACAAAGTCACAAAAAACAGCAAACTTTTTCATTTGGTTTTTGCACTGCCAAGATATTATGAGTGACTCATTTTCACTTTTACACCAAAACCCTATACACTTGAGGCTCTACTGAGCCTATGCAAAAGAAGGCAGTACTGTACTAAATTGTACTCGCAAATGGTTTTAGAGCTATAGATGTTTTTTGCTGCAGTTCCACGCTTTGTGATAAACCTTGCTATAGCGCAGTTTTTTGCCCTCTGATCCCTGATGAACGATCTAATTCGTGATGATTCTGTTTTTTCCTCACAGGACCCTGTTTAACGTTCAGAAAAGCACCACATCATTAAGAGAGGCAGGACAAGAGAGAGAGAGACAGAGAGAGAGCAAAAAAAAAAATGTGAAGCTAGAGAGCGAGATAGCCACCAGAGACCCCCAATTCCTACCTACAACATCCAGAGGCAAGGTATAGAATATTTTCAATTTTTCCCTTGTTTCTCATAATGTGGTTGTTTATTGCTAATTATCTAATAAAATCTACATTAATTGTATTTTTGTACTGTTTTATAGCACAGTCTGATAGCAAGGAAAGCCAGGACAAGTTGAAGTGCCATAGTATTGCTCTGGATGTCAAAATGCCGGTGTTTGGAAAGAAGGGGGGTCCAAGAGAATAATGGGACAGATCTAAAGAGACAACTTCAACAATTGGCACCATCCTAAAGAATAAAGAAAAGATCAAGTCTGCAGTAGCCACCAGCACTGCATATTCAGCAAAGAAGATTACCCGCTCCAGATGCTACGCCCTGGAGGAGATTCTGATACAGGTATACCACGCTTAAAGCTGCCCCATTTAGAGCTGATTCGCTATAGAACTGTTCTTCCTGCAAGACCCCTTTTAATGCTAAACTCTGCTATAACATTGTTTTTGCCTACCATATCCCTTTTAACGCTCTGATTTTCTATAGCATTGCCCCGCTATAATGCTGTTTTTGCCAGCCGGACACCTTTTAACGCTCTGATTCTTGTACTGCCTCGCTATAACACTGTTTTTGCATCCTTTTAACGCTCTGATTCACTATAACTGTTTTTTTTTCTCCAAAGAAAACAGAATCCAGGATGATCCAGAAGTTTCAACATCAATAATTTAAAGTTTATATTTCTGCTAATGTTCAGTTTGTGTTCGTGCTATGTTTCCTGTTTCTTTGGAGATTATATAAAACCAAAAGAGTTTAAATTTCAATTGAAATTGTGTATTTTTTTCATGGGTTTCCCTATCTCTTTGTTCCCTATGTTAAACTGCCCTGTTTCGCTCAGCACTCATATTGCCTGGGACCTATCTACAGCGTTAAGCGAGGTATTCCTGTATTCGATTCTCCTTACAGTTTTATGGTACCTATACTCTCTAAGATGTACACATATTTACGGCCATGTTTTTTTACTCTGACCTACACTTATGCAGTCTTATTCACACCTGACTGAACAAAATATTAATTTTCCTTTTTTTTTTTAAAAGCATACTATTTTTTTTATTTTCATCTAACATCAGTATTGCTCCGGACTTGAGAAAGACAGGAAGCTCTCAAAAGCTAGCCATACTATTTACGAACATGTATCTCTATATACTGCAATACTCTGATTATTCAAATATATATATATATTGTAACAGAGCCTTCTGATGGGGGGGGGGGGTTGCATCCTGTTCTCCTTGCTCTTTAACTTATTTATGGAGGAAAACACAGCAGGTTTGTCAGAAGCTTTGTTTTACTGCTGTTTTATTTTGTCAGTACAAACAGAAAAAAAAATAGTGCTTATCCTCAGCAACAAAATAAAATTCTACATAAACGGGCTTACTATAACCTGGAACACTCTGACTCGCCCTGAGACCGCTTCTCGGCCTGCAGGTAAAATTATACAGTAAACAGTGTAAGCTCTCTGCTTCTTTCTTGGATCTCTTGAGGACCTTTTTCCTCTTCTCTCTCTGTCAATAGCGGGTGAAGCATAGGGCCCACCTTCTCTCCCTTATGCTTCACCCCAGGGACCCTTGTCACCCTCTTGTGATGAGGGATGATTACTCTTTCTTAATACTCTCTTCTCCCTGGGGCATTTGAAATCCTTTTTCTGGGTATGATGAAAATAATATGTATTTGGCACCAACCTTTTATCCTCTAAGTTGTATCCTGTTTATTAGGAATGGGGGGCTTTTGGATGGCTCCTTACTCAGCTTGATTTCTCCTGAACAGAAGCGGCCGCTCTCTCCTTTAGGAAAGTCTCTCAGTGACACCCTCCTCCTCAGACTGCTAGGCAGAGACTGCAAACTCCACTGAGCAGCCTTTTTAACTGCTCATGAGCAAGGTCAGGTGTTGGCTAAATTAGGCTGAAGATTTTGGATTAACCTTTTCTATGTCAGTCCAGGGTATATGGCTTTGCTCCATCTGCGGCTTATATATCTTCCCTGATGTACTGTGTTGCAGGTTATCAGGGATTCCTGCTGCACTTTATTACATATCCTCCCCCTCAGCTCAACACCACGTAGTTGAGCTACCTGAGCCGAGAGGCAGTGGACCCTGGACAGCGCATTTGCATTGTCGTGTTTCTTCCCCGCCCGATGTTCTATCCTAAATCGGTACTGTTGAAGGGAAAGAAACCACCTGTTCACCCTACCATTCCACTCCCTGTTCTGATGCATCCACCACAACGGGGCATGGTCCGTGACAAGTTTAAAAGTTCTCCCCAGGAGGTAATATTTCAAGGCCTCGTAGCCCACTTTATGGCCAGGCATTCACGCTCCACCACCGAATACCGTTGTTCCCTAGGCAACAGCTTCCTGCTGAGGTACAGCACCGGATGTTCCTCCCCATCTTTTTCCTGCGACAACACTGCTCCTAACCCAACTGCGGAGGCATCCGTCTGTAATATGAAGGGGCACCGGAAGTCGGGAGCCATTAGTATGGGCTCATGACATAAGGCCACTTTCAGGTCTTCAGGGTTCCACTGTACCGTATCAGGGGCCCTCTGTTGGGTTAGGTCCGTTAAGGGAGCTGCGCTGGAGGCGAATCCGGGTATGAATCTTTGATAGTATCTGACTATTCCTAAAAATGCCCGCACCTGCCTCTTTCTTAATGGTCTTGGCCATCCCTGTATTGCGTCCACTTTGTTAAGTTGAGGTTTAATCAGTACCAACCGTGTATCCGAGATATTTTATCTCTGTCAGCCCAAGTGCACACTTCGCGGGGTTTGCGGTGAGGCCCGCTCTCCTCAGGGTCTCCAAGACCTTCTCCACTTTGTTCAGGTGGGAATCCCAACTTGGGGTATGTATCACTATGTCGTCCAAATAGGCCGTCGCATACTCAGAATGGGGCCTAAGGAGTTTGTCCATAAGCCGCTGAAATGTGGCCGGGGCTCCATGAAGACCAAAAGGCAAGACTTTATATTGGAACAGGCCGCCAGGGGTACAAAACGCAGTCTCCTCTCTTGCTGACCTTGTTAGGGGTATTTGCCAATATCCTTTAGTCAGGTCAAAGGTGGACATAAATCTTGCTGGCCCTAGCCAGTCTATTAGCTCATCTACCCGGGGGATGGGATAAGCATCAAATTGGGAGACTTCGTTCTACTTCCGGAAATCGCTGCAGAAACGAATTGTCCCATCGGGTTTGGGACCAAGACGATGGGACTACACCATTCAATGTTGGACTCTTCGATGATTCCTAAGTGGAGCATTTTCTTTACTTCTAATTTTACTTCCTCCCTCCGGGCCTCAGGAATACGATATGGTCTATTTCTGATAACCACCCCAGGTTTCGTGACAATGTCGTGGTATATTAAGTTTGTTCGACCAGGATATTCAGTGAATACATCTGTATTGCGGAGAATCAGTTGTCTTACTTCCTCCTGCTGCTGTGGTGACAACTCTGTTGACACCTGTACCCTGGGGTGAACTACTTCCGTTGGATTCTCCTGATATACTGTGGCTACTTCTGCTTCCTGCTCACGCCAGGCTTTTAAAAGATTCACATGATAAATCTGTTCCGGCTTACGCTTTTCCGGCTGTTTGATTTTATAGTTTACGTCTCCTACAGCCTCTATTACCTCATAGGGTCCTTGCCATTTTGCTAAGAGCTTGCTTTTGGCTGTCGGAACCAGGACCATTATCCTGTCGCCTGGCCGGAATTTCCTGATCTGGGCATCCCGATTGTAGTAGGTCTGTTGGTGCCATTGTGCCTGTTCCATATGTTCTTTAACTAGGGGGGTGATTTGTAAAATTCGGTTTCTCAATGTTTGAACATACTCTGATATTTTCACTTTGGTCCTGTTGGTCTTACCATGTTTCACAAAGAGAATCCAGTATGCCCCGTGGATGACGCCCATACAGGAGTTGGAATGGAGAGAAACCTGTAGATGCTTGTGGCACCTCTCGGACTGCAAAAAGTAGAAAGGGCAGTAGTAGGTCCCAGTTCTTTCCGTTTTTGTCCACCACTTTCCGGATCATACTCTTTAGTGTTTTATTAAACCTTTCTACCAACCCATCGGTCTGTGGGTGGTATATTGAAGTTCTCAAGGCTCTCACTCGAAGTTGGGTATACAAATCCTTCATCAACTTTGAGACAAAGGGTGTCCCTTGGTCTGTCAGTATCTCCTTAGGTATGCCCACTCTTGAAAAAAGAAGAATCAGTTCCTTTGCAATACTCTTGGAGTTAGCGGTTCTTAGTGGTACGGCCTCTGGGTAGCGGGTAGCATAGTTCACTATCACTAGACTGTATTGATGTCCTCTAGCTGTTCGTTCTAGTGGTCCCACAAGGTCCATTGCTATTTGCTCAAATGGTTCCTCTATAATTGGAAGGGGTATTAGAGGAGCTTTTAACTGGGGACGGGGGCTTGCTAGCTGGCACTCAGGGCAAGACAGGCAATACTGGCGGACTTCTTCATACACCCCAGGCCAGTAAAATCTCTTCAACACTCGTTTCAAGGTTTTCTCCACCCCCAGATGTGCTCCGAAAAGATGACTATGTGCCATGTCTAACGCTTTTCTTCGATAACCCTGTGGTACCAGCAATTGTTCGGTGACCTCCGCTTCTGATTTTACCACCCGATATGAGGTGCTTTTTCAACACGAAAAAGGGTCCCTGGGGATTTTCTCGACCCTCTACGATTTCCCCATTCCCACTGACCACGTCAGGGCGGATGTTCTGTAGGAGAGGGTCATTTGCTTGGTCTCTCCCAAAGTTCTCGCCTCCCGGGAGCACATTTTGTTCTTCAGCCGTCTCACTTTGCTCCAGAGGGTTTATATCCTGATTAGGAGACAAACCCTTTAAGGTTACTGTCTCCTCAAAAGTGGGCTGAGAAGTTTTCAGAGCCTCGTCTCGGCTTAACCCCTTTTTGATTTCTGTTCCCCTTTTTTTTTTTTTTTTCGTCTTTCTTGACGTGATTTCCTTACTTTTTCTCGACTGGAAAAAAGTTCCTTATCTTTAAATGGGAAGATCTCCAGTATAGACCCTGCGTTTGTTCCACAGCTGTCGGTATGTATGAGGTGTTCAAAGTATGGGAAATTTCTTCGGAAAAAGAAATTACTGCATGAGGCAAATGAGGTACTATCGGAGCTTATTTGGGCCTTCAAGCCCTTAACCTCGATCCCGATGTTTTTCGTAGGGTAATTCATAACGGTGCCATGTACACAGGTGATGCCCATGCTTTTTCCGCACCTCCTGCTGTCCGGCGCGACTACCCTTCATGACAATAGGGTTACTGCACTCCCGGAATCAATTAGTCCCTTCACCTTCTTACCGTCTATTACGACTTCAGTGAGAAAGGGATGGTTCATTTCCGTCATGCCTACCAAATTAACCACACCACAGTGGGTAACTGGGCCTCCCATATTACACTGCATAGGCTCATCTCGATTTGGGCAATGAGCTGCCAGATGCCCCATTTCTCCGCATTGGAAGCATTTCATGGTATGCATATTTTTTCTCCTCCTTTTCTTTCCTGTCGGAGCCATAGAGTCCCTGAGGTTCTCGATGGTGGCTTCATGAGACCCCTTCGGTAGGCCGCCCTTTTGAGGATATCCCCCGTTTCCAGGACCTGGCTTTCTCTCCAGAAGAGTCATCCGTCATACTTTTTATTGCTTGATGACGTTCAACTTGGGCAGCTAAGTCGTCCAGGGTCTGGGATCCATACTGTCCCACCCACTCTCGCATTCCCGTGGGTAGCCCTCTCTAGTAGCGATCTATCACTAGTATCTCCACTATTTTTTTCGGAGTATTGTTCTCAGGGCACAGCCATTTGCGAGTAAGGTGGAGTAGATCGAATAGTTGGGCTCTTGGTGGTTGATCACCTTGGTATCTCCAGTTGTGAAACCTCTGGGCCCGGACAGCTGGATTCACCCCTATCCGGGCTAGAATCTCTGCTTTTAGACATTTGTAATCAGCCGCCTGCTCTGCTGTGAGGTCGTAGTAGGCCCTTTGTGCCATGCCAGTTAGAAGCGGGGCCAGTATACCCGTCCACTGGGTCTGGGGCCAGTTTTCCCGTAGGGCCGCCATCTCAAAGGACAGCAGATAGGCCTCTATATCATCCTCCTTGCTCAGTTTCTGGAGGGGTTGACTTGTAGGAAGTCCCATAACAGGTCCTCTTGTTCCCGCTGCTGAGGGCTGTGTGGACCGAAGTAATATCTCCTGTAAACTGGCCTGGCTCTGAGCCAGCTGGCTTACCAACAGTTGTTTAAACTCTGTTGCTGTTGTTATTGTTGTTGCTGTTGTTGCTGCAGCAAGGCCTTCAGTATGTCTTCCATCATTGTACTGTACTGTGGGCTGTCTTCTTGAACTCAGACAAGTTATCCCACCACTGCCACCAGTGTAACAGAGCGCCCCCTTCTAACGGGCGGGGGGAGGGGGTTGCGTCCTGTTCTCCTGGCTCTTTAACTTATTTATGGAGGAAAACATAGCAGGTTTGTCAGAAGCTTTGTTTTAATGCTGTTTTATTTTGTCAGTACAAACAGAAAGAAAAATAGTGCTTATCCTCAGCAACGAAATAAAATTCTACATAAATGGGCTTACTATAACCTGGAACACCCTGACTCGCCCTGAGACCGCTTCTCGGCCTGCAGGTAAAATTATACAGTCTTGGATTATACTTTCTTGGATCTCTTGAGGACCTTTTTCCTCTTCTCTCTCTGTCAATAGCGGGTGAAGCATAGGGCCCACCCTTCTCTCCCTTATGCTTCACCCCAGGGACCCTTGTCACCCTCTTGTGATGAGGGATGATTACTCTTTCTTAATACTCTCTTCTCCCTTGGGCATTTGTAATCCTTTTTCTGGGTATGCTGAAAATAATATGAACTGTATTTGGCACCAACCTTTTATCCTCTAAGTTGTATCCGGTTTATCAGGAATGGGGGGCTTTTGGATGGCTCCTTACTCAGCTTGATTTCTCCTGAACAGAAGCGGGCCGCTTTCTCCTTTAGGAAAGTCTCTCCCCCTCAGACTGCTAGACAGAGACTGCAAACTTCAATGAGCAGCCTTTTTAACTGCTCATGAGCAGGCTAAATTAGGCTGAAGATTTTGGATTAACTTTTTCTATGTCAGTCCAGGGTATATGGCTTTGCTCCATCTGCGGCTTATATATCTTCCCTGATGTACTGTGTTGCAGGTTATCAGGGATTCCTGCTGCACTTTATTACATTATATATACAGTATATATATATATATATATATATATATATATATATATATATATATATATAAATATACACACAATTATATAATATAACATATAATGATATATATATATATATATAATTATATATATATATATATATATATATATATATATATATATATACATATATATATATATATGTTTTTTTTGTTTTTTTTTAACAATGTACTGTTGAACCATAGCAAACTTTGTAATTATCATGTATAGAAAACGAATATAACAATCCATCCAATTTCTCTGAATACGTATTGGAAACCATTACATGAAGTTTTCTAATATTCAACTCATATTGTAAATAGTGTGTACGTTTTTTTTTAACAATACTAACATAAAATCTTTGAACTTTTTGTAAATGAGTCTCTTCAACCATGACAGAATGCTTTTTAACATACAACTTCTATTTAAACTCCTGGTAAAAAAGATAGGGCAAACAGTAAAAAGCCCAATTGCAACTTAGCCAATTGACTCAAAAGGGGAAACAAATAATTCCTTCCTGACCCCATTAAATGGCGATCGGATTACTCCCTGGATGAATACTTTCTATTTAATTATACATTGAATTTGGTTAACAAATGTTTCTGCTGCAAATGACATAAATCTTTTTTAACATTCAATAAATGCATTTTGCTAACATTTTAACATACAATGCATTAACATAAGATAATAACATTTAACCTTCATTTATTTTAAACTATATTGAGCTTGAATACTGAATCCAGAGGAAGGCAAATTTCAATAAATGTAATTTCAACTTTGTAAATTTGTTGAAAGTGTTGTCTAAAAATAATTCCTTCCTGACTACATTAACTGGCAATCGGATTCGTCCCTGGATCAATAATCTATATATCATGCACCATTTAAATTTTTCAAGAAATTATGATGCTGCTAAACCTTAATTACAAAGAATTCATCAACTTATCAGTCCTTTTCAAACATATTTTAAGCTTACAAACCTGAAAGAAACATATTCAATTTTAAACAGTAAAATTGCTAAAATGCAAACTAACTGTTTTGTGGAGCCAATCATGTCTAAACTGACTTCCAAGACATTCCATTTTTTTTCCCCTTAAAACTGTTTTCCTTTTAAAGAGCACAGAAGCCTTTTATTTCTGTATATGTGATGTACGTCCTTTTTTGTTTTTTTGTTTTTTTTCCTTTCTTCCTTTTTTGTTGGTTATTACTGTTTTTAATAATTTTTCTGAAATTGTTGACATATTTTTGTAACTGAAATAGTGTTCCACTAAGAAGAGGCCAATTGACCTTCAATTTCTTCCTTTAAATGAAACCACTATTATCTGTGATTAGAAAACCATGGGATGTCTTCAACTGAAACTTTAATCGCATCTGGATTTGTGCACTTTGAAAAAGCAACATAGAGTTGTCCATGTGCAAAAACTGGTTCTTGTAAAAAAATACCCAGAGACTTAAAAGTTTGTCCTTGGGATTTATTGATGGTCATGGCAGATGTCAAGATAACTTGAAATTGTCTCCTTTGAAGGACAAAAGGCAAACCACTCTCTTTTTTTATTTTTGTATTATTCCAATATATATTCAAACATACAAAACACTACATACAATCTTCCCTCATAATACATATCATATAAATACAGCTTTAATGATACAAAAAGAAATACAACAGTATAATACCACAATAAGAAGAAAGATAGGTAATTTAATTAATTAATATGCACTTTTACCTATGAATCAGACTACCTACAATTAGTTAGAGTCTTTTAAAGTTTATCCATATATTGGTCCCAAGTATGTAATCTTCCTTCATCGACTCTCTGTTATAATTTATTTTATTAGTAACTTCTTTCCAAGAAGGAATTGTGGGTTTATTCCATTGTTTAATTAATAGTGATTTGATGATCAATAATAAGTATGATATCAATAATTTGTCTTTAGGGAATACATTATCTAGCTTTAAATGAAATAGGACTACTCCCGGGGTACATGGGCAGTTTAACCCTGACATTGAGGTTAAGTGCCCACAACACTCTTCCCAAAACATTCTAACCATGCAACATTCCCACCACATATGAAAGGCTGAACCCTCTTTACCACATCTTTTCCAACATAGTGGATACATTTGGAGATCTATCTTATTCATAATTATAGGGACTAAATACCATTTTTATGCTAACTTAAAATATAGCTCCCTATACATATTATTTATGGAGGAATTCCTTATCAACCTTAGGGCTCTATTCCAATCTTGGTCGTCATAGATTTGGTTAAGGTTACCTTCCCATTGTTTTATACTCTTTGATTTTATAAATTTCCTGGATTTTTATCTGATTTTACTAATCTTTGAAATAAGGTGTAACACTGATCCTTAGGTCAAAATTTCTTCTAATTCATAAATGTTTTCCATTTTTATGGATCTATATGCCTTTTGCTTTAATTTTTCCACCAATGATCTATATTTCAACCATGACATTTTTTTAGGACAAAATTACTATGAAGCTCCCCTTGTTTTATTAAGGATCCTGCTGGATACAGATTGGAAATAAACTGTATTTCGTCTTTCTTCATTAAATCCACTTCCGATTTATATGACTCATCCCTCAATATATCTATGTGCTCTGATAGTGATGGAATATGAAATATCTCCGATTTGATTTGATTTTTACCAAGAATTTTATTAAGGACCTTATCCCTTCTGGTAATCTATCCCAAATTCCATCTTCTTCATTACATTTTCCTAATAATGTTCTATTTGTCATAGCTCCTATAAGCTCTTCCTCAATTGTTTTCCAACATGTTATTCTATGTTGAATATTCATATGAATTATATTAGATATAGCAATGTTTTCATATATCTCTTTTATATCAGGAGTTCCACTACCTCCTAGTTCAAATTTCTTATTCACAATTATTTTTTTAACTCTTGCTTTTTTACCTAAATGTATAAATGTATCTATTGTTTTCTGAATAGATTTAATGATATAGACTGGAACTTTTTCTGGAGTACATCTAAATAGGTAGGTCACCTTGGGAACAATACTCATTTTGACAATGGCAATTCTAGCCCACCATGAAAATCTTATTGTACGCCAGTCAGAAAGTAGCATTCTGATTTGTTTTATTATTTCTGTTATGCAATCTATTATTACTTTCGTATTATGAAAACTAAATCGTATACCCAAATGTGTGATACATTTAGAGTGCCAATTAAATGTATATACTTACTTTAATGTATTTAGGATTTTCACATTTAGACCTCTATGAATAATATCGGATTTCAAAGAATTTATTCTAAAGTATGATTATCTACCAAATCCTGCCAAATGATGTTGTAAGTTGGCGCAAGACTTTATTGGATCCGTTAAAGTCACTATAATGTCGTCTGCAAATACCATTATTTTATAATCATTATTGCCGACTTTTATTCCTTTAATATTTTCTGATGCCCTTATTATTGAAGCTAAATGCTCGATAAATAGCAAAAATAACAATGGCGATAAAGGACACCCTTGACGGGTCCCGTTACTTATTGTAAACTTCTCGGTCTCAAAATTGGGACCCGCAATATATGCTGAAGATTCACTGTACAAGGTTTTAATTGTTTTTAACGCAAAGTCGGCAAAGCCAAATTTAAGCATTACTGCCTCTAAGCACTCCCAACTGACCCTGTCAAATGCTTTCTCTGCATCAAGTGACAGGATCAACGTGGGAGCTCTTTCTTTTTTTCAATAAACATCAAATCCATTAAACGTCTGGTATTGACGGCCCCCACAAATCCAGACTGATCCAAATGTATTAGTTTAGATATTAAACTATTTAGCCTAATGGCCATGATTTTTGCATATGTTTTTAGATCAATGTTAATATGTGAAATAGGACGATAACGAACCGCCGCAAATGTTCGCGAACCGGCGAACCTGGCGAACCGCCATAGACTTCAATGGTCAGGCAGATTTTAAAACCCACATGGACCCTTTCTGGCCACAATAGTGATGGAAAAGTTGTTTTAAGGGGACTAACACCTGGACTGTGGCATGCCGGAGGGGGATCCATGTCAAAACTCCCACAGAAAATTACATAGTTGATGCAGAGTCTGGTTTTAATCCATAAAGGGCATAAATAACCTAACATCCCCCTCCATCATCATCCTCCCCTGTATCTCTTTACCCCCTCCCTCATCATCCTCCCCTGTGTCTCTTTCCCTCCTTCCTCATCACCCTCCCCTGTGTCTCATCCCCCCTCCCTCATCATCCTCCCACCTCCCTCATCATCCTCCCCTGTCTCTCTTTACCCCCTCCCTCATCATCCTCCCCTTTGTCTCTTCCCCCCCTCCATCATCATCCACCCCTGTGTCTCTTTCCCCCCTCCCTCATCATCCTCCCCTGTGTCTCTTTCCCCCCTCCCTCATCATCCTCCCCTGTGTCTCTTTTCCCCCTCCCTCATCATCTTCCCCTGTGTCTCTTCCCCCCCTCCCTCATCATCCTGCCCTTTGTCTCTTTCCGCCCTTCCTCATCACCCTCCCCTGTATCTCTTTATCCCTCCCTCATCATCCTCCCCTGTATCTCTTTACCCCCCACCCTTATCATCCTCCCCTGTGTCTCTTCCCCCTCCATCATCATCCTCCCCTGTGTCTCTTTCCCCCCTTCCTCATCATCCTCCCACCTCCCTCATCATCCTCCCCTGTATCTCTTTACCCCCTCCCTCATCATCCTCCCCTGTGTCTCTTTGCCCCCTTCCTCATCACCCTCCCCAGTGTCTCATCCCGCCTCCCTCCTCATCCTCCCACCTCCCTCATCATTCTCCCCTGTATCTTTTTACCCCCTCCCTCATCATCCTCCCCTGTATCTCTTTACCCCCTGCCTCATCATCCTCCCCTGTATCTCTTTACCCCCTCACTCATCATCCTTCCCTGTGTCTCTTTGCCCCCTTCCTCATAACCCTCCCCTGTGTCTCATCCCCCTCCCTCATCATCCTCCCACCTCCCTCATCATCCTCCCCTGTATCTCTTTCCCCCCTCCCTCATCATCCTCCCCTGTGTCTCTTTTCCCCCTCCCTCATCATCTTCCCCTGTGTCTCTTCCCCCCCTCCCTCATCATCCTCCCCTGTGTCTCTTTCCCCCCTTCATCATCATCTTCCCCTGTGTCTCTTCCCCCCCTCATCATCCTGCCCTGTGTCTCTTTCCCCCCTTCCTCATCACCCTCCCCTGTATCTCTTTACCCCTCCCTCATCATCCTCCCCTGTATCTCTTTACCCCCTCCCTCATCCTCCTCCCCTGTGTCTCTTTGCCCCCTTCCTCATCACCCTCCCCTGTGTCTCATCCCCCTCCCTCATCATCCTCCCACCTCCCTCATCATCCTCCCCTGTATCTCTTTACCCCCTCCCTCATTATCCTCCCCTGTGTCTGTTTCCCCCCTCCCTCATCATCCTCGCCTGTGTCTGTTTCCCCCCTCCCTCATCATCCTCCCATGTGTCTCTTCCCCCCTCCCTCATCATCCTCCCCCCTCCCTTGATGATAAGGGGGGGAAGAGACACAGGGATAAGTGTGAGGGGTGTTAGTGTAAGGGGTGTTAGGGATAAGGGTGAGGGGGTTAGGTGTTAGGGTGAGGGGTGTTAGGGATAAGTGTGAGGGGTGTTAGGGTGAGGGGTGTTAGGGGTAAGTGTAAGCGGTGTTAAGGTGAGGCATGTTAGGAATAAGTCCGAGGGGTGTTAGGTCTTAGGGATAAGTGTGAGGGGTGTTAGGGTTAGGGTGAGGCGTGTTAGGGATAAGTGTGAGGGGTGTTAGGGTTAGGGTGAGGGGTGTTAGGGATAAGTGTGAGGGGTTAGAAATAATGAGTCCCCGTGTGTACTGGGTCTACAGTGCCTTTCCCCAGCACACCATAGAGACACACAAGACTCTATTTAAAAAATGTGTAGCAACTAATAATGAAAAAATATATAAAATAACTTTATTAAAGAAAAAACGATATGAAAAAATAATAATTGTGCAAAATATGAATATAAAAAAGATATACTGTCAGTATATCAATGGCAGGCTAGTACTCGTTGGGGGGGTTTCTATAAATAAACCCTAGGGAGTTACAAGTTGAGCCCCACTAGAAATAAATAAGTAACCACCTGTCTAGTTTAGAGGACAGATGATAGCTTACAGTTGCTAGTGTTGCTTTCAAAAAAGATTCCTCTGAGTTTCATAAGGAAACTTGACCTAATCACACTAGAGTTTAGCTTAGATGTGATATAGCTAAGGTCAGCACAGAGATAATACTACCCAGTTGTTTTGATACACAGCACAATGCTGTTATCAAAATTGCTTGATCCCAGCTATCAATCTCACGGATCAATACATAATTCTAGTAAACTGCATCTCACGTTGGTGTCTCGTAAGGTAAATATCCATATGATAATGAATAAAGTGTTACCTTATGTGAGTGAATATATCAGTTCTACGCCGAGTGTGTGGGTATTATGCTCCACATTGGGAGAGCTTACCCCCGCCGCCTGCTGTGTTGTGTTGTGTTGTTCCGGACGCGCGTTTCCCCACTGTTACAGTTTCGGATTCATCAGGGGACAAATGCTGAACGAAATCGCTGGTCTTTTAAAGGATCCCGCAATTCGCGGGACGCGATGACGTCACCGCGTCCACGCTGACGCCGCGACGTCATCGCGTGCCGCGTCATCCCGTTTCTCGCGAGACTAAACGTTCCAGATCGCGAACTCGCATTAATCGCGAGATTTCGAGTAGGGTTGCTTATACAGCTAGTGGCTGTGGTTGGAATAAATCGCTGAATGTTAACTACTGGCTAAATTATTGTTAACTATATACTTATACTTATATGCCATAAACTCTCAAATAGAGTGTATGGAATGACTATAAATGTCAAATTCATTTCATTTATGGATAGTTACTTTAAAGTGGTACCATATTATAGATGTTATAGCTTCTTATGTTACTAGTAAAGTGTTATACCATCTTTGAAGGGCCAGAATAGAAACAAACCGTAATGGGAGTATTGCACCAAAAAGACACACACAAACCCCAGTCAATGGGCTCATAGGAGAGCTATATGGAAAATTAGAACAATAAAATATGGAGCCCAAGGTTGGGCTAATAAATCCCTAGTAAACCCTCTCTGAGGAGGAAAGGCTAACTGGGTAAATTGGTAAAGGGACTGGGCCAAGAAAAAATAGAGTGTAAATGGTTCCTAATGGACTCTAATTGCTGTAAATCAGTATGCTTAAAAAAATAGACACTAGATGTAAAGCCTGAAAAGGTGAATAGAGTTGTAATTATATGCTTTTGAAGACTAAGAATCCTTTGGCAATATATGTAGAATGGTGTGGATAAGAGAGTGCCAAAATGTAAGGATAAAAAAAGGGACAACTGTGTTAACTCAAAGTGGTGGGAATAAACCGCCCTGTTTTTAACTGATTAGCTCAAAGAGAGTGAGGATTAAATGAAAGGGGTGAAGGTAAAACCTTCATTGAGACCAAACGGTGTTAAGGTTTTTAAATGGAAAATCCACCAGGCTTCTCGTTGAAGTAACTTATTTTCCATATTGCCTCTCCTGGGAGTAGTTTTAACTTTTTCAATGCCCATCAACTGAAGACACATTACGTTTTCATCATGTATGGAGTTTACGTGTCTGGCAACTGCCACATCTTGTTTATTAATTATAGTGTTGACATGCTCCAATACTCGGCGGCGGAGCTGACGTGTGGTTTTTCCTACATATTCTAGGCCACACCTACAAAGGATAAGGTAGATCACTGATGTTGTTCTACGGTTGATATGGTCTCGTACTGTAAACTCCTTCTGATTGAAGAAACTTGTAAACTCTGTTGTGGTACGTATATGTCGACAGGCTTTACATTTCCCACATGGTTTGGATCCAGCTGGCCGTTCGTGGAGCCAGTTACTGCCTGAACTCTTCTGTGCTTCATAGTGGCTATGGACTAGCTTGTCCTTCAGACTTGGTGCTCGGCGGTAGGTGATTGCAGCTACATCAGATAATCTAAATTTCAATTAACTGTCGGCCAATAAAATATGCCAATGTTTTTGTAGTATAGATCGAAAGTTCTCTCCAAATTTGTTATACGTGCCAATAATTCTTACAGGTTGTAACTCAGTTGTCTTTGACGTTGTAGAATTATATAGTAGGTCAGCCTGGGAAGTGTGAGGGGTGTTAGGGTTAGGTGTTAGGGTTAGGTGTTAGGGATAAGTGTGAGGGGTGTTAGGGTTAGGGTGAGGGGTGTTAGGGATAAGTGTGAGGGGTGTTAGGGTTAGGGTGAGGGGTGTTGGGGATAGGTGTTAGGGTGAGGGATGTTAGGGATAAGTGTGAGGGGTGTTAGGGTTAGGTGTTAGGGTGAGGGGTGTTAGGGATAAGTGTGAGGGGTGTTAGGGTTAGGGTGAAGGGTGTTAGGGATAAGTGTGAGGGGTGTTAGGGTTAGGTGTTAGGGTGAGGGGTGTTAGGAATACATGTGAGGGGTGTTAGGTCTTAGGGATAAGTGTGAGGGGTGTTAAGGTTAGGTGTTAGGTTGATGGGTGTTATGGATAAGTGTGAGGGGTGTTAGGGTTAGGGTGAGGGGTGTTTGGGATAAGTGTGAGGGGTGTTAGGGTTAGGGTGAGGGGTGTTAGGGATAAGTGTGAGGGGTGTTAGGGTTAGGGTGAGGGGTGTTAGGGATAAGGGTGAGGGGGTTAGGTGTTAGGGTGAGGGATGTTAGGGATAAATGTGAGGGGTGTTAGGGTTAGGGTGAGGGGTGTTAGGGAT
Organism: Discoglossus pictus; assembly: GCA_027410445.1. Classification (NCBI taxonomy): domain Eukaryota; kingdom Metazoa; phylum Chordata; class Amphibia; order Anura; family Alytidae; genus Discoglossus; species Discoglossus pictus. The sequence continues at coordinate 51,061,350 of CM050174.1, forward strand.
AAGTGTGAGGGGTGTTAGGGTTAGGGTGAGGGGTTTTAGGGGTAGGTGTTAGGGTGAGGGGTGTTAGGGAAAAGTGTGAGGGGTGTTAGGGTTAGGGTGAGGGGTGTTAGGGATATGTGTGAGGGGTGTTGGGGTTAGGTTGAGGGGTGTTAGGGATAAGTGTGAGGGGTGTTAGAGTTAGGGTGAGGGGTGTTAGGGATAAGTGTGAGGGGTGTTAGGGTTAGGGTGAGGTGTGTTAGGGATAAGTGTGAGGGGTGTTAGGGTTAGGGTGAGAGGTGTTAGGGATAAGTGTGAGGGGTGTTAGGGTTAGGGTGAGGGGTGTTAGGGATAAGTGTAAGGGGTGTTAGGGCTAGGTGTTAGGGTTAGGTGTTAGGGATAAGTGTGAGGGGTGTTAGGGTTAGGGTGAGGGATGTTAGGGATAAGTGTGAGGGGTGTTAGGGTTAGGTGTTAGGGTGAGGGGTGTTAGGGATAAGTGTGAGGGGTGTTAGGGTTAGGGTGAGGGGTGTTATGGATAAGTGTGAGGGGTGTTAGGGTTAGGGTAAGGGGTGTTAGGGATAAGTGTGAGGGGTGTTAGGGTTAGGGTGAGGGGTGTTAAGGATAAGTGTAAGGTGTGTTAGGGTGAGGCATGTTAGGAATAAGTGTGAGGGGTGTTAGGTCTTAGGGATAAGTGTGAGGGGTGTTAAGGTTAGGTGTTAGGTTGATGGGTGTTATGGATAAGTGTGAGGAGTGTTAGGGTTAGGGTGTGGGGTGTTAGGGATAAGTGTGAGGGGTGTTAGGGTTAGGGTGAGGGGTGTTAGGGATAAGTGTGAGGTGTGTTAGGGTTAGGGTGAGGGGTGTTAGGGATAAGTGTGAGGGGTGTTAGGGTTAGGATGAGGGGTGTTAGGGATATGTTTGAGGGGTGTTAGGGTTAGGGTGTTAGGGATAAGTGTGAGGGGTGTTAGGGTTAGAGTGAGGGGTGTTAGGGATAAGTGTGAGGGGTGTTAGGGTAAGGGGTGTTAGGGATAAGGGTGAGGGGGTTAGGTGTTAGGGTGAGGGGTGTTAGGGATAAGTGTGAGGGGTGTTAGGGTTAGGGTGAGGGGTTTTAGGGGTAGGTGTTAGGGTGAGGGGTGTTAGGGATAAGTGTGAGGGGTGTTAGGGTTAGGGTGAGGGGTGTTAGGGATATGTGTGAGGGGGTGTTAGGGTTAGGGTGAGGGGTGTTAGGGATATGTGTGAGGGGTGTTAGGGTTAGGGTGAGGGGTGTTAGGGATAAGTGTGAGGGGTTGTAGGGATAAGTGTAAGGGGTGTTAGGGTTAGGTGTTAGGGTGAGGGGTGTTAGGTATAAGTGTGAGGGGTGTTAGGGTTAGGGTAAGGGGTGTTAGGGATAAGTGTAAGGGATGTTAGGGTTAGGTGTTAGGGTTAGGTGTTAGGGATAAGTGTGAGGGGTGTTAGGGTTAGTGTGAGGGGTGTTAGGGATAAGTGTGAGTGGTGTTAGGGTTAGGGTGAGGGGTGTTAGGGATAAGTGTGAGGGGTGTTAGGGATAAGTGTGAGGGGTGTTAGGGTTAGGGTGAGGGGTGTTAGGGATAAGTGTAAGGGGTGTTAGGGTTAGGTGTTAGGGTTAGGTGTTAGGAATAAGTGTGAGGGGTGTTAGGGTTAGGGTGAGGGGTGTTAGGGATAAGTGTAAGGGGTGTTAGGGTTAGGTGTTAGGGTTAGGTGTTAGGGATAAGTGTGAGTGGTGTTAGGGTTAGGGTGAGGGGTGTTAGGAATAAGTGTGAGGGGTGTTAGGGATAAGTGTGAGGGGTGTTAGAGATAAGTGTAAGGGGTGTTAGGGTTAGGTGTTAGCGTTAGGTGTTAGGGATAAGTGTGAGGGGTGTTAGGGTTAGGGTGAGGGGTGTTAGGGATAAGTGTGAGGGGTGTTAGGGTAAGGGTGAGGTGTGTTAGGGATAAGTGTGAGGGGTGTTAGGGTTAGGGTGAGGGGTGTTAGGGATAAGTGTAAGGGGTGTTAGGGTTAGGTGTTAGGGTTAGGTGTTAGGGAAAAGTGTGAGGGGTGTTAGAGATAGGGTGAGGGGTGTGAGGGATAAGTGTAATGGGTGTTAGGGTTAGGTGTTAGGGTTAGGTGTTAGGGATAAGTGTGAGGGGTGTTAGGGATAGGGTGAGGGGTGTTAGGGATAAGTGTGAGGGGTTTTAGGGTAAGGGGTGTTAGGGATAAGTGTGAGGGGGTTAGGTGTTAGGGTGAGGGGTGTTAGGGATAAGTGTGAGGGGTATTAGGGTTAGGGTGAGGGGTGTTAGGGATAAGTGTGAGGGGTGTTAGGGTTAGGGTGAGGGGTGTTAGGGATAAGTGTGAGGGGTGTTAGGGTTAGGTCTTAGGTTGATGGGTGTTATGGATAAGTGTGAGGGGTGTTAGGGTTGGGTGCTAAGGTGAGGGGAGGATGATGATAAGGGGGGGAAGAGACACAGGGGTGTCCTTGCAGCAGAGATCAAAAGAGTCCTTCAGGACTGTGTTGCACACTGTGTACAGTAGCCTAGCTATGGTTTTCCCTATTGATGCAGTATCACCTACACTCAGCCTCCTCTCAGTAAGACTGCAAGTTAGTTATGATTCCAAAATGGCTGCTGTCCATGAGTTAGAAGGCTCTGGAGGGGATTGTATGCTGCTGATTGGCTGAAATGCGTCTGCTGACTGTGACATGCAGGGTCAAAATTTGCTCAATGATAAAGTATAGGGGGCGGGTCGAATATCGCATATGTTCGCAGTTCGCCGGGAACAGTCCGCCTTCAAACTATTCGGGACATCTCTACTTGCAAGTGTTCTCTAATTTCTTTTAGAAAGAACTTATAATATAAATGGTCGAACCCATCTGGGCCTGGAGCTTTGTTCGATTTGGCTTTTTTAATTGTCTATTTCATCCAGGGTGATATCTTTATTTAATGAGCTTTGATCCTCCTCATCTAATTTAGGGGGCTTAACCTTAGCCACAAATTGATTTATTTTGTCTATACTAGGTTTTTTAAATGTTGGATTATTATTGAGGTTATATAATGAACTATAAAATTCCTTCATAATTTCCCCAATCTTATCATCCGTACCCCTGAGGCTAAGAATTTTATTTTATTTTTTTGCTTCTTTAATTTGTTTGCCAAGTATTTGCTTGTTTTGTTTCCGAGTAGGAAGTGGGACTGCTGAAAACCCCAAATCAAAGAATCTGCCTGATATTGTAAGATTTTATTTATTTGAGCGTTTAATCTAGAGATGTGCAAGGCCCCCTTCCCACTGGGAGACAATCTGTTCTTTCTCTGCTGTTTCTCTAATTCTATTTACAAAAGTCTCAAGGGTTTTCCCCTTGATTTATGAATTTTGGCCATTTGAGAAATCATTAGCCCTCTTATTACCGACTTATATGCACACCATAAAGTAGCAGCTAAATCAACTGTGTTCTTATTTATTTCAAAGAATTCTGAATCTGCACTGTAATAATTATTTTGTGGTGCGTTGATGAATTTTAAAATTTCATTATTTAGATTCAAGGCATCTATATTTTTTGATGTTAATATCACTTTGTTTGCTTTGTCTGAGTAATCGTCGTTATTCAGAGTTTAGAAAGATATGATGTTAGTGATACCTTGCAAACCATTGTTGATGGAACTTCAATGGTATCATTGGGTAAATCATGTATTTGTGGATGTTTTCCTTCTCCAATTTGAATGAGCCAATCATTGGATTCATTTTGGCCTTCAGATCTCATATTTAATTCTAATTTGAGATGTGTAAATATTTTCCACAGTTTAATTGTCTTGATACAAGTTTCAATGATATCAGTTCTATTTCCATGTGGCACAACAGGTAATGTTTGCCTAAAATCTCCTCCTAACAGCATCACCTTTCCACCAAATGGCAAATCCATCACTTCTTTTAAGAATCTATCAATACATTGCAAAGCATGACATGACTTCATTGTTGCCTCGTCTATGATAATTAATTTACTTTGCTTACATTTTTTGGCTTGTAAAGAATTCAGTCGAATATCTGACACTGATGTTTCCAAAATGGGAACTGGCAGTTTAAATCCACTATGCATAGTTCTACCACCATCAAACAAAAGTTCTGCAATTCCAGTTGTTGCAAATGGCATTGCTATCTGACCCTGTGCTCGAATGTAACTCATCAAACAATTGTACAGATAAGTTTTTCCTGATCCACCAGGGCTGTCTAGATAGAAATACTGGTCTTTGACCATTTCATCTGTAGCATTTGGATTATTGAATGCTTTTAACTGTAAAGTATTTAAAGTTGCCAGTTTTTCTTCAGTTTTTTGTTTTTGTAGCTCAGTGTCATAATCATCAAAGTTGATGTCATCTATAAGTCCTAGATCAGGCAAATTAAAACTTGCACAATTTAATCCATGAGCAAACAATATTTCTTGAATTTCCATTAAAGTTTTTAACAGTGCTATTGGCTCATCGAAACATTTCAAGAAGTCTTCAGACATATTTAATTAAAATGTTTCCCACAAAGTAGGTTCGTAGACAATAAAAATAATTATGAGTCAGTCCAGTGGCAACCTTATTCAGTGTACATCCTGTCAAATGTATGCACTACTGGAACATATGATCCAGGGTCCATACCTCTGTGACAGGTGTGAGCATGTTGCCTCTTTGGAAGCTCAAATTGAAGATCTGGAGAGGAGAATTGCAGCACTTAGTGATATTGCTCCACTGGAAAGGGAATTGGTGCTCACGGAGCACAGTTTAGCTGGGCCTAGTATGGAGGGAGGAGCTGGGGCTAGTGAGGATGGCCAGGGAGGTAGCTGGGTTACAGTTACAAGGGGAAGCAGGGGGAACAGGAGGAGGCAGGCCAGTTCTGAGTTGTCAAACACCAACAGATTTGCCAGATTGAGTGAAACTGTTGGCGATGTCCATTCAGGAATGGCAATGCCAGATAGAGCTGTTCCCTCTAACAGCCGGGCGAACAGCTCTACTGGAGAAGAGGGAGGGCAGAATAGGCAGAGCAACAGACATGTTTTGGTGGTAGGGGACTCTATTATTAGGAAGGTAGACAGGGTAATTTGTCACCCAGATCCCAGCAATCGAACAGTTTGCTGTCTCCCGGGTGCTCGGGTTCGGCATGTTGTGGATCGGGTGGATAAATTATTGGGAGGGGCTGGTAATGAACCGGCGGTCTTGGTACACATTGGTACCAATGACAAAGTTAGTGGAAGATGGAGCGTCCTAAAGAATGATTTTAGAGAATTAGGGAATAAGCTTAAAGCAAGGACCTCCAAGGTAGTATTTTCTGAGATACTACCAGTGCCACGTGCTAGCCCAGGGAGGCAGAAGGAGCTTAGGGAGGTTAATGCGTGGCTAAAAAAGTGGTGCAGTGCAGAGGGTTTTGGGTTTTTAGAGCACTGGGCTGACTTCTCACTTGGGTACAATCTCTATAGCAGGGATGGATTGCACCTTAATGATGAGGGCGCTTTTGTGCTAGGGAATAGGATGGTAGAACGGCTGGGGGAGTTTTTAAACTTGTAGGTGGGGGGGAGGGACTATATAGAAGTATTGGGGTAAATAGGGTAGAGAGGGAAAGGGATGAATTATTTACCCATGGGGGAGGAGAAGGGGGGAGGGTTACAATAGAAAGTAGGGAGATATTAATAGGGGCCTCAAATACAGTGGCAGGCACTTCACATCAGCAGAGCCATAGCAACATAAAGTGTATGATTGCAAACGCAAGAAGTTTGCCTGAGAAAATGGATGAGCTAGAAATATTAGCAGTACAAGAAAAATGGGGCTTAATAGGCATTACGGAAACATGGTGGGATGAATCTCATGACTGGACTGTTAATCTGGATGGTTATAACCTATTTAGGAAAGATAGGGGCAATGGTAAAAGAGGAGGAGGGATCTGTCTTTATGTTAAGCCTGAATTTAAGCCTATAGTTAGAGAAGATATTTATGCTGGCACTAACGGCATCATTGAATCCTTGTGGGTTGAGCTAAATAGTGGAGGAGCTAATTCTAAATGCATATTGGTGGGAGTATGCTATAAACCCCCAAATATAGCTGAAAGTGAGGAAATACAATTATTGTTACAGATTGGAAATGCAGCTAAGCATGGGCAAGTTCTAATAATGGGAGACTTTAATTACCCTGATATAAACTGGATAAACGAGACCAGCAGCTCAGCTAAGGGGAGCAGGTTCTTGAGTACACTCAGGGATCATTATCTAGCCCAGGTAATACAAGAACCTACTAGAAATGGGGCCATCTTGGATTTAGTCATCACAAGTAATATTGATATAATATCAAATGTAAAAATAGGGGAACCCTTGGGGAACAGTGATCACAACACAGTCTCATTTGAGATTGAATACAAAAAACAGAGTTGTAAGGGGCCAACAAAAACTCTAAATTTTAAAAGGGCTAACTTTAATGGGCTACGGGCAGCAATACAACATATAGACTGGGACAAAGAACTTACAGGGAAGAATACTGAAAATAAATGGACAACATTCAAATCCTTACTAAATAAACATACTCATCAGCATGTACCATGTGGAAATAAAATAAATAGGAGTAAATCACATCCCATGTGGCTTAACAATGACTTAAAGATCATGATGAGGAAAAAGAAATATGCATTTAAATTATACAAGAAGGAGGGAACAGAGGCATCTTTATGTGACTATAAGGAAATCAACAAGGCTTGCAAAAGGGCTATTAGACTGGCTAAAATAGAAAATGAGAAGTCAGTTGCAATGGAAAGTAAGACTAACCCTAAAATATTTTATAAATATATTAATGGGAAGAAGGCCAGGAAGGAATCGATAGGACCATTACAATGTGACACAGGCCATCTGATAATTAGTGACCAGGAAAAGGCAGATGAGCTAAATAGGTTCTTTTCGTCGGTTTACACAAGGGAGGTACCAGTGGTTGGGACACTGCAACATAATGGGGCTACACTACCTTCACTAAATAATTGGTTAACGCAGGAAGAAATACAAAAGAGGTTGGAGAAAATAAATGTTAATAAAGCCCCAGGTCCTGATGGAATACATCCAAGGGTACTGAGGGAGCTGGGTTCTGTAATAGCCAAACCATTATATCTAATCTTTAAAGACTCGCTCACTACAGGGTCTCTACCAGATGACTGGAGAAAAGCAGAGGTGATACCTATATTTAAGAAGGGATCTAGAGCAAATCCGGGGAATTATAGACCAGTGAGCCTCACTTCTGTAGTTGGGAAGCTTTTAGAAGGGTTAATAAGGGACAGAATACAAGAATATGTCTATTTGAACAGGATCATAGGTAGCAGTCAACATGGATTTATGAAGGAAAGGTCGTGTCAGACCAATCTAATTAGTTTTTATGAGGAGGTTAGTAGGAACTTGGATCAGGGCAACTCAGTGGATGTAGTCTTTTTAGATTTTTCAAAGGCATTTGATACAGTGCCACATGGAAGACTAGTGAGCAAACTAAGGGATACAGGAATTGCAGTAAATATCTGCTCATGGATCGAGAGCTGGCTAAAAGACAGGAAGCAAAGGGTTGTTGTAAATGGAACATACTCCGATTGGTCTAATGTGATAAGTGGGGTTCCTCAGGGCTCAGTATTGGGTCCTCTCCTTTTTAACATATTTATTAATGACATTGAAGTAGGACTCGAATGTAGTGTCTCCATTTTTGCTGATGACACTAAGTTGTGCAAGGTAATAAAATCAGATAATGATGTACTTTCCCTACAAAAGGATTTGCATAAATTAGAGAAATGGGCGGCTAAATGGCAGATGAGATTTAATACAAATAAATGTAAGGTTATGCATTTGGGAAGGAACAATAGCCAAGCAATCTATAATCTTAATGGAGCAAATCTAGGGGTATCAGATATTGAAAGGGATTTGGGAGTACTAGTGGACAACCACCTAGGTAACAGCGCTCAAAGCCAAGCAGCGGCTGCAAAGGCAAATAAAATATTAGCATGTATTAGGAAGGGTATAGAAGCCAGGGAAGAAGATATAATTCTGCCACTATACAAATCTCTAGTACGCCCTCATTTGGAATATGGAGTACAATTTTGGGCACCACCTCACAAAAAAGACATCTTAGAGCTGGAAAAAGTACAGAGAAGGGCTACAAAACTAATAAGGGGAATGGAGGGGCTAAGTTATGAAGAAAGACTAGCAAAATTAAACTTATTTTCGCTAGAAAAAAGGCGTCTAAGAGGAGATATGATTACGTTATTTAAATACATCCAGGGTCAATATAAGGCTTTGTCAAGTGAACTTTTTGTAGCAAGAGATTTTCAACTGACAAGAGGACATCCGTTGAGGTTAGAGGAAAAAAGATTTCACCTTAAACAAAGAAAAGGGTTCTTCACAGTTAGGGTGGTTAAACTGTGGAATTCTCTACCAAAGGAGGTGTTGACAGCGAATTCGATAGACAACTTCAAAAAGGGGTTAGATATATTTCTGAAAAAAGAGGGCATTCAAGGCTATCCTAGATAACAAGCAAGGAATATTGATCCAGGGAGAAATTTGATCGCCAGTTTCTGGGGTCAGGAAGGAATTTTGCTTTTTTTCCCCCTTATGAGACAATTGGCAAAGTTTCAATGGGGTTTTTTTTATGTTTGCCTTCCTCTGGATCAATTAACAATAATTAACAATTAACAATAATAATAAATAGTCCAAATTAAAAAGATCAATAGAGATCTAAAAAGGTTGAACTTGATGGACTAACTCTTTATTCATTCTCCAATACTATACTATTAATAATTATTTAATCAATAATTTAATTAATAACTAATCCGCATATTGCAGATCAGAGGAGATCTTAACAGGTTGAACTTGATGGACTGAAAGTCTTTTTTCAACCTTAATTACTATGTAACTATGTAACTATGTAACTATGTAAGTAAAGGCATCAGGTACATTGCAAAAGTTGCAAATGAACGTAAATTGTTCTCTCATTTGCTTTGGCATTTTACATAGTGCTGCTTCTTCCAGACACCTCTCCTATTCTGTATCATCAGCTATGAAGTTTTGATGTCTTGCAGCTAATAGGAAAGTATCATAAACTATGTAATTCACTGTGCGTAAATGTTCAAAACTTTGTGCACCGGGAACATGTAAAAGAGGTAATCTTAAACTGAAACTTTCAATGTTGTGGTATAATTTTAAGTGTATCTCTTCTTCGTTGTCGCCATAGACCATTTACAAATACATAGTGATATTGAATCTCAATATATAAAAATTGTCTGCCCTGCGTATCCTGGCAGTTTAATTTAAACCATGGAGTAAGTGTTGTATCTCAGTGTTCACTTTGAGCTAAGGCAGTTCTTTCATTGCCTGCAGTAAAGCAAACAAACTGACTGTGGCAAATGTACAGCTATACGATACACAGCATTTGACCGATCATGCATCTCCAATTTCAGAAGCCGCCACATTGCTTCAGGAGCATTGACATAGCGAGCATCTAAATAATTTGAAAGGTCGTCATGTAAAATTGGTTTTCCTTTTCGTTTGCAGCACCTTGCACAACAACAGTTGCTGCATTGTATCCTTTGCATATATATTTATACACATATTTGATGGATTTAATAGAAGTGCAAGCTTCCACGTGTGCATTGTACTTCATGAGCAAATGTGGATTATATGGAATGACAAATCTATTATCAACCTTTTGTCCACGGATAATAGCTGTTTGTCCTTGTCTACTTTTATATAAAGGGTATCCATCACAATTAGCATAAGTTTGCATTTGAAATTGTTTTGGAAATTGTTTTGTACATTTTTTATTTTCCATACATGGTGAATTCGGATTCATATCTCCACATGGCCCATGAATCATTCTGTGTGTAACAATCTCAAAAAGTTTTGAATATTTTTCTGGATCTGGCAATTCAGCAGTAATGACTGAATACACTCTCTCTGCAGTATTCAACTTATCCTTTTCCTGCAGGATTAACAGCATGTGAGCATGTGGCAGTCCTCTTTTTTTAAATGCAATGGTATAAACAAAAGCCACACATTTTCCAAATAACTGTGCTTTAGTTATATCATGTATTAACAAATTAAGTTTGATTTTGCATACTCTTGCCACTAAATCTGGTCGGTCAGAAGTAGTTTGTCCCAGATTCAAATTTTCCTTGATCTCTGACCATTGAGGATTACATGTGAATATAATGAACAAATCTGGTTTGCCAAATTTTGTGACAATAGCCATGGCATCATTATATCTTTCTCGCATATTGCGAGGAGATCCTTGGAAAGTGGATGGCAAAATAATTGCTCTTCCAGCTGGAATGTCTCTATTGGTAGCCAATTCAGTGACATAATCCATGAATCCACAATGCTGTTCTACTTGAAGCTTATTTTGTTTACATTTTATGAAATTTAGATTATTTGCTTCTACTTGTAGATTGGAATCAATAATCCATTGTTAAGTGAGTTTGCCCCCACTTAAAATTGGATTAAAAGAATCCCGAATAGCAGTTTGTGCCACTTTATATTGCAGCATAGAAATATTGCATCTAACACGAACTTTACTACTGGGATAACTTTGCAATTGTAATTTTGGTTCCCATCTAGGTTCACCATTTGGAAAGAAAATGGGATATGTCATTGGATCTAAATTACAATGTAATATATTTATGTTTATAAAAGGTTGTTCTTCATTGCGTGGATATATTCTAATATCCTGCTGAAAAGGTGGTTCACCATCTTTATTTTTAAAAACCATGGCAACCTCATTGACTGTTGGTAAATTATACCGTCTTTGATCAGTGTTGCAATCTCTTTTTAACACCATATTTACTCTTGGCATTGTCAATTGATGTCTTTGAGCATGTTCCTGTTGTTCGTTTTCAAGCTGTTCTAATTGTTTGAATGCTTAAGTGCATGGGTTGTTGGCCATAATTTTCTCCAACTGTTCAAAGACACTGTTTATTTTCTGGAAGCCTCATTCTTTGTTCAACAGCTTCCATTGTATCTAAGACGTATAAATGTGCAAATTTCCTTTGCTCTCCTTCTTGTGGGTTTAAATGTGAAGTTCGGTGGTAAATTTGTCCTTGAACTCTAAAACAGTAAGGACCATGTCCTGGGACATTTTCTGCTAATGTGGCACCCATTGAAGCAAATTAAATTGCGCTGTTATAAGAGATTATGTTTTTTTTTAAAATTGGTATAATTTGGAAATGTTGGATCGCTCATGATACTTTGTAAGTAATCTGGAAATGGGTGTCTTTGTGGAAGTCTTACCTTTCCTTTCTGACAACAACTAATGAAATGTCCGTCAGTTGGTCTTTCCTTTAGAAAATGATAGGCCCCACAAAACTAACAAACAACATTAAGTAATCCACAATAATGAGTGTCTACTTTTAGTGCTCCAATAAACACATTTTCATGCACTTCCTCAACATAGATATCACTACAACTTTCTATATCTACATTGGTGTCATGTGTCTGAACATTGGTGTCAATAGGCAATATAGTATGATCGGGCAATAGTTCACATACATGTTTTAGTTTACTTTTTTGTTTCTTTGAAGCCCCAGCACACTCACTTTGAGATTTCTTACTCATTTTTATTTTGTTTAAAAGTCTCTGGCAGTCTTCTTCTCTTAAGGGTTGGGAAGTTTCAGGTGACTGTGCATCTCTCCACCTTTGCTTCCTTTCCCTTGCCAATCTTCTTTTGAGTTCAATGTTGTCTTCTCCATTATCCGCCAGTGTAATCTATAATTGTAAATAGAGGTGTAAGTTTATTTTATTTTTTTGGTTTCTTTACATATTGTTTGTAGCTGGTTTCAATCTAAAAGATTAATTAAAGAATGCAAACATTTTAAAATCTTTTTCTTTTTTTACGATGCAATAAATGAAACCATTTTTGGAGTTTTTTATTGAAATACATTAAATAGCAAAGAACTGCACATATATATATTGAGCATTTTATTTTATTTTAGGACTACTGAATTATCAATTCATTACTAAATGAATATACGTTAGTGAATTAATCCAAAAATGAGATCAATGTTAAACTTAAAAAGTTACTTATATTGTCATAAAGAAGATCAAACATAAACAGCTATTATCAAAGTATTGATGTGTTCTAAAAGAATGTTCAATTTACTTAAAGATGCAATTAATGTAGATATGATGTCTATTTGCTGTTCTTTAAAATGTAATTACTTAAGCATATATATATATATCTTCCTCTTTTTTTTTTTCTTGTAATGACCAATTAAAATCTCCAAACCTCATTCATCTTCATTCTTTTTTTTTTTGCAAAATGACATCCTAAAAACCTCATTTATTTGCAAGTTGTTCCAAGCAATCTGGCACTATCTAAACACCTTTTTTATTTTTTATTAAAACTTTATTTTTGGATAGATGGTCATTCCCTAAAATGTTCATTTTAAATAATATGCTATGTGGTTATATCGCTCCCTATGAATTCCTAATATACTTTCCTGAATTAATAATTAAGTGTCATCAATCCCAAACCATAAGGACATGCTAAAATCATATACCTGTGAACTTGCTGTTCTTTGTGTACAAATCCTTGCAAATTCAGTTTCTGTCTTGAGTAAGGTAGAGAGATGAGTAATCTGTGAAATAATATGAAAATAAGTTTTAATCATTGAATTCCATTCCTTCTTGATTTAATGAACTCCACATATTTACATAGTTACATAGTTACATAGTAATTAAGGTTGAAAAAAGACTTTCAGTCCATCAAGTTCAACCTGTTAAGATCTCCTCTGATCTGCAATATGCGGATTAGTTATTAATTAAATTATTGATTAAATAATTATTAATAGTATAGTATTGGAGAATGAATAAAGAGTTAGTCCATCAAGTTCAACCTTTTTAGATCTCTATTGATCTTTTTAATTTGGACTATTTATTATTATTGTTAATTGTTAATTATTGTTAATTGATCCAGAGGAAGGCAAACATAAAAAAAAACCCCATTGAAACTTTGCCAATTGTCTCATAAGGGGAAAAAAAAGCAAAATTCCTTCCTGACCCCAGAAACTGGCGATCAAATTTCTCCCTGGATCAATATTCCTTGCTAGTTATCTAGGATAGCCTTGAATGCCCTCTTTATTCAGAAATATATCTAACCCTTTTTTAAGTTGTCTATCGAATTCGCTGTCACCACCTCCTTTGGTAGAGAATTCCACAGTTTAACCACCCTAACTGTGAAGAACCCTTTTCTTTGTTTAAGGTGAAATCTTTTTTCCTCTAACCTCAACGGATGTCCTCTTGTCAGTTGAAAATCTCTTGCTACAAAAAGTTCACTTGACAAAGCCTTATATTGACCCTGGATGTATTTAAATAACGTAATCATATCTCCTCTTAGACGCCTTTTTTCTAGCGAAAATAAGTTTAATTTTGCTAGTCTTTCTTCATAACTTAGCCCCTCCATTCCCCTTATTAGTTTTGTAGCCCTTCTCTGTACTTTTTCCAGCTCTAAAATGTCTTTTTTGTGAGGTGGTGCCCAAAATTGTACTCCATATTCCAAATAAGGGCGTACTAGAGATTTGTATAGTGGCAGAATTATATCTTCTTCCCTGGCTTCTATACCCTTCCTAATACATGCTAATATTTTATTTGCCTTTGCAGCCGCTGCTTGGCTTTGAGCGCTGTTACCTAGGTGGTTGTCCACTAGTACTCCCAAATCCCTTTCAATATCTGATACCCCTAGATTTGCTCCATTAAGATTATAGATTGCTTGGCTATTGTTCCTTCCCAAATGCATAACCTTACATTTATTTGTATTAAATCTCATCTGCCATTTAGCCGCCCATTTCTCTAATTTATGCAAATCCTTTTGTAGGGAAAGTACATCATTATCTGATTTTATTACCTTGCACAACTTAGTGTCATCAGCAAAAATGGAGACACTACATTCGAGTCCTACTTCAATGTCATTAATAAATATGTTAAAAAGGAGAGGACCCAATACTGAGCCCTGAGGAACCCCACTTATCACATTAGACCAATCGGAGTATGTTCCATTTACAACAACCCTTTGCTTCCTGTCTTTTAGCCAGCTCTCGATCCATGAGCAGATATTTACTGCAATTCCTGTATCCCTTAGTTTGCTCACTAGTCTTCCATGTGGCACTGTATCAAATGCCTTTGAAAAATCTAAAAAGACTACATCCACTGAGTTGCCCTGATCCAAGTTCCTACTAACCTCCTCATAAAAACTAATTAGATTGGTCTGACACGACCTTTCCTTCATAAATCCATGTTGACTGCTGCCTATGATCCTGTTCAAATAGACATATTCTTGTATTCTGTCCCTTATTAACCCTTCTAAAAGCTTCCCAACTACAGAAGTGAGGCTCACTGGTCTATAATTCCCCGGATTTGCTCTAGATCCCTTCTTAAATATAGGTATCACCTCTGCTTTCTCCAGTCATCTGGTAGAGACCCTGTAGAGAGCGAGTCATTAAAGATTAGATATAATGGTTTGGCTATTACAGAACCCAGCTCCCTCAGTAACCTTGGATGTATTCCATCAGGACCTGGGGCTTTATTAACATTTATTTTCTCCAACCTCTTTTGTATTTCTTCCTGCGTTAACCAATTATTTAGTGAAGGTAGTGTAGCCCCATTATGTTGCAGTGTCCCAACCACTGGTACCTCCCTTGTGTAAACCGACGAAAAGAACCTATTTAGCTCATCTGCCTTTTCCTGGTCACTAATTATCAGATGGCCTGTGTCACATTGTAATGGTCCTATCGATTCCTTCCTGGCCTTCTTCCCATTAATATATTTATAAAATATTTTAGGGTTAGTCTTACTTTCCATTGCAACTGACTTCTCATTTTCTATTTTAGCCAGTCTAATAGCCCTTTTGCAAGCCTTGTTGATTTCCTTATAGTCACATAAAGATGCCTCTGTTCCCTCCTTCTTGCATAATTTAAATGCATATTTCTTTTTCCTCATCATGATCTTTAAGTCATTGTTAAGCCACATGGGATGTGATTTACTCCTATTTATTTTATTTCCACATGGTACATGCTGATGAGTATGTTTATTTAGTAAGGATTTGAATGTTGTCCATTTATTTTCAGTATTCTTCCCTGTAAGTTCTTTGTCCCAGTCTATATGTTGTATTGCTGCCCGTAGCCCATTAAAGTTAGCCCTTTTAAAATTTAGAGTTTTTGTTGGCCCCTTACAACTCTGTTTTTTGTATTCAATCTCAAATGAGACTGTGTTGTGATCACTGTTCCCCAAGGGTTCCCCTATTTTTACATTTGATATTATATCAATATTACTTGTGATGACTAAATCCAAGATGGCCCCATTTCTAGTAGGTTCTTGTATTACCTGGGCTAGATAATGATCCCTGAGTGTACTCAAGAACCTGCTCCCCTTAGCTGAGCTGCTGGTCTCGTTTATCCAGTTTATATCAGGGTAATTAAAGTCTCCCATTATTAGAACTTGCCCATGCTTAGCTGCATTTCCAATCTGTAACAATAATTGTATTTCCTCACTTTCAGCTATATTTGGGGGTTTATAGCATACTCCCACCAATATGCATTTAGAATTAGCTCCTCCACTATTTAGCTCAACCCACAAGAATTCAATGATGCCTTTAGTGCCAGCATAAATATCTTCTCTAACTATAGGCTTAAATTCAGGCTTAACATAAAGACAGATCCCTCCTCCTCTTTTACCATTTTCCCTATCTTTCCTAAATAGGTTATAACCATCCAGATTAACAGTCCAGTCATGAGATTCATCCCACCATGTTTCCGTAATGCCTATTAAGCCCCATTTTTCTTGTACTGCTAATATTTCTAGCTCATCCATTTTCCCAGGCAAACTTCTTGCGTTTGCAATCATACACTTTATGTTGCTATGGCTCTGCTGATGTGAAGTGCCTGCCACTGTATTTGAGGCCCCTATTAATATCTCCCTACTTTCTATTGTAACCCTCCCCCCTTCTCCTCCCCCATGGGTAAATAATTCATCCCTTTCCCTCTCTACCCTATTTACCCCAATACTTCTATATAGTCCCTCCCCCCCACCTACAAGTTTAAAAACTCCCCCAGCCGTTCTACCATCCTATTCCCTAGCACAAAAGCACCCTCATCATTAAGGTGCAATCCATCCCTGCTATAGAGATTGTACCCAAGTGAGAAGTCAGCCCAGTGCTCTAAAAACCCAAAACCCTCTGCACTGCACCACTTTTTTAGCCACGCATTAACCTCCCTAAGCTCCTTCTGCCTCCCTGGGCTAGCACGTGGCACTGGTAGTATCTCAGAAAATACTACCTTGGAGGTCCTTGCTTTAAGCTTATTCCCTAATTCTCTAAAATCATTCTTTAGGACGCTCCATCTTCCACTAACTTTGTCATTGGTACCAATGTGTACCAAGACCGCCGGTTCATTACCAGCCCCTCCCAATAATTTATCCACCCGATCCACAACATGCCGAACCCGAGCACCCGGGAGACAGCAAACTGTTCGATTGCTGGGATCTGGGTGACAAATTACCCTGTCTACCTTCCTAATAATAGAGTCCCCTACCACCAAAACATGTCTGTTGCTCTACCTATTCTGCCCTCCCTCTTCTCCAGTAGAGCTGTTCGCCCGGCTGTTAGAGGGAACAGCTCTATCTGGCATTGCCATTCCTGAATGGACATCGCCAACAGTTTCACTCAATCTGGCAAATCTGTTGTTGTTTGCCAACTCAGAACTGGCCTGCCTCCTCCTGTACCCTCTGATTCCCCTTCTAACTGTAACCCAGCTCCCTCCCTGGCCATCCTCACTAGCCCCAGCTCCTCCCTCCATACTAGGCCCAGCTAAACTGTGCTCCGTGAGCACCAACTCCCTTTCCAGTGGAGCAATATCACTAAGTGCTGCAATTCTCCTCTCCAGATCTTCAATTTGAGCTTCCAAAGAGGCAACATGCTCACACCTGTCACAGAGGTATGGACCCTGGATCATCTGTTCCAGTAGTGCATACATTTGACAGGATGTACACTGAATAAGGTTGCCACTGGACTGACTCATAATTATTATTATTGTCTACGAAATTTCAGTGGGAAAAATAAAGAATATAATATAATATATTTATATAAAGTTTTCCTCCTTTGCACTATAAATCTGCCCTCACTTTTCTTTGAAGGCCCTCCTTTTATTTAAACTCCTAGGCTTTTACTAGATACAACATATAAAAGCATATTCCTCAATGTATTGTTAAATCAAACCTTTTTTTTGTAATGATTACTAATTTTTTTTTTTTTTGCTCTACAAATATAATTTATTATTTACCTGTCAAGATTATCCTTATGCTGTTGAATGCCTGCAAATGTCACTCTCTGTGTTCAGTCAGCTGCAGGTACGCTGAAACTGTCCAATAAGATAAAAATAATTTGTAATATTTTGCTTCATCCCTCAGTCAATCAGCAGCAACACAGATATTAGCATAGATGGAAAACAAAAAAGCAATACTCATCAATGTATTGTTAAACAAAAAACATTTTCTTGGTCCTGATTATTAATTATTAATTAATTAATCTATTAATATGCATTAATTAATCAATAACTGTCATCAATCCCAACTAAGAAGACTTAAATCCTGACAAGAACATAATTTAATGATATACCTAAAGGTGCTGTTTATGTTGTTGAAAGGCTGCAAAAGTCACTCTGTGTTGATTCAGCTGCAGCGTCACTGAAACTGTCAAAAAAAATTGAAAGCATTTGTAATATTTGAATTAATCCCTATTAGGCAATCTGCATCATCACAGATATGTCAGTGCATCTTAAAATATACATTTTGTTTTTGGTCCCTTTTTTTTTCCATTTTTTAACCTTAGTAATTACAAATTCATAAATTCATGTACATTAATAATCAATTAATCACTGACTAAATATATTCTAAAGATGTAAGCATTAATATATTCCTAAACTAAAGGCATTGTAAAATGTTTTTTTTTCCATTTATAATGATTACTAATAATTAATTAATTACATAATGTACATCAATAATGAATGAATCAATGTGTAAATGTCTTTGTAATTTGTTTGCATTAATCATGTATTAATAAACGTTAACCTTTTTTTTTCTTAATGATTACTAATTCATAATTAATTAAAGTACATTATTAATTAATTATTCAATGAATTAATATCTTACAAACAGGTAAGCATGAAATTATTGCTGAACTAAATCAAGCGTCAATTCTTGTTTCCTCAACAAAAAAAGTTTAATTAATAATGAATGAATGAATTATTTATTAATGATTATTAATATACTGTACCTTTTTTAATTTAATATTCATCAATCAGTATCCTGAAGAGCTAACAATCTCTTTTGATTTTCCGGCAGCAGAAAATGTCCAGTCAGACTGTCATCACCTGAGGAGAAAGTGTCAGTTCTGTGTCGTGTGCCCTATGCCTAGGTTTGATGTTATCTATCAGTAATCACATACTTCCTACAATGAAATCTTTTCTAGACAAGACAGGTGTAACAGATGTCGGCTGAGTGCCATAATATTATGAGTGAAATGCTTTGAATAGACGTGTAACGTGGGGGAAAAAAGCTCCCGCTGCCAATTTTATGGTAAAACGCAAAATACTCTGCTGGAATAGAATAGCCATATAATCATTATCACATATTATAATTGTCTAACTATGAGACGTTGTCATGCTGTTTGCGTGGTGCGTACAACTTAACGATAAGCGCCACAGGCGCTCATCGCGGCAAGCCTTGTGTAGCAAGGCGAGCCGTTAAGCTCGGAGCACTTAGGCAATGAGCGCCAAAGGCGCTCATTGCCAGCAAGCCTTGCATAGCGAGGTGAGAAGTTAAATTCAGTGCACTTAGCAGGACTTAGTAAAAAAAAATTACAAGACGCGGGACTACACGACCCCTGGCCGCGCAAAACACTGAAAACCGCGTAGCACTTTACACATCACACTACGACCTACAAGATACACTATTAGAAAAGCAGGAAAATGCTCACGAGACGTGTACCATTACGACTATACAATGCTGCTTTACACAATAAACCAACGGCTTTACGTCGGGCATGCAGCCTTTTTAGAATGCACAATTCAAACATTCATTACACTTTATAAGCAGGGCACTAAAACTCACAATGTATATTGTAGGCAGACGCAAAATACAAACAGATTGTTAGCTCTTCAGCCTATTGTTCGCTGGATATATTAATTAAATAAATAATTAAAGTATATTAATTTATTGCAGAAATAATTAATTATTACTTAATTAATTAATTGAATAAATCATTAATTATTAATAAACTACATATACATAGAAATATATTTCTCTCTCAGAGGACCAAAAGTAGACGACATGAGAGGCTGGCGATGAGCGGCGAAGACGCTCAGCGCAAGCCTCGCAATGAGCGTCGAAGGTCCTGAGGCTCGCAATGAGCGCCGAAGGTCCTCATAGTACAAAACAGTTTCAATTATGTCACAGGGGTTATGACAGTCCAAAACCTAGGCCAAGTCGTGACCATGTTCTCTAGGAATAATGAGAAGACAATTATCATCAAGATAATCCACCATACACTGAATGAGGAGATCTCACATTACATAATTTACAAAGTGATGAAAAGTTGGCATTGCAGATCTCAAGTGGCATAACTAAATATTTAAAATGAACATAGCAAGTTCTGAAAATAGTCTTCCAGTCACCCCCCTTCCTGATTCTAACTACATTATATGCTCCCCGACGATCCAACTTGAAAAACCCAGTGGCTTCCCTTAAATGATCAGACAGTTCTGGGATCAAAGATAAGAAAGAGTGATTTTAATGGTGATGGCATTAAGCTCTCAGCAATCAATAGTACACTAGATTGCAGACTTGCTCCATGGTCTAACTATAAAATAATATGTAATATTCATTTGATCTATTTGGCTATAAATCTAAAATTAAAACCAAAAACAGCCACTTCTCTTTTATGTCAGGATCTAAACTATTCTTATTAGCTGCAGGTGCCCATTAGCTCTTAGCCTAACAAAAATGAATGGGTAATGTAATTCTCTGGATAAAGATATAATACTGTATGTGTCTTATATGTTCAAGGTAAAACATCTGCATGTTGATAAGCCTATAAGATCATCTCCTATTTTAATATTGTTTTGATAAACTCAGAAATATATGTGGATTATACAAAATTAATAACCTCTCATAAAAAAATGCCAAAAGGCATGGATATATGTATTTACAGTGATTAATAGGAGAACCATCACATAACAAATAAAGTAGAAGGTGATATGATCTTTTTTATTTCCAAATGTCCTGATAATCCAGCAGCAAAGCACTCACCAGAAGTCAAATAACATGAATCCTTCAGAGAATCAACCAGAGTACAAAGCAGTAGTACAAAGAATAATAACTGAGCACTGTGCTATATTTCTTGGTTCCAGCAACAAATAATAAATGGACCGGATCCATGCAGCAACCCGAATTGAGTTGGTGTTACTTTGACATCAACAGTGCTTGGATCACACTATGCAAAATCTGTATCTCCAAACCACAAAATGCCTCTGCACCTAATTCAACACTATTCTAGGTAGTAAGGGGAAACCAAATTTAACACTACCTCATTTAACACTGATTCACTGTTAAGCTGTTTTTTTCTGACTCATCCCCCATTCCAGATAATACAGTTTTTGCCCAACTCATCCATGATTAACACTGATTTGATGCTTGTATATCACTCCAAAACACCAAGAGCCATAAAAAGGAATTTTAAGGCTGAGTTAACCTATGTTAAAATTGACCCGTTTAACACTGTTTCATTTAGCACTTGGTTTTCTAGTAATGCATCTACAGAGTTAAAAGGGGTATGCCTGTATTTGCAAGTGGTTAACACAGTGTGGGTGCACTCTCGGATGGTGAGCTACAGAAAGAGCGCTCAGAGCTATAGAATAGACTAGCGACTTGCCCGTCAAAAAATGACGGCAATGTTATGTATATGTTTGTCAAGTTGTTTAGTTATTAACATATATTTTTGACACTTGTAAGTATTTTAATATGAACGTGTATTTTTGTAAAATGTTGATGTAATGGTTTTTTAAAATGTAATTAGTATCTGAAGAATTGTTAACTTGAATATACATTGAATGAATAGGAAAGCCAAAAGTAAAAAGCCTTTTTTAAACGTTGCAAATTTTAACATGAAGTTTAAAATATATGTAAGCAATAACCATCAAAGTATATATTTTTAAACTTGAACTTTATTTTTTATGTAAGTTTAGAAGTTGACAAAACATTGGTATAATTTTGAACATTATAAACAGGAACATAGTGAATACATTTTGTAAAGTAATTTTTTATTAAAAGTATTAACATTTGAATGTAAAAACAATTGACATTTAAATTAATCAGTATTAAAATTCAATTTCTATCACAATAATTGTTAACTTGAATATACATTGAATGTAGAGGAAGGCATACAGTCAAACTCTTCTTAAAACGTACGTAATTAAACTAATTTATTACTGAGCACATAAATTGGCGATAAACATTAATGTAGGTAGTAATCTTAAGATAACAGACAATATTTACATTGTGACTTAAAAGGTGCTTGACCTCTTAACATCCACTTTGTAATATGTTGAATGAAATAACTTCAAAATATATTTTTTAAACTTGGAACATTAGAAACATTAACATAGTGACTTAACATTTTAACATAATTTTTACTAACAATGCAAGGCAAGTATTTTGTGAGGCGAATCATTCATAAACATGACTTCCATTAATTATGACTGAATTAAACAACCAATTGTTATGTATTTTGCAATGCTTTTAAAAAATCTTGGCACCTTTAATTAGTATCCTTCAAAGTTATAGTACTTCATAGTAGACAATGTTTTTAGTAAAAATACGTCCATCTTCTAATAAATCACCTTGACTTTCATTGTTTTCAATGTAAACTTTAATTGCCTGTGGATTTTTGCACCTTGACAACGCAACGTACAATTGACCATGTGCAAAAACTGGTTCTTCCAAGAAAATACCCACAGATTTGAAAGTTTGACCTTGTGATTTATTAATGGTCATGGCAAATGCCATAATAATGGGAAATTGTCTTCTTTGAAGTATAAAAGGGAGACTACTTTCACTTGGTGCTAAATCTATTCTTGGTATGAAAACTCTCTCTCCTCTATGGGTCCCAGTTAAAATTTCAGCATCTATAAAATGGTCCTTTAATTGTTGAACAATTAATCTTGTGCCATTGCATAGGCCTTTTTTGGGATTCATATTTCGCAGTAACATGATAATTGCACCTTTCTTTAGCTGCAAAATATGTGGTGGCATTCCAGAAGGAGTTAAAGAGTTTATGAATTCAGTGGAAAAGTTAGCCTGACTTTCATTGTCATCAGCAAGTACAGAATCAGCACTGTGATAATTTCTTTGTGGTGCATAAATTTTTTTTAAGATTTTATTATTGAGGATTAATGCATCTTTATTTTTACACGTCAGTATGACTTGGTTGGCAAGCTCGGAATATTCTTCGTTATTTATGCTCCCTTCAAATATAGCCGATATAATATCTTGTTGACAAATCATATGAGGTGGGATCTCTACAGTGTCGTCAGGTAAATTTAGTATTTTTTCTGTTCTGCCTTCTCCAATTTTAATAAGCCAATCATTGAAATCAGTTTGGCCTTCTGATCTCATATTTTGTTGCAGTTGAAGATGGGTAAAATGTTTCCATACTGTACTTGACTTTATACATGTTTCGATAATGTCAGTTCGATTTCCATGTACAACAACAGGTAATGTTTGTCTAAAATCGCCACCCAACAACATTACCTTTCCACCAAATGGAAAAATATTATCCATGACTTCACGAAGCAAACGGTCAATACATTGGAGGGCATAGCATGACATCATTGTGGCCTCATCTATTATAATTAATTTACATTTCTTCAATTTCTTTGCTTGTAAGGATGTCATGCGAATATCTGACACAGAATTTTCTAAAATAGGCACTGGCAGTTTAAATCCACTATGAACAGTTCTTCCACCTTCTAATAAAAGTGCAGCAATTCCAGTAGTGGCAAACGCCATTGCTATTTTTCCTTGTGCTCGTACTGAACTCATTAATAAATTGTACAAATATGTTTTTCCTGATCCGCCAGGTCCATCAAGATAGAAATAACGCTCTGTCACCATGTCATCATCTATAGCATTTTTAATGGCATGAAATGCTTGCAATTGTAGTGTATTTAAAGTTGCAAGTCTTTCTTCTGTTCTTTCTGCTTGTAGTTGAATGTCATAGTCTTCAAAGTTAATGTCATCTATAAGACCTGGATCAGGCAAATTAAAACTTGCACAACTTAATCCATGAGTTAAAAAGACTTCTTGGATTTCCATTAACGCTTTTAAGTGTGCAATGGGTTCATTGTATCGTCGCATAAAGTCTTCAGCCATATTACTTTTAAAAGTCTCCCACAAAGCTAATGCATTTGGAGCATTTGAGAAGATACAAATAAAAGCAAATTGTTCTCTCATCTGTCGTGGCATTTGACATTGTGCTGCTTCTTCTAAGCATCTTTCCCACTCTGTATCATCAGCGAGTAAGTTTCTATGTCTTGCAGCTAAATGGAAGGATTCATATACAATGTCATTAACAGTTCTTAAGTGTTCAAAACTTTGTGCTCCAGGAACATTTAAAAGTAATATCCGTAAGCAAAAACGTTCAACATCTCTTGGACTGACTGTGTAAATTCTTGGAATAATTTTATTGCCTCTGGTTTTTCTTGGTCTCCATAATCCATTCACAAAAACATAGTGATATGGAATTTCAATATATAAGTATTGTGTTGCTTCAGCATCAGTGGAATTTAATGCAAACCATGCAGTTAGTGTAGTGTGACGATCTTCACTTTGGGCCAATGCATTCATTTCATTTCCAGCATGGAAATAGACTAAATGTCGTTGTGGCAAATGTACTGCTAACCTATATACTGCATGTGATCTATCATGCATTTCAAATTTTAAAAGCCGCCACATAGCTTCTGGCGCACTGACATAGCGAGCATCTACATGAGATGCAAGTTCATCATGTACTAACTCACTACTTTCAGGGTTGTCTGCACTTTTGACGACTACAGTAGCTGCATCGTAACCTTTGTAAATATATTTATAGACATATTTAATTGATTTGATGGAAGTGCAGGCTTCTACGTTGATGTGGGCGTTGTACTTCATGAGTAAATGTGGATTGTAGGGTACTACATATCTATTGTCCACTTTTTTCCCACGAATAATGGCACTATCTCCTTCTCTTCTTTTATAAAGTGGATATCCATCACAATTGGCATAGGTTTTGTCTCTATAATCTTTGGGAAATTCTTTGGAACATTTATTATTTTCCATACATGGTGATTGTGGATTAAGGTCACCACAGGGTCCATGAATCATGCGATGAGTAACAATCTCATATAGTCTACCATATAGTTCTGGATCTGGTAGTTCAGCAACAATGACTGCATCCACTTTGTCTGAAGTATCTAATTTATCTTTTTCTTGAAGTATTATTAGAAGATGTGCATGTGGAAGGCCTCTTTTTTGAAATTCAATGGTATATACATAAGCAAGACATTTGCCAAATAACTGATTTATAGTGAAGTCACGTATTAATTCATTTAATTTAATCTTAAAAACTCTGGCTACTAAATCTGGTCGATCTGAAGCAGTTTGTCCAAGAAGTAGATTTAGTGTAATTTCTGGCCATTGTGGATTACATGTAAATGTCACAAATAAATCGGGTTTGCCAAATTTTGTCACAATAGCCATAGCATCATTGTATCTTTCTCTCATATTCCGAGGAGATCCTTGAAAGGAAGATGGTAAAATGATGGCTTTGCCAGCTGTCATGTCTCTGCTTGTAGCCACGTCAGCAACATAGTCCATGAGTCCAGAATATTGTTCTACACGGAGTTTATCTTGTTGATATTTGATAAAGTTTAAATTATTTGCCTCAACTTGCAAATATGAATCAATAATCCATTGTTGTGTTAGTTTCCCACCACATAAAATTGGATTAAATACATTGCGAATGGCAATTTGAGCTACTTTAAATTCAAGCATAGAAACATTATTTCGGATTCTGGCTTTAGCATTTGGGTAACTGGGAAGAGTTAATTTCGGTTGCCAACCTGCTTCTCCGTGTGGGAAAAAGATGGGATATGTCATTGGATCTAAATTTGGACTTAAGATACTCATATTAATAAACGGTTGGTCCTCATTTCTAGGATATATTCGTATGTCTCTTTGAAATGGTGGTTCTCCTTCATCATTGTGAAACACCATTGCAACCTCATTTGTTGTTGGCAAGTTATAACGACGTTTATCAGTATGTCTGTCTCTTTTAAGCACCATATTAACCTTCGGCATTGGTAATTGATGTGTTTGTGAATGAAGTAGTTGTTCATTTTCTACTTCTGCCAATTTTTTATAAGCTTTACTGTAGGGATTGTTGTCCATAATGTTATTTAGCTCTATGAAAACAGTGGGTAAGCATTTTTTATTTTCTTCCATCTGCATACGTTGGTCAACAGCTTCCATTGTATCTAGGACATATAGTTGAGCGAATTTTCTTTTATTTCCTTCCTCTGGATGTAAATGGGAAGTGCGATGATAAATTTGTCCTTGGACTTTAAAACAGTAAGGACCATGTCCTGGTACATTAGCAGCTAATGTTGCCCCCATGGATGCAAAGGATATGGCACTATTGTAGGATCTTATGTTTGTCTTAAAATTTTTGTAGTTTGGAAAAGTAGGTTCAGTCATAATATTTTGTAAATAAATTGGAAATTCTTTCCTTTCTGGAAGTTTGAACTTGCCTTTTTGACAACAACTAATAAATTGTCCATCTCTGGGTCTCTCCTGTTTAAAATAATAAGCCTCACAAAACTGACATTGAGTAGTCATGTCCCCACAACTATGAACCTCTACTGCTAAAGACTTGAGTAGAGGACAATTTGCAAAGCATATAGGATTTTGCCTTTCATATTCATCAGGTGAAATGTCATATAATGTTTCAACAACAGGTTCTAAATGTTTTGTTTTTTTCGTTGCTTTTCTTGGTATATGTTGTATTGTTTGAGGTAAAATGTCATCTAATGTTTCATGAAACGGTTCTAAATGCTTTGTTTTCTTTGTTGCTTTTTTTGGTATCTCTTGTCTTTTTTCTGGCAAAATGTCATCTGATGTTTGAGCAACAGGTTGTAAATGCTTTATTTTCTTTGTAGTTTTTTTTGACATATCTTTAATTTCTGCAAGTGACAGTCTTTTGCTTGCAATTCTTTTGCGTTCTTTTTCTCGTCGAATTTCCTTCTTCTCCGGTGTCTGCTGGCTGTCTGCTCTCTGTCGTCGTTCTCTAGCTTGGCGTCTTTTCTTTTCTTGTTTACTCTCATTATCAGCCATGTTAATCTGTTAAAATAAAATAATGTACCATTAGTTTATTTTGAGATGTTAAGTTGTTTTTCATGACATATAGTTATCAATAGTGTGTTAACATTTTATAGTTAATCAATTTCAATGCGTTCAATTGAATAAAAGTCTAAATAAGGGCATGAGATAATTATTTAAAGACATTTTCATTTATTAAACATGTATCCAAAAGCAAGTGTTTCAGTAACTAAAAAGGTATTTTAAAAAAGATGTTATGTCCTTATTTACAGCACTATTCAATTTGTCAAATGGCAATTAAATTAGGGTTTAGGACTGGAATGTTACAATGACAAATTATATAGATTCTGTGTTTTTAGACTTTTTTGGACTATGCCAATTTATTTTTTAAGTTTACATTGAAGTTTGTATTTATTGTTAAAGATTATTGGCCCTAAAAGACAAATAAGAGATAGATGATAGATATTACTTTTTATACTGTACCTTGGTTGAAGTTTGATTTCAAGCAAAATTCTTTGTTGGTCCTGTGTTGAAAGCCTTCGTCCGATGGTCTGGTCCTGTGTTGAAAGTCCTCGTCCGATGGTGTAGTCCTCTGTTGAAAGTCCTCGTCCTCTGGTGTGGTCCTCAGTTCCAACTCCTGTTCCGATGTTCTTGACGCAGTATCTGTTATAAAATAAAAATGAAAATGTTATGTTATTTGAATGTCTTTGTATGAATGAAAAAATGGCATTATTTCTGTGTTTTTCTACAATCCTTTTTGGTGCGCCACAATTTTGGTATGCTTCTGTAGGCTATTTTCTAAGGCTTATAGGTGGTTAAACATTAAAGAAGAATATTAATTAATTTTTCTATTTTTTTACTTGTTATACTGTACCTTGGTTGAAGTTTGATTTGAAGCAGAATCTTTGTTCGTCCTGTGTTGAAAGCCTTCGTCTGATGGTCTGGTCCTGTGTTGAAAGTCCTCGTCCAATCGTCTGGTCCTCTGTTGAAAGTCCTCGTCCGATGGTGTAGTCCTCTGTTGAAAGTCCTCGTCCAATGGTCTGGTCCTCTGTTGAAAGTCCTCGTCCGCTGGTGTGGTCCTCAGTTGAAACTCCTGGTCCGATGTTCTTGACGCAGTATCTGATATGAAATAAAAATGAAAATGTAATATTATTTTAATGTATTTGTATGAAGTAAAAAATGACATTATTTCTTTGTTTTTCTAGAATCCCGTTTGGTGTCCACCACTTTTGGTATGCTTATTTAGGCCTTTTTCTAAGGCTTATAGATTGTTAAACATAAAATAAGTATCTAAATGTACTTTGGTATGTGTTTGTGTGAGTTTTCATACAATCCTGTTTGGTGCGCACCACTGTTGGTATGCTTATTTAGGCTTCTTTCTAAGGCTTATAGGTTGTTAAACATAAAATAAGAATGTAAAAGTAGTTTGCTATGTGTTTGTGTGAGTTTTCATACAATCCTGTTTGGTGCGCACCACTGTTGGTATGCTTATTTAGGCTTCTTTCTAAGGCTTATAGGTTGTTAAACATAAAATAAGAATGTAAAAGTAGTTTGCTATGTGTTTGTGTGAGTTTTCATACAATCCTGTTTGGTGCGCACCACTGTTGGTATGCTTATTTAGGCTTCTTTGTAAGGCTTATAGGTTGTTAAACATTAAATAAGAATCTAAATGTAGTTTGCTATGTGTTTGTGTGAGTTTTCATACAATCCTGTTTGGTGCGCACCACTGTTGGTATGCTTATTTATGCTTCTTTCTAAGGCTTATAGGTTGTTAAACATTAAATAAGAATCTAAATGTAGTTTACTATGTGTTTGTGTGAGTTTTCATACAATCCTGTTTGGTGCGCACCACTGTTGGTATGCTTATTTAGGCTTCTTTCTAAGGCTTATAGGTTGTTAAACATAAAATAAGAATGTAAAAGTAGTTTGCTATGTGTTTGTGTGAGTTTTCATACAATCCTGTTTGGTGCGCACCACTGTTGGTATGCTTATTTAGGCTTCTTTCTAAGGCTTATAGGTTGTTAAACATAAAATAAGAATGTAAAAGTAGTTTGCTATGTGTTTGTGTGAGTTTTCATACAATCCTGTTTGGTGCGCACCACTGTTGGTATGCTTATTTAGGCTTCTTTGTAAGGCTTATAGGTTGTTAAACATTAAATAAGAATCTAAATGTAGTTTGCTATGTGTTTGTGTGAGTTTTCATACAATCCTGTTTGATGCGCACCACTGTTGGTATGCTTATTTAGGCTTCTTTCTAAGGCTTATAGGTTGTTAAACATAAAATAAGAATGTAAAAGTAGTTTGCTATGTGTTTGTGTGAGTTTTCATACAATCCTGTTTGGTGGGCACCAATGTTGGTATGCTTATTTATGCTTCTTTCTAAGGCTTATAGGTTGTTAAACATTAAATAAACATCTAAATGTAGTTTGCTATGTGTTTGTGTGAGTTTTCATACAATCCTGTTTGGTGGGCACCAATGTTGGTATGCTTATTTAGGCTTCTTTCTAAGGCTTATAGGTTGTTAAACATTAAATAAGAATCTAAATGTAGTTTGCTATGTGTTTGTGTGAGTTTTCATACAATCCTGTTTGTTGGGCACCAATGTTGGTATGCTTATTTAGGCTTCTTTCTAAGGCTTATAGGTTGTTAAACATTAAATAAGAATCTAAATGTAGTTTGCTATGTGTTTGTGTGAGTTTTCATACAATCCTGTTTGTTGGGCACCAATGTTGGTATGCTTATTTAGGCTTCTTTCTAAGGCTTATAGGTTGTTAAACATTAAATAAGAATCTAAATGTAGTTTGCTATGTGTTTGTGTGAGTTTTCATACAATCCTGTTTGGTGCGCACCACTGTTGGTATGCTTATTTAGGCTTCTTTCTAAGGCTTATAGGTTGTTAAACATAAAATAAGAATGTAAAAGTAGTTTGCTATGTGTTTGTGTGAGTTTTCATACAATCCTGTTTGATGCGCACCGCTGATGGTATGCTTATTAATGTTGTTTTGTAATGCTAATAGGTTGTTAAACATAAAATAAGAATCAAAATGTAGTTTGCTATGTGTTTGTGTGAGTTTTCATACAATCCTATTTGGTGGGCACCAATGTTGGTATGCTTATTTAGGCTTCTTTCTAAGGCTTATAGGTTGTTAAACATAAAATAAGAATCTAAATGTAGTTTGCTATGTGTTTGTGTGAGTTTTCATACAATCCTGTTTGATGCGCACCACTGTTGGTATGCTTATTAATGTAGTTTTGTAATGCTAATAGGTTGTTAAACATAAAATAAGAATCTAAATGTAGTTTGCTATGTGTTTGTGTGAGTTTTCATACAATCCTGTTTGATGCGCACCACTGTTGGTATGCTTATTAATGTAGTTTTGTAATGCTAATAGGTTGTTAAACATAAAATAAGAATGTAAATGTAGTTTGTTATGTGTTTGTGTGAGTTTTCATACAATCCTATTTGGTGGGCACCAATGTTGGTATGCTTATTTAGGCTTCTTTCTAAGGCTTATAGATTGTTAAACATTAAAATAAGAATGTAAATGTAAATCCTGTTTGATGGGCACCACTTTTGTTATACTTATGTAGTGTTT
Source organism: Discoglossus pictus (assembly GCA_027410445.1). Taxonomy (NCBI): domain Eukaryota; kingdom Metazoa; phylum Chordata; class Amphibia; order Anura; family Alytidae; genus Discoglossus; species Discoglossus pictus. The sequence goes on from CM050174.1 coordinate 51,091,342, forward strand.
TTTCTAATGGTTATACATTGTTAAACAATCACATTTGAATGAGGCCCTCGGCCATTAAACATATTTAGGTCCTGAATCAATTGCGTTTTGACCAATTGAATAGGGCTCTATATAAGCACATAAAATATTTTTTGACAGAAGTTTTTAGTTAGTGAAGACCTATTATGTGCTTATATAAAGCCCTATTCAATTAGCCAACTCACAATTGAATAAGGCTCATGGTTCGGTTCTTTTTTATACTTAAATACTTTACCTTGATTGAAGTGTGGAATGACAGAGGGTCCCCTCCTGCCAATCTTAATCCGCCGGTCTTCTTGTAGTGTCTGTTTGAAAAATAAAGTGAAATAGTGAATTATAGAATTTTTTATTTGTATTTAACAAACCATGGCCTTTTCAGCATTTAAAGTATTTTTGTATCTTACCTCTTGTTCTTTGTTGGTGTTCTTTAAAAGGGATTGTGCTTCACAGTGTACGGTGCAAATTGTTGAAAGACGCTGTTGATGCAGAGTCTGTTTGAATATTTAAAAAAGTAGAAAGATTGAGTTTTAGGTGATCTATTGAATTGCAGTAAATTAATTTCATTGAATTATACTTCTGTAATTAATTTGAATTAACATTATTTTTTGGTGGGTGCTACACACATATGTCACATACATGAAGCACATTTCCATAGTTGAAAGTAATTTTTTTGTGTGCGTGTGACATATCAGTATACATGAATCATATTTTAATTGTTAAATTAACCTTATTTTTATTTTTGGCCAACATACATAAATGTGTGTGTGACATGTGACTATAGATGATATACACATATATGTGCGTGTCACATATCAGTATACATGACTCATATTTTAATAGTATTTTAATAGTCCCAACTTATTTTTTTGTAATGTAATTTAAATGTAGTTGTTTAATTAGTTTGTTGCAGGGGCAATACACATAAATGTGCATGTGACATGTCACTATACATTATACGCATAAATGTGCGTGTCACTTGTCAGTATACATTATACGCCTAAATGTGCGTGTCACTTGTCAGTATACATTAGACGCATAAATGTGCGTGTCACTTGTCACTATACATTATACACATAAATGTGCGTGTCACTTGTCAGTATACATTATACGCATATATGTGCGTGTCACTTGTCAGTATACATAAACCTCTTTGTCTTCTTTAATTTTTTTTTTTTATGTCCTGTCTTGAAAATAAGTAATATATTATAGCTTACCTCTCAGTTGTAATTTGCACAATGTAAAGTAGTAAATTAGGAAAGAATTATCTTCTCAAGTTTGAGCAGCAGTTATGTCTGAAGTCACTCTGTTCATCACCTGAGGAGAAATGTATTTTTCTCTGTCAAATAGACAGTATTTATAAACTTGTAGAACATTCTGGAAAGTTAGACCGTTAGAACGTAATACGCATGCGCTATTTGCGTTCCAGCTTACAATTTGCGTTCCATCCGCCATTTTGTGCGTAGTAGTGTTTAAAATGGTGTTTAATATGAGTGTGATCCGTTCCGCATAGTATGTGTTTCATTATTGCGAGTAAGTGTAGTGTAGTTACGTCTGGAGCCTCGTTTTCGTTTTGTTCGGCGGCCATTTTTTCTCTCGCTTAGCCGATTTTCGGTCGTTTAAACTGTTTGTTTTCACTTAAATGGACGTGTAAATGAACTTTTGGAGGTGCCGGATGCCCCCCCGTGCTGTAAGTAAGCTTTTTATGTGTTTGTTGTGTTTATTTCTTGTGTTTGTGATGTTTTGATGCGCGGCGGTTGGAATGGGTCTTTCGCGGCCGTATTTTTTTCCGATGCGGCCGTATTTTGTTGCGAGTAAGTGTAGTTTTGTTACGTCTGGAGCCTCGTTTTCGTTTTGTTCGGCGGCCATTTTTTCTCTCGCTTAGCCGATTTTCGGTCGTTTAAACTGTTTGTTTTCACTTAAATGGACGTGTAAATGAACTTTTGGAGGTGCCGGATGCCCCCCCGTGCTGTAAGTAAGCTTTTTATGTGTTCGTTGTGTTTATTTCTTGTGTTTGTGATGTTTTGATGCGCGGCGGTTGGAATGGGTCTTTCGCGGCCGTATTTTTTTCCGATGCGGCCGTATTTTGTTGCGATATACGCAGTTAGCTTTTACATGTACGACGCAGTGTATTTGTTTCTGTGTTAAGAGCGTGTGTTTTTTTGTAAAGTCTTGCGTCTGTGTGTCTGGGTGTAAGCGGGTGTGAGGCGACTTTGATTTTTTTTTTGTGTGTGTATGTGTGTGTTAACACAGCCGATGTTGGGATGCTCCCACCACCGCAAATGCGGACCCTCGCTTCGCGAGGATCCGCATTTGCGGGGACGTTGTTGGGTTTTTGTTGGCTGGGCGGTTGGGTTTATTCTGTTAAAAAAGTCGTGTGTGTGTATGTGTGTGTTAACACAGCCGACGTTGAGCCTCCACAACCGCAAATGCGGGCCCTCGCTTCGTGAGGACCCGCATTTGCGGCGAACTGCGTCCCTCGCTTCGCGAGGGACGCAGTTTCTTGCGGGCTCGCTACGCGAGCCCGCAAGCGTGAGCAACGACTTGGGTTTTTGTTGGCTGGGCGGTTGGGTTTATTCTGTTAAAAAAGTCGTGTGTGTGTATGTGTGTGTTAACACAGCCGACGTTGAGCCTCGACAACCGCAAATGCGGGCCCTCGCTTCGCGAGGACCCGCATTTGCGGCGAACTGCGTCCCTCGCTTCGCGAGGGACGCAGTTCTTGCGGGCTCGCTACGCGAGCCCGCAAGCGTGAGCAACGACTCGTACGCTCACAACTATATATGTGATTGCAGGAGCATGGGGATCATGACAGAAAGTTGTGCCTTTATCATGTCAAAGTAGCAGCACTTCACATGCACTTCACATGTCCTGTTCTACCACAGGCGGAGCTACCGCCGGTGCAGCCGTGCTATGCACTAGGGCCCTTCATCTCCTGGTGGCCCCAGTGCTGGCTGAATTGTAGTACAAACTAAAATTATTTAAAAAAAATTCTGTAGTGTAGGGTCCCGTCCAAATCCCCCTCCCCCCTCGACATATCCCCACAGCCCTAGGTCCCCTCAACCTCCTCCCCCATCATGAGGGCATCCTGCCTGCTGCCTGTCTTCCACAATGCAAACAGGAGCTCTGGGGGAGGATCCAGGCTCCGAGGGAGGCTCAGCTGCAGGCATGGGAGAGTGGAGCATTGAAGAAACAGGTAAGTGATAGATAGGAGAGAGAGGAGAAAGGGGGAGAAGGAGAGAGGGGGAGAGAGAGGAGAGAGAAGGAAATATGGGGAGAAAAGGAGGAGGAGGGGGAGAAAAGGAGAGGGGAGGGGGAAAATGAGAGAAGGAGAAGGGACGGAGAGAATGAGAGGAGAGGCGAGGTATGAGAGAAGGAGAAGTGAGGGGGAGAATGAGAGAGAAGGAGAGGGGGAGAGAAGGAGAGGGGAGAGGGAGAATGAGAGAGCGGGGAGGGGGAGAAGGAGAGAGAAGGAGAGAGGGAGAGAGAAGGAGAGAGGAGGAGAGAGAAGGAGAGGGGGGAGAGAGGAGAGCGGCAGAGAGAAGGAGAGGGGGAGAAGGAGAAGGGAGGGGAGAATGAGACAGAAGGAGAGGGGGAGAGAAGGAGAGGGGAGGGGGAGAATTAGAGAGAAGCAGAGGGGGAGAGAAGGAGAAGGGAGGGGGAGAATGAGAGAGAAGGAGAAGGGAAATAAGGAGAGGGGAGAGAGAAGGAGATTGGCAAAGAGAAGGAGAGGGGGAGAGAAGGGGAGGGGGAGAATGAGAGAGAAGGAGAGGGGAGGGGGAGAATGAGAGAGGAGTG